>OX375880.1:99735404-100192904 GCA_947359465.1 Metellina segmentata | reverse complement strand
GTTTTTTTTTAAAGGGGTACCTAAAATATAACCTGTGCACCTAATTTAAAAACTTAGGTGCACAATGTGCACCTGTATGAAAAAAAAAAATTGAGGCCTGGCTTATATTGGATGTTCTTTTCATATGATTCATCATATCTTAGTGTCAAGACAGTGCACTGTCTTCTGTGCTTGGTTGCTAAACATTTTATTATCCCATTGAATTGACAATATTCCCATTCTTTTTATTGAATATTTGTTAGTGTTGCAATTATATCATGAGTGATATATTCCTTGTGTTCTATTTTTCACCCCTCAGAGGCACTCTTCTTTAAGTGTGTATGGACTTAACCTTTTGACTACAGCTATAGATTTAGCAAGCACAATTTTTACTTGGCGTGATTCTTATAACTTTCAAGGTACAATGGCTGTAGTCTAAATTCTTTTTTGGCGCAATTCTTATAACTTTCAAGGTACAACTGATGTACTGGTCGTTGTCTAAATTCTTTCTTGGCGTGATCATGGCTTCTTTGCACACATCAATCTTTTTCTGTCACGTTCATATAACCTGTGCTTTTCTATTTCAGCATCAGTCATGCAGCTCTTCTTCCTTTTCTTTAATCCATTAATTTTCTTCTTTCTGAAAATCAGGATTTTCTTATACTTTTTTTTTCTCTCAGCTTTTTTATTCTTGTTGTACTAGTAGATTTCGATCGTTCCATTTCTGTTAAATAAATTAAAACTTAATTTTTGTAAACAATTTTAATAAAAAATGCTTTATTTCATATGTAAAAGTAAAATGCAATTTACTTTTAGTAATGTTATCATTAATTTACAAAATTAAATATAAAAGGCATCACATAGACTTTTCTTTTCTCTCAATTATAAAAATCCATCTTTTATGTCATGTGTGGGACAGTTTTGTTTTAAGAATTTTCTCAGAAAAACGGCTTAGCTCAAACCTAATAAATCATAGAATGTAAGTACCTATTCTAATTTGCTTTAGAAATGCCATTCAACCAAAATAATTGTTTTTTTTCTTCTTCCCCTTAGTTGAAAAATCCATCTTTTGTGTCACGTTTGGGACACAGAAACAAAGGATTTTTAATGTGCTGGCATGGCTCTTATGGAACCTCCCATATTTTAGAGTTTAAAAATATAAAAACATAGAGCCAATCCTTATCCTCTCTATCCTTACTTTACATTACTTGACATTGTCTTGTATTTGGTGCAGCTTTGCCAAATATGACCCATGTGCCATGAAACTCAAAATCAAGCGACTATTCTGTTTATTGAATTGTTTGGTAGTGTTGAATTTTTGTCATTGGTAGTATTTTTCAATATAAGAAAATATGGATTTTTGTAAACATCAATTATTGTTTGAGCAGTTTTAAAATTACCTCAGTAAAATTTTAAGATACTCATTCATTAGTTTTATCAAATTGAAGTTATACTTCCCTATTATTATTGTTTTCTTTCATTATTTATTGCTTATTTCATCAATCCGAAAATTTCAATACAATTTCAATCATATCTGCCATTTTTTGAATACTTAACAATGCCTGTAATTACGCTTGAAATGGATTTCTGTAGGATTTGTTTAGACCCCAGTTGTAAATATATTATGTTACACTACTGAAGATGGTATAAAACAAGTGGAATTTTAAAAATACCTCAGTAAAATTTTAAGATACTAATTCATCAGTTAGTTTTATTAAATTGAAGTTATATTGCCCTATTATTACTGTTTTCTCCAAATTATTTATTGCTTATTTCATCAATCCGAAATTTTCATCACAATTTCAATTATATTTGCCATTTATTCAATACTTAACAATGCCTGTAATTACACTTGAAATGTATTGCTTTAGAGTTGTTTTGCATTTAGATGCTATAATTTGGACAATGAACTGGTAAAATTACTTCTAAAATTCAAAGAAACTAATTAGTGATATTAATGTCTTTGCAATGTTACTGCTTATGTGCTTTGAGTCTGGTTTATATATGAGATAAGTATAATTCTTAAAGGCAATCACATGAAGACATTGACACAGATAAGTCTTCAAGAACCATTTTGGAGAATAATTATTTAACTGAAAAATTAATACCTGTGCATTAAAAATGTAGAAAATAAGAACTGTAATCATATTTATTCAAACTGTTTAAATGGATAAAATATTTTAGAGACAGAAATAGTTTTTAAAATATTTTCTGATCGGTTTTCTTTGTTTTTGTAGGGCAGTGGGACCCTAAAACACTATCATGTGAAGAACTACTGAAATTCAATGTTATGTGCAATGAAATGGCCATTCAAAATCCTGTTACCCAAATTTCCGGTATTGTAACAATTGCCGATATGAAAGATTTCTCCTGGTCACACCTGTTGCAAATACCAATTACTGAGGTTCGGTGCTTTGTGAATACATTGCAGGTAATTTATTTTTTACATGCATGTTGCATCACATAGTTGCTTAAATGATTTTTAGATTTTTATGCTATTATGTTAATAAGTAATTTAATAAATAAATACCTTCTGTTTCTTAAATTAATTTTGAGATTAAGCTTAGTCATTGCATTGTGTGCCTCAGATTCTTTGGACAAGTTTTTTAGAAATGCAGCATGCTCTTAGTTTGATAAATAAATGAAAGAAAGGATTTGAAAATAAGTTATCTGATTAAGATTTATTTCTTATTTAGTTTTGGCATCTAACTCTGGATAGTATGGGGTGGCTAATAACACAAACCCCTGTGTAAAAATAGGTTCCTATTGAAATCATTACATTGTTAAAAATTCATGCCAAATCATAATCACGTTAGCATATTTGTATACAGCATGGAGTCCGGTTCATGTACTGCGCTATGCACACTTCCATATCCCTGCATGCAGGGCAAATGAAGTTTTTGGGTATGCCACCATGTTTGCCTCAGTCTATCTCAGAAACTGAACACTATACAATTGTGCATGACACAATTTCAAAGCTCTTGATGAGAAAGATTCAAATATACAAAGAACATTTTGCAATGGTTTGAACTGAACCTTTAAAAAATTGTTTCCTTGTGAACAGGTAAATACTTTTGACAATATTGCAGTTTTTCTGGACAATTGTAGGTGCAACATGACTGCATGGTATTATTTTAAAGTTCTCAACAAGAGCTATTCAAATGTACAAAAAAACATTTATCCATGGTTTGAGCTGAACATTTAAAATGCTGTAGTCCTACACTCTGAACTAAAAACTTGATGAGAATTGAGCCTATTTTTTAATAACTAACTCTTAGGAAAAACAATTATCGTCAAGATCTAGAAAATATAAAGTATATTCACTTTTATCGCATACAATTGTTATTGATCAGATAATAAAGTAAGAAAATTACTTGTGTGTATGTAAGAATAACTTTGCAATTCCTTACAATAAGTTACTACCTCTCAAATGCTACTCACTTTTAATGTCCCTGCAACATATTACCTTGTGCCATAAAACCCTAAAATCCAACCTCAACAACATACGAGGTCTGTGCAAAAAGAAACCAAATTTTGAAATTAGATGTCTAACTCCAACCTAGCAACCCCCTCTATGATATTGTGTAGTGTTACCCTTGAGCTATCACCTGCTCTTTTTTCAAGAATGCCACATAATTTTGTCAATTTTTTCAGTAGTAGAGTGAACCAGTATTTTGTGTGCTCTGCGATTATTTACATTTTTAAAATGAAAGATCTTGAAGAGCAACAAGTTTGAAACTTTGCATAAAATTGGCAAAAGCCTTTACTGCATTTCAGATGTTGCAACACGCTTATGGAGAGGATTGTTTTAGCCAGTCCCAATGCTATGAATGGTACCGGCATTTCAAATCGGGCAGAACATGTACCAAAGACGATCTGTAAACTGGACGCCCTTCCACATCAATGGGTAGTCTTCACATCAAGGAAATGTGTGCTTTTATTCGTGCAAATAATTGTTTAACTGTGCATGAAACTGCTGAAGATCTAGGCATCAGAAAAAGCTCGTCACACAATTTTGAAAAATCTGCAGATGTACAGTGTTGCAGCAAAATTTGTGCCTCGTCTCTGGACTGATGAGCAAAAAAATGAATTGTGTTGCAGCTAGTCAGGAATTGTTAGATCGCTCAAATGCAGATCAAAACTTTCTATAACATGTCATATAGCAGGTGATGAAACATTGGTTTATGGATATGACATCCAAACAAAAAGGCAATCATCGCAGTGGGTAGGAACATCTTTGCCAAGACCCAAAAGCAATCCAGAGTCAATAGAATGTGACGGTGATGTTGATAACGTTTTTTTGATTGGCAAGAAATCGTTTATCATGAGTACATCAACTGAAGTCAAACAATTGACGCACACTTTTACTTGGATGTTATGAGGTGCTTAAGAGATTGGAAGTTTAGAAAAACAAGACTTGGATGCTTCATTATTACTATTTACTAAAGGGCAAAAGTAATCCCTTGACAGCATTCATAAACAATTTTATATACATTATAAAACTACAGAACAAAATTATATCAAACAAAAATTTTGTTACATAAAGAGTGAATAACCTACCTGATTTGAGTAAATACCAATTATGATAAGATAAACCTTATTTTCCAAAGCAATGCCTGATAACTGTAAAGCACTTAAGGCAGTATCTTTAAACTGCATTCTTCAATCATTCTCTGCAGTGGTGTTTTTTTAGAAATATTAGTGGGTCTTATATCTTTATTCTGTTTTTTTAATGACATGTAAAATCCTACATAGTTTTGTAATACAGTCAAAATTAGCAGAATTCACATTATCCATCAAGATAAAAATTATGTATTTCCCTTGAGGGTAATTGAACAGATACTATTGATAAAATGCAAATGTAGTGTGTTAGTAGAATCTGAAAATTAAAATGTATTAGTTTGGATTTAAATGACAAAAACTAAACTAAAATATTTTATTAGTTTTGTTTCTCTTGTTTACTATTTATCTATATCATGTTAAAGTTGTGCATACCAGACATTTGACCGTTGTCTACAATAACTTTAAAGTGCATTGATTCATCTTTTGGATAGAACAGCTTTTCCAAAAATCTGCAGTCTCCCAAGCTTTCCAGTGGAGATGAGACTTTCTCTTGCACCATAATGAAGTTCTGTTGAGTTCAGAGTCTCTCTTTAAAGATCCTGCTTGACAAATCTCATTCATGTCGAAAAATTTTCCATGTTAAGCTATTTTTACCATAAATGAGTCCATGAAAAACTTAATTTACCACATTATTCCAGCCCTGTTTTTTGCCGACCAACCGGTATAGTGGTTAAGGTGTTAGCCTCTAGATCGGAAGGTTCCTGGTTCGAATCCGGGTCCGGGCATGGATGTTTGTAAACGTATGGTGTAGAGGCGGCTGGTGCACCTTAAATATGTCGTGGCCGAAAGTCCTCACGTTGGGTTGGCGTGGAAGTTTGGAGAGTGCGGTGCCAGCTCAGGTGTTGCTTCGTCATCTGACCGTGGTTCAAAATTACGAGGTGTCGTCCTCGTATCTTTCCCTTAAGGGACTGATCCCGGACCGTCGTCAATAGCCCGTTGTGTTGCTCTAGTACGACGTTAACTAAAATTACCAATTACCAATTCCAGCCCTGTTTGATGAGACCAGGTATTCATTTAGTGGAAAATAAAATTTCGTTTTAACGACTTCTGATCGTAATGACAACAAAACTTTAACTGTGATGCCTTTCCCATACATTGTATTCAGTATATACTTATGTGTATGTGGTTCAAATGAATATTATCATAATCAGGATGGCACTGTGTTTTAAAATATTAATGAATCTTGACTTTTTGTTGGGATAGATTTAATTTTCAATAAAAGTTACATATTTATTGCAATTTATGCTAGCTATTGATTTTTAATTTTAGTTACTAGTTGATAATAATTAATAATTTTATTGGAGATAAATAATTTTAAAAATTCACTTCTTAATTTTTATGTGCAAAAGTGCATGTTTTATGTATTGACATTTCAACAGTACGGAAATGTAGAAAGTGATTAATACTGCCAAGTTTTTTAACTGGTTGTAATGCATATATTTCAATTTTAATTGCAGGATTGCTTACCTGTTCGAGATAAAGCTATTCACATCATTCATCACTCAAGCATCTTCTCCATACTCTATGCTTTAGTAAAACCTTTACTAAGTGAAAAAGTGAAAAACAGGGTAAACCTTTCATATTGTTTTTACTCCTTTTAAGATCCAGATTACTCAAATTCCAAACGTTTTCCTCCAAAATACACATTTTTTCTTATGAAGCATTTGAATACTAAATTGCAAGTATTTTGTTGATACATTTCAGTGTATGTACAAGTTACCCCAAGTTATATTGTGCCTTGATGCATCATACATTTGACTATATTGCTCTTTTTTTCTTGTCCGACAATGAATTTGTTGCTTGTGAACAGCAGAATCTTTGTTAAGATTGTATTGGGATAAATTCAGAATCAGAATCCATTTCTTGAAAGATGTAGTTGAAAGAAATAAAAGGACCCTAGCATAGAATCTACACTGAATTTTCTCCATTTCCGATCAATGGCAGTGTCGTTATTCACATTTCTTGCCTTACTTAAATTAGTTTTTTTGATTGATGTAAACATTGATATGCACATTTAATAGCTCCAAATTGAATTGATTTAATCAAAAGAAATATGTAACAGCATTTCCTGTACTTAGTGGACTTAATTCTTATTTCCTATACAGTGTATAGCAAAAGTTCACCTATTTTCTTATTCACTCATATTTTCTTTTCTGCAATGTTTTCTACTTCTCAACACTTTTATTACAGCCAACTTTTCTCTTCTATTTCCATTTTCTCTAGGTAGTTCGATTCGGTTCCATAATATTAGAATCCATTATCAGTTCAGTGTGTTTTTATTTTCTTCCTAATAAAATAACGTTAACCAGCAAAAACAGATTAAACTCTCATTGGACCACACACATCTGAATAAATAAATGTCCAATTGATATTTACTTTCATATTTTGATTCTTGAGGAAATGGTTTAACAATTTGTTTACACTGAATACAAGTTTTAGTCTTTTAGAGGATCAGTATTGTTAAAAGACACCTTGTGAACCATTCCTTCAATTTCCAATTTCTTCATCTTTGTTTAAGTGTCCATATTTTTCATACCATTTGTGGAATACTGTAACTGTTGCAGCGATTTTGACACTTGGTTTAAAGTAATATAAATCACCACTGCGCTTTCCACACAAAAGTATCATTCCATTTGTATCTAGTATTTTTGCTTCTCCTTCGGTAAAAATAATAGATTGGTTATTTGCAGTAGCTTTTGACATACATAGAAAGTAGATTATTTTTCAGTTCGGGAACACACAAAACATTTTCAAGGCTGATTTTTTTCTTCTTTCCCTGCTTGATCGGTGATGTCGATAAATCCCTTTCCAGTTACTTCCGTTGATTTATCGACAGCTAGTTTCATGAATAAATTCATCAATTTCGAAGAAGAGGTTTTCATTGTTGCACATGTGGAAAGTAGCTCCACTCTCCAGACACCACAATGTCTTTTCTTTATTGATAGGTTTTCGGTGGCCAAACATTACTTTACTATCCACAGATAATTGACATTATTAAACATGGGAAACAGGGAGCACCTACGGTTACAGACTCCCTCCGAGTAAAGTCTCAGCAGCAACTGAGGATATGTAAGGGAAACCGGGCAGCAATGATGTAGAGGTAAAGTCAGACAGTAATGACGTAGGGTTGAGGAAAATGTGGATTATTCTCCAAAACATGTGTGTATTAGCTAAATATATATACATGCACTTACAGAATTACCTGGCATTGCTCTGGTTGAATTAATTACATATTGATTGAAAATTGATCACACTAATAAATATTTTTTCGTAAAAGAATGCTAGCATCATTTAAGTGTGCAGAAAACTTAATGTTATTTCTATGGCGATTTCGAATTGTCTTTGGCTTAGGCCAATTTTAGGCCTCTTCGGAGTCAAATTTTTCAAAATCCTTTCTTAATACCACTGCTTGACAGAGGCTGCAACATGACATCAAGCATTGTCGTCCTGGAAGTAACATTCGTCCATTCCACAAAATTGCCAGAGCGTAGGAAGAACCTGATTGTCATGTAGGCCTCTGCAATTAATTTACCAGGAAAAACATGCAGAGGTCCCAGACCATACCACGAAAAACGCCCTCAAACAAGTAGTCGGATTTTATGCAAATCCGCTGGTGCCTGGTCCATTGTTGTAGTGTAGTGTATATATATAAACAAGGAGATATGGCTACATTTAAATTTTCATTTTATCATAAAGAGATTAATTTGTACTGAATCGAATCATGAGTCCATATCAAATTACAGGAGACAGCTCAACTTGACAATGATCACAGCTAGAAAAAAGATATCTTCCCAATTTGTCTACAGGGCTGAGGAAGGGAACAAAGAGAGGAAAGTATTTACTATTAATGTAAGACAGCAAAATTCAAATTAGAGGGTTCAAAGGTTGTATGATGAGAATGACAAAACAAAAGGCAAAATTAATATATCACTTAAGTGAATTATGCTGAAATAAAATAGAAGGTTTTGGGCATGACATACATAGATATCACCACTAGTTCTTCAGTTATCTTTCCATTGCAGATCTTTTTCCATGGTGATGACATCAGCAGCTTGCATCTGCACCTTTCCCCAGAAATCTTGCCGAAAAGTTTTGGTGGAAAATTGAGTGATTTGCCAAACGAGGACTTTTTCAATTCTTTACTGAGTTCTGATGAAGATTTCAAAGCTCGTCATAGTTATGGCTATGTGAGCAACACTTGAGTGTGTGAATCACTACTCGGTCTTTAGTTGTTAGATTTGCCTGTGATATAATGTGAAATTGCATGTAGCTATTGTGATAATATACTCCTGTACACCCACTTTATTGTACTTATTTGATGCAAGCTAGTCCGGTATTTTAATGTTTATGTATAGCAAATTAGTTTCTAAACTTTTTCCTGGTGCCTTCAGTATTAAGTCTGAAAGAAATTATTTTCCCCCTTCATTCTATAATCTAACAATTATTTAGACTTTGGTTCCGTGTAAAATCATAATAACATGGAATATTTTGAGTACTGTCGAAAATTTTAGGAAAGAATTTTGTTAATGTTATTTGTATCAATTGAAGAATAATGTCATTTGTATCAATTGAAGAATAATGTTATTTGTATCAATTGAAGAATAATGTTATTTGTATCAAAAGAATTCCTTTGTATTGTTTCCAATGGTCCTATCTAAGATCTTGATAAAGCATAACCTGCCAACTATAACTAAGTAACAGTTCCTTCCCTTAAATAAATTTTACTTTTCATTTAATGATTTATTGACAGTTCATTTGTACTGTCTTGCATTACAATCAGATAATTTTAATATTCTTTATAGAGAATAATATACAATAGAAAGTACAGATTTTACTACCTAGTATTTCAGAAGTTTTTCGTTTGTAATTCGAAATACAACAAATGCCTGCGCAATAGATGGTCCTGTACTATTCAATACTTTACTATTCAATACCTGTACTATTCATACCTGTACTATTCAATACTTTTAATAAAATTGAAAGGTAATTTAATCTAAGACTTTGTTTAAACAAATAAAATGTTGTGCAAATATAGTTTATCTTGATGTAAACTCTAGATAGATGAATTTAAACCTTGGGTAAAGAAGGGTTTTGTTTACTTCTAGAAGTAATGAAATCAAAGCAAGAAAATATTGCAAGCTAGTAGCTGAAATTGTAATGTATAGTCTTCTAAGAAAAAGCTAGTGTCTTGTATCAATAACTTTAAAGTTTATTGACTTTATCAGGTTTTTTTTTTACTTTTTTAGCATTATGAAATTTTATTGTCAACTTCAAAAGCAATAACTATCCATTGTGCCTCTAGTTCATAGCTTGAATAGGAAAATGTAGGATTTTTTAACATATCTGCCAGGCTTGTTGATTTAAACGGGAATTTGGCAATATTTTGAAATTTAAGTCCATATTTTTAACAATTTCTTAATACTTTGTATGCTATTCTGATTTTTTCATACCTTGTTAATGCATATCCTTCCTTTATGCCAATTTGGTGATTTGTATGTATTTTACATTTATTAAATTTTGTATTACTTAATTTTACTACTTATTTTCTGTGGCCAGTCCTACATAATTTAAATTACTTCAATACATAATTAAAAATAAAGAATAACCTAATACATTTTATTTTTAAACTTTGGGAATAGTCTAATTAACCAAGTAGTTCTTGAAAACATTATACAATATACTGCAGGAAATATCACTCAATGCAGTAGGTACTAGTGAGGTAATCATCTATAAGAATACAAATATATATTATTTTGTTAATGTTTTCTCGATAGCACATCATTTAAATGATAAAAATATACTCTTCTAACTAAATCAAAGTTTTTACAAATGATTAATATTTTGTTTATCTTTCATATATAAAAATCTAGTGTTATTTTAATACCAATTAGAAGTAAGTATAATCTTTAAGCTGTAAATTTTAATTTAAACAAGCAAGTTCTGCAATGCAAATATTTAGCCAACCTCAAGGTATAAAATAATGGAAGATGATTGAAAAATCAGAAAAAAAACCCAAGAAAATTGCCTTAAACAAAAACAATTCCAAAACAAGGATCAGTTTTTTTTATTTTTTAAATATCATTTTGTAACATGTCAGTATGTTTAAATATATTTCAGTCACTCACAAAAAATATTTAAATTTTCTTTCCATGAACATTAAACAATTCACTGTTGACAAATTTTATTCTCAATCTTGCTGATCTGGTTCTGAGTTGGGTGTTTTCAGTGAGCTCTTTATGAAAGCTTGTTTTATGAGTGCTTTTTGATTAACACTGAGCTGCTCTGGAAAAGACACATCAAATTCGACAACCAAATATCCCTTGCAAGCAAACCCTATGACTGGCATGCCTTCTCCTTTCAAGTATATTCTAAAGAATTTCACACAACAGTTAATTAGTTTGGAATATTTAAAAAGATTTAAATATTTGTATACTTAATGAAAAAGTATCAATCATTCATGAGAGGCATTTTCTATAGTACTATTGCTGCGACAACAGTACTGCTGCAGATCACTTCTGTACGGTACAGTATGGCAATAGTACTTTTGTAGTAGTTTCTGTAGCAAGAGATGCTTCATATACATGGTCTCAATGTGACGTCAGTTGGCTTTATTTTGAAATACGATTTCACCACTTTAATAAAAATTCCAAAGAATGAATTCTGAATTGATTGGTCATCCCAATTATATTAAATGCTGAACACTGACAAAAATGGCAATAAATTACATTTTAAGGTAACCCTGATTTGTATCACGCAAGAGCATTTGGACAGCAGAAGTAAAATCTCCCAGATAGTCTGGTTTGTTCACATTGAAAATCTTTCTGTCTGATTCTGGTGAGTTGACGGTCACATGATTTTGAACAAGTGTTAAAAACTGGTATCTTTGGTGAAGATCCCATCTCAGAATTTAATGTTCATTCCTAAAGCAATGGCAGTGATTGTAAGTTGACAAACAAATAATCACCTATGGTGATTTCTGCATGATTTTGCATGAGGCCCCTTTCCTCTAGTGAGCTTACTACCTGAGTAGAATTCAACTCCAGGTCATCTACCAGAGCCACTATAATCCTCGGTCCATTTCTTTCAGAAGCAGATTGAACCAGTGATCACACATGTAGATAGATTTCAAATGCAATAGCACCTAAATTTAATCCAGAGAACATCAAGTGATCTATCCTCTTTTCTGTTTTGCCCTGGCCTGCCTTTCTACTTTTGTCCCTACCTCACTCTTTTGTATTTGGCCAAATATGGCCCTTGTGCCATAAAACACAAAAACAGCCAACCTCGATTTAACAAATTTTACTAGTCCTAATGGAAAAATAGATATAAAAACTTTTTTAATCTTAAGAAATAGTTGTGACTTCCGTGAATCAGTTTATGCATAATTTTGAATTTATATTTCTTTCTTCTGACAGTTTACAGATTCGGAACAGTTTCAAGTTCGAGCACTATTTTCCAGAACACGATTTGATTTGCAATCTTGATCTTGTGTCCAGAACTGATACAAACAATACAATTAATTGTTTAAAAAATATTTGTGATTGGATGTTCATCAATTCCTACTAAGTAGCAATTGATGAACATCCTATCACAAAATTTCTTTATATTAATCTTAATGGCTGTGCCACTATGATGAACATAAATAATCATGTCATAGAGAAACATGATTGATGAATATGTAATTCTATGATAAAGCATTTTAGCTCTTAGTATTGGACTTTAAGGATAGCAAATCATTTAATTTAATATTCCTGTATAATAGCCATTTTGTGCCACTACAGAAAATTTTAAAATATGAGTATAACTAATAAGCCCAAATTTCTGTAAGCATAAGGAACACATCTTGGATGTATGCAAGTTCAAAAATCACATTTACAATGGTTTGTGCTTGCAAAATGTTTATAACACGAATAGCACAAAGCAATTTAAATTCTGTTTCAAAATTGCATTTGTTGTCACTTCTATTATTATGTATACGAATGCATGAAATATTTTGAAGGAAAAGTAGGACTAGTTAGAATGATTAACTAAATAAACTATTAATTTGCTGTCATTCAAAAACAAACAAATTTTAATCATATAGGATATTTATTTTTTAGCATTATGAAAGGTAAACACTTTTGGGGCCTCTGTCTAGGCCACTAGTACTCACACAATTCTCAATTCAGCTTTACCACCATTCATGGTACTCTTGATTTTATGATTTTCTCGATATAAAGAAAAGCAATTGCCCATTACAAAAAATATTCTATTGGTGTTTAACTGCAATTTTACAGCAAATGAAAGTTTGAAAACATTTTAATCATCTGACTACCAACCAGCCTCTGGAACAATTTTAACTTGATTAATAACACGTTTATTTGAATCAAAATTTTATGACTATAGATTTATAACAAACCTACAATTAGCAATATGGAAATACCTGTGTTTGGGCTTGATAACTTCAGATATTGGGATGTGCACTGTTTTACCATCGAAAGTATTGACGTGAATGATACATCCAGTCAGCGCATGCCCTAGGAAAATTGTTTTTGAGATCACAAAATTGTGACCTTCCAATTTGAACTGGGGATGGGGTTGCATTTCAGCTTTGAAGGTTACGTTTCCCGGCAACATGTTGGGGCCAGAAGTTCCTGCATCTTTGAAATAAAAGCAATGCCCATCGACAGTACCTGGTGAAAAGAGTGATGCATGCTACAAACACTAAATGATATTTTAGAATCTTCACTTCTAGAGTACCCATTTGGGTGTATTGAAAAACATACTTATTTTTACAGTTAAAATATAGTACAATAAAACCTTAATAAGCCATCACTCGAAGAACCAAGAAATTTCAACAACTTAAAGCGGAGCAACTGCAGAATGTACTCAATATACATTCGTATTATGATCACGTAAATTTGAAATTCATCACAGCATTTATGATCTTGTAAATTCATTCATTGAACTGACTTCATATAATTCCTAATTATTTCAGACTTCCAAAACTTGTGTTTTATTAAGTGGTGAAAGAATTTCTCGTTTTCACCTTTATCCCTTACATTTTGAGGGGTTTCTTCAAAAAAATTGAAATAGCCTGTTGTGTTGCTCCAGTGAGACGTTAATTAACTACCTACCTATCTAAAAATTCGATACATGAAATTTTATGGTTGTTTCCGAAGATATGATTTTTGCAGTCATTTATGTCAGGAATAGCACGTCAACTTTCATTTATGATTTCGCCAAAATTCAACAATAAAGAATCTGAGTTAGTTCGCACTTTTTACTTGCCATTAGACACAAACACTGCATGTTTTAAAACATGGTTCCCACACCTTTGTCTGTAAAAAATTCAAGGACTTTTCAAAACCAAAAACAAAATTTTCAAGGACCCGAAACTTTTTATAACAACCTAAAACAAGGTACTATATGCAAAAGTTATCAAGTAAAAAGAAAAATGTGGAAAAAAAAATGACAATTTTTTTTACTCCATTTCCTTTACTCATGCCTTCAACTGTGGTTAATTTGATATATATCATGTGGTGTCAAAGTGCGTAACACTGGCTTTATTCAGCATGATGCTCTAATGGCGCACCTGCTGTGAAGGAAACTAGTCTTTACATGTTCCAACGCAATTCGAAACTACACAATTTTGTACTAGTCAAAAAAATCAAGTACTTTCAAGGACTTTTTACCAAGTTCCGTAATTTTCAAGGGCCCCTAGTTTGGGAAAAATAATTCAAGGACCATGGGAACCCTGTAAGACTTTTACAGTAACTAGTTATCCAAGGTAGCAGTTGACTTGGCAATAAGTAAACAAAGGTTTAGTTTCATTCCCATCTGTGATAGCTAGATGGGAGTGAAGAAAATGTATTTCTTATCCGGAGTGACAAGATGTCAAGGTGATGCTTTATCGAAGTTTTACTGTATGTTCATCGATTCTGACTCTGTCTCCATTCAGTTCCTTCTTAATGTTCTGACACATGGGAACCCAATTTTCAAAATAAACATAAAACTTTTAAGTCAAAGTCGTTGTTGTCGTGTCTATGCATACAGTACTAGTGCAAAAGTTTAGAGTCCTCCAAAAGCCTCGGTGACAAGATCTGCAAGTTCTGGTGCTCGATGGCTATGGAGGATTTCGATTGGGGGTGCTCCAAGTTGAAAGAGGGAACCGATAGTGGCCTAGCAGTCGAAAACATGATCTGGAGTTAGTTGCGATTGGGGACAGTACCTGCAGATGGGATAGGATTTTATATTAGTTCGTGAAATCTTCATGCCTTTGAAATGTCCAGTACGTAGCCTAGCTATTGTAGAGAAGAGGTTTCTTGGGCAGTTTAGATCGGGGATTGTTGCCTTGCTAAAATGCTGATTGTAGATCAAACATTCTCTCTCAGTGGAGCCTGTAACCCTTAGAGAGCGCGTCCCCAGGCGGTGGATAGGGGAATGCCTCCATTGGTTTACCATTGGATGGTAGGAGTAAAATAAAATAGCTCCCGGGGACCAACAGGCAGAAGTCCAACCTTTCCGGAGGCAATGGCACCTTCCTGGCACCATGCCTGAAAAGTTTGGAGGGGATTCTGTGCAGCAAGAACTGAAATAATCCAAGTGAAATGTCTGCTGGTCTAGGCACAATGTCCAAATATTTTTTTTATTAAATTCATTCCATTTGGAGCTATTACATGTGCATATCAATGTTTATATAAGAAGCATTCAGAACTAGGGTGGATCAAGTCCACTTTCTGGTCAAAGTTGATAATCACACACCTGAACTCCTATAATTTCAATCTTTTTAGTGCATCTTTGAATCAAGTCCGTAGTTGCTTTGGTTCCTGAGATTGCAGAAGAAAAGCCAGGCGAATAGGAAAAGTACACACAAGAAGAAACTTTATCTCAATGCATCTTAAAATGTACTTGATCCACTCTAGTTCTGCCACTTGGAGGGCTTATTGCACACAAATTTAATTAACAAGGTGTAATAATTTATCAGAAGTTAATCAGTGCTGTTGACTTATTACTCAAGTTCAACTCTAATATTTTAATGTCAACAAATATTTGTCATAAATTCTGTGATAACCTAAGTATGGATATTGCAAAAGTGGAAAATGATATAAAAACTGAAATTGTTTTCTTATTCACGATACTATTATTGAAGATAAAGTTTTAACTATCAATTCAAAGATGACGCTATATTTTTAATGAGTATTATTATGAATTAAGCATGGACAAAGATGAAAAATTATTCTTGTTGGTCCTGGAAAACTAACCACTTTGTGATAGATTGAAAGCCTTTTCAGAGAGTATTAATCAACATATTAGGTTTTTATAATTCAACAGATTAGAATTGAAATGTGTTTCCTTATAAATGTATGCTCAAATTAGGTTCATATCATAGAAAAAGTTTGCTAAATGTAATTTCAACCAGTCAGTTTTAAAATAAATTAAGTTAATATTTGCTTATGAACAAATAATTTTAGACACAAAGAAACCCCATTTAAATTTGGATTTTTGCAAATTTGATCATAAGGAAAAACTTAAATTACATACAAATTAAATTAAATGGTTTTTCTAGTGTTTCATGTTTGGTGTTCAAAGAAATACTAACAACTGTCTAGTAATCTCAAAAATAAGAGAATCAATGAACATTTTTATATAGAGAGAGATTACCTACCAAGAAAATTGCATCTTAGATTGGACAAACATAGTGAAATTGTTTTAATATTTCACTAACATATAATTTATTCATCTATATTTTTCGAGAAATACTTTATATCATGATATAGTTTTTTTCATTCTACGATATATTTGAATTACGATCTAAACAAAAATTGAATGTCAATTACCTTTTAACATTACTGTCAAGAACAGCTTAAGTATTTAAAACTTTAGTTCAAAACGTTTTTGCAACGAAGTAATACAAAGAGAATCTGAATAGCAGAGCCTTTCATATGCAAAGATTTTTAAACCAAAAGAATTGGATCCCTATTAAACCATTTAAGATCTACAAGCTTCGAAGAAATATATAAAAATAATATATATTTGCATACTATAAATTCTCTTAAATAAAATATCAAAATAAAATAAACTTTATTTTAAAAATATCTCATGTTTAAAACACTTAGAATAAATACAAATTCAACTTTTCCACAGTCAATACAAGGTATAAAAATATTTGTTCAGAAAAACATCCTTGTAAAAAAACAGTCAGTTTTTCCTACAGTCAATACAATGAATAAAAATATAACAGTTTAGAAAATATCTATTATAATAACAAGTTTATAAATTTACTCACTTCGAATCTTAGAGCAAATATTCATGGAGAGAATTAAGCAAGCATAATGACAGGATAGATCATAAGGGTCAATTTGAAAAGTGCAATCCAATTTACTCTTGCCAGAATAAGAATTTAGGTATTAAAATACAAAAAATGTCATCAGGTAGTTAACCTCTGAGCCCTATGTATAAGTTTTACTAAACAATGTGATATATAATGAGAAGTTTTGCAGAATACCCATGTTTTAGAAATGTGACTAGCACGCAAATACAAAGGTGAACATTCATAACCAAATTGAAGAATTAGCACATGCTTGTGACCCACTGGAAAGTAACACTGCAACTGTATCATTTACTCCTTAATTTTGTTTACCCTCCTCATTCAGCCAATCTAATTTACATTACTTGTTTTATGTTGCAACTCTCTTGTAAACTAGCCATATGCTTATTTTTTGCACTCATAGAACACTCGGTAATTTAAAGCATTTAAGGAGAGGAAAATCAAATTATATTTGCACTGTACTGTGAAATAGATTTGACAATTGGAATTGCATTATTAGGGCATAAACTTATGACACACACACACACACACATGTTCCCCACAGATATACCTTTCAGACATGCCACAAGCGGGCCCAGCTTATAATGGGAGTATTTTTTAGTGATTCTATTCTTATAGGGGAAAGGAAATTGTTTTAACACATTTTTCTAAACATTCATCAGAATTGAAACCTAAACAAATGCTGCTGCTTCAACTTTTTAAATATTTGTGCAATGAATCTTGCCTTCAGAGATATTACTGATGCAAAATGAATAAAGTAATTTTTCATGGGCAATATTTATGTTATCTCATTATTGACATTGGTCCCTTGCTTGGTGAATTATGTCGAGGTTTTACTCCTGTATGTGAGCAGAACTTGGGGATTTCAGATGTATTGGCGAGAGTCAAGGTGGAGAGGTCTTCTGTCTAGCCCTAAAGAAGAGTGAGTGGCGGACTGAATTGTCAAAAAAAAAGGTGAATTTAGGTTGCTTTAGCCCTCACATTGGCTCTGTTGGAGCTGTTGCTAACTGGATTGTAGAAGGCAAACAACCCCAACAACGAATACTAGTCAGCATCCACGCTAATACCTGTCCAGTAGCCAGGCAACAATCGATTTCAGGCGAGACATTAAAGAAAGAATTGAGCATTCTTCACCTGACTGAGACCTTGGCCTCCCCAAAATTCAACAGATTCCCCTGGTAAAACTTACATACCTTCAATTTGAACACCATTGACATAGAGACTGATGCAAATCCCTAACAACGGCTACCACACTACTTTAAAACTCTATCTATTTACGAAAGAATACATAGCAAAATATTAACTTAGTCTTTAAGGAAAGTAGTGTGAAAGTTTATAAATCACTACAAAATCTGCTTTTAGCTAAAACAAAACAACCAGCAAACAAACCAAACAGAAACTTGCCTGATTTGCTAAACCAATAAAGCCCCTATCAGCCATGTTAGCATTTGAATCAGGTGGTTTGGACTCTTCTACCTTTGAGCTGTCTTTGGACAAATTTCAAATGCGTGGAACAAGTGATCAAAGTTGGTTTAGAAAATGTTTAAGTACACAAAATCTCTGAAAGTGCCCTACTTAAAAATAATACATTTACTGATCTTTTTTACAATTAAAAGCATGCTTTTTAAGATCTATATAATTTATCTTAAGTTGGATTTAAGTGTTTTATTTGGTCACAGCATAAAATACATCTTTGATTTTATTGATAATATTCAATTAATGTGATGATTGAAAATATAATTCCAGTTACATTAAAAAATTAGATACTTTTATAGAACACATATTTTAAACATAATACATAATTAAGTTGATTTAAAATCAGATCTGAGAGAAATTATTTTCTGACTATGCTTAGTTTCTATAAGAGAAAAAAAGCAAGGTTGTGGGCTATGCCCTGGCCTTCCTGCTCAGGTAAAACAGTAAAAGTAACACAGGCTGATGCATGTACTGTGGAGTGTACAGACCTCATTCCATTTTTCATAGGGGGAGAAATGCCTCAAGGCTAGCTTTCGAGTGTCACATTGGAGAACTTAATGAAAAGTTGGCAAGATATTAGTTACAATTTTTAGTTGAAGCTGATAATATTTACGCAAACTACCTTTTTCCACCACTGCAAAAACAACAAAATCAAAACATCCACCATTCACCCCTACTACCACCACCCAGACTGTGTCAAGAGCATTTCTTGTACATGCGATTTGAGGCTGTTCAATAAAATTTTAATAATTAAAACTCATTGAAATTAATATTTTAACATTTCAAAAAGGTTCAACTTATGGAAGTGCAGTTATTTTTGAAGATTCCCAAGAACACTTTCCTTGAAAATAACATTTGTAATACACCTCATGATGAATTAAATGAACACTAAAACAGCTGATGAAAAGAGATAGAACAAATTGGTCGTTTGATACCTTGGTCCTCCTGCATGCAAACTCATTTAAATAGTTAATGGAGATGAAATGCATGTTCCCTATGCAAGCTGTGACTTTAAGGCTAGCTTAAGGATAACACTGTTTGCAAGTTCTGGGTACTCTCTCAAAAAGATAAGCCAATCTTCACTTCTCAAAACTTTCAGGGCATTGTCAAGAACTGCATCAATAGCTGCCTGTTTTAAATGCTCATCCTGGTGTAGATAAGCCAAAGTTAACACACTGAGTGCTGTGTCTGATGTTATCTTTGGAGAAATGGAATTGGAGCACTGTATCTTCAACTTTGGTAGATTGTACTTGTCAGCTGCAACGAAAAGGGATAAAAATTGCTGGGTTGAAAGCTCTTCATTTTTACCTGTGTAGAGATAGTTCAACAAGTGGGCCATGGTTTCACTCGACATATCCACAATGTCGACGTAATTCTGCTGTTTCTCCAGTGTGTCGTGCTCAAACATTGCAGCAAACACAGATGATCGAGCAGAAAGAATTGATCGATGTGCTTTGAATTCACGTTCTGTCAGTTTGAGAGTCACATCACTGTGTTGTCCGTTTTCCAGAAGGGAACGTAAATCAGAGGTGAGATCTTGGGTTGACTCACCATAAATGCGGACTTCTGGCCTGCTTGCAATCGCGTCTTGTAACTCATCCATAACTTCACCAACATCCAAGGAACATTGGATTCTCAATTGATTATTAAAAAGAAACATCGAGTTGTGAGCTGTGCAGGTGTTGCGATCAAAAGAAGTCTCCACTAACTCGACACCTGTGGTCATCAGCTTTTCCATTGGGTAATGACATCGATCCCGAGTATCCAGTAAAGAAAATGACACTTTGATTGGAATGTCTTTTTGAGTACTGCCAGGATGCGCAAAACGACACAAGCCCACAGTAAAATAGGTGGAAATGGAATCACAAATATTCGAAATCAGATAGTATTTAGAACCCGGTGTGGGTCCAAATTCGAAGTAATCACTTCTAACAACGTTGGGTTTCAGAAAAACTTTAAAATCTAAGCTCCATCTAAAAACATCTTTCTTTATTAAATTGCCAGTTCTCGTTACATGTTCTCTATCAAGACCGTTCTGCAAGCCCGCAATAGGCATTTCCATAGAAAACGGAAATCGCTGTGGCTGGGATTGTCTAGTAAATACAAACTGATGTCTCGCGGGATATAACTCGTCGAAGTCCTGCAGAAAACGAGGATGCGTATAAGACATTACAATTGATTTGAATCTTGTCTTAAAAAACGTTCCGACCGGTCTTAGTTTCGTAACACGATAAGGAGCAACCTTGAAAAAATCACATGACGGAGACACTCTTGGTGTTGACCCAGCTATTTGATGTCAACAAACGAGCAGCAGACGAACAAGTTTTATTATTTTAATTTTTTTTTTCTTTTCATTTTCATTTTCCGACTTGTTTAGCTGCCGTTAGAGTGGTGGATATTCGCTAGTGATGGGAGTATTCGAATATTTGTTGTAATTTCAGTAATTTCAGTGGTGTAATAAGTTTAAACAGTTTCGTTTTCTTTTCTAACCAGAACAGACGAATTTTCTGCTAATGGTAATTCTTTAATTAACGTCGTACTAGAGCAACACAGCAGGCTATTAACGACAGCCCGGGTTCAATTCCCTTCGGGAAGGATTGAGGACAACACCACAGAATTACATGTTGTCCTCGAAACTTCCCCTTTAGGGGATTGATCGCGGACCGTCGTCAATAGCCCGTTGTGTTCTCTAGTATGACGCTATAATTAAAATTACTTTACCCCTATTGATGAAGGTCACCTGAACAGTTGTCCGAATTTAATTAAAATTACCTTACCCTACCCTAACGAAAAATGGGCCGCGGTGGCCGGCTTGGAAGAGTCACGGATTAACAACCGGAGGGTTGCAAGTTCAAATCCAATAAACACCACCGTGTGAAAAGGGACTGGTGAACGTTAAATTTGTCGTGGCCTCAAATGTCCTCTCATTGTCATGGTGTGGGTTTGGAGATTGGGGTGCCAGTTCAGGTGTTGCCTAGTAATCAGACCGTGGCTCAAAATTAAGTGGTGTCCTCGAATCTTTCCCTTGAGGAATTGATCCCGGACTGTCGTCAAGTTTCTCCTGTACGAAGTTAATTAGAATACTTACCTACTTAAAGAAAATATTTTAGAATTCTGAAGAGATTTCTTTGAGACAAATTTTCGTTTCTTTAGAAAAAACAAACAAAAAAACAAAAAAAACGAACTTTCGTGTTCTATAGGCACGTATTTCTAAGAATTCTATACCGGTATAGTGGGTAAAGTGTTAGCCTCTAGATCAGAAGGTTCCTGGTTCGAATCCGGGTCCGGGCATGGATGTTTGTGAGCGTATGGTGTAGAGGCGGCTGGTGCACCTTAAATCTGACGTGGCCGAAAGTCCTCACGTTGGGTTGTTGTGGAAGTTAGGAGAGTAGAGTGCCAGCTCAAGTGTTGCCTCGTCATCTGATCATGGTTCAAAATTACTAGGTGTTAAGGGACTGATCCCGGACCGTCGTCAATAGCCCGTTGTGTTGCTCTAGTACGACGTTAACAAAAATTACCATTATCACTAAGAATTCTAATGAAATATTTGGGGGTTTTGTAGTTTAAATCGTACTAGAGCAACACAACGGGCTATTGACGAAGGCCTGCGATCAATCCATAGAGGATCAATCCCAATAAAGGGAAGCCGACCAACCGGTATAGTGGTTAAGGTGTTAGCCTCTAGATCGGAAGGTTCCTGGTTCGAATCCGGGCCCGGGCATGGATGTTTGTAAACGTATGGTGTAGAGGCGGCTGGTGCACCTTAAATCTGTTGTGGCCGAAAGTTCTCACGTTGGGTTGGCGTGGAAGTTTGGAGAGTGGGGTGCCAGCTCAGGTGTTGCTTCGTCATCTGACCGTGGTTCAAAATTACGAGTTGTTGTCCTCCGATCTTTCCCTTAAGGGACTGATCCCGGACCGTCGTCAATAGCCCGTTGTGTTGCTCTAGTACGACGTTAACTAAAACTACCAATTACCCAATAAAGGGATAGTTTCGAGGACAACATCGCGTAATTTTGAACCACGGTCAGATGACGAGATAACACCTGAGCTGGCACCTCACTCTCCAACCGACAAATTCAACGTGCACTAGCCAACCTTGCATACGACGGTCTTTGGTTAATTAAATACCTACCTGGCTAATTAGTGTGGTTATTAATATTCGTTAATTAATCGTTCACAAAATTGATTGGTCATGGAGGACCGTCGTCAATAGCCCGTTGTGTTGCTCCAGAATGACATTAATTAAAATACCTACCAACCTTTCACAAAATTAGGGCCGCGGTTGCCCGGTTGGAAGAGACCAACTGGTTTGTTGGTTGAGGTGTTAGCCTCTAGATCGGAAGGTACCTGGTTCGAATCCGGGTCAGTGCATGAATGTTTGTAAGCGTATGGTGTAGCGGCGGCTGGTGCACCTTTTATCTGAAGTGGCCGAAAGTCCGCACGTTGGGTTAGTGTGGAAGTTTGGAGAGTGGGGTGACAGCTCAAGTGTTGCCTCGTCATCTGACCGTGGTTCAAAATTACGAGGTGTTGTCCTCGGATCTTTCCCTTAAGAGATTGTTCCCGGACAGTCGTCAGTAGCCCGTTGAGTTGCTTTAGTAAGACGTTAACTAAAAATTACCATTACCCAAACCGTCGTTAATAGCCCGTCGTGTTACTCTAGTACAGTGGTTCCCAAACTTAGTTTGTCCATGGACCCCTTCTTATAGCAAAAACGTGACCATGAACCCCCAAGTAAAATAACTCTACATAACTGCACAATAGAAAAATTACAAATTTAACTTTCATGTCTTGAATGGACGTGGTTCAAAATTATGAGGTGTTGTCCACGGATCTTTCCCTTGAGGGAGTTGTGTTGATCTAGTACGACGTTAACTAATAATTATCAATTTCCAATGTCTTGAATGGTATTAATTTGTTAAAGTACAAATTTTGTATATTTATTGTAGCATTTATTGAAAGTAGTAGTATTTATTAAAATACTACTACTATATTATGTAGCAGTAAATAAATAGTAGTAATTTAGTAAATACTACTACTATTATATATTTACTAAAATACTAGTAAATATTTATTGAAAGAATAACTTTAGTTTTAAAATACAAAACACATTGTTTTAATGAGATGGGTGAACCTGATAAGATGATATGAGATTATTTATGTTATGCTCTTTGTTTGTGAGTAACATTCGTAAGTCTCCACGAGCACTAATTTCCTGTCGGTTTCTTTTTTTCGTGTTGAAGCTCATAGCTGCACTGAATCCACGTACTACTAAATTGCAAGACAGTAAAGCAATTAACAGCTAATGTACATTAACCCTTAATGTAGGATATAAAATTGGTATCTGTTTTGTAGCCAGAATTTGTGGTATCCTTGTTCAAACATTGGTTTCCGGCTCCTCATTTGTGAATAATTCAATATATTGTTCCTGTATTAGTATGGATTCATCTGAGTTTGTGGGTCCACTTGCAAAAGGGTCCACCACCCAATCGGGGGTAACCATGTGAAAAATGTCTTCAAATCTTTGACCGAGGTCAGAATAAAGAACCATTAAGTGTTGACATCTCGTTTTTGTAATGTTGAAAGATTTAGAATCTGAGAGCATTCTTCTCTCCCCAATTTGTATACAAAAAGTTTTGTAACAAACGCAGATATAAAAACTTTTAATTTTGATTAAATTTAATTGATCACCTTGTAGCTTCAAATTGGTTTCGTTAAGTTTGGCAAATGAGTGAGTAATATAAGTTTCGTCATTTTTTGAATTAAATCGAGCCGCAAATCATTGTCTTCACTTTCCAGGAATTCCGACTCCGAATCAAAGAGTGCATAAAATCGATCCAAAGATGCACTTTTAGATAACCAACGAACTTCCATGATAAGTAGTAAACTATTATAATCTTCATCATTTTCCAAGCAAAGTTGAGCAAATAATTTCTCACACATTTATGGCATTCCTTTTGATTTTATTAACTCCTCTAATAACATAATCTAGTGAGCCATGAAAGGGTTCACTCAGATTTTGGGGTGACTAAATGTTGTCAATGAATGACCAATGTACAGATAATACATTCAGTATAGCTTGTTTTAAGTATGCCAGAAAGCCTCGGTGTCGTCCTATCATTGCCTGAGCACCGTCATTAGCAACGGAGAGCATATTACTCAAGGGTATAGTTTTTAAATCGAAAAATCTTTTTAATTCATTAAATATTGCTTCACCTTTTGTATGAGTTTCCAAACATTTGATAAATAACAATATTCTTGGACGTTTTTCTTTTACAAACCTTACAAAAGCTTAAAGTAAAGCTTCTTTCCCTGGCAACTAGTTGCTGCGTCAAGCTGTCTAGAGAATTCTGATGTTTTTAAGTACTCACATAAAAAATTGTCTACGCACTTAGCCATTTCGTCAATCCTTCTTTGTACTGTATTATTACTCAGTGAAATTCTTAGAAAATCGAAAAATGGTTAATGCAGCGCGGTGTGTATTACCTCAATTGCAGCTGGTATAATACGTTCCTCGCCAAAATGGTGTGCGGCTTTTCGGACTATGCAATCAGTAAAGAAATGTTGTAAGAAGCACGCAGTCCATCGTCGTCTCGCTAAGATGCTGTCGCTAAGAGTGTCTAACGGTGTTTTAAAAATATTTTTATTTGACTGTTTAAAAAAGTTAAATCTTTATCTTTTTTTTTATCGCTATGGATATCGTTGCTTAAGGGGGTCCAGGACACATCGAAAAAAAATTTTTGTTAATTAATTTAGAATTTTGATTTTTTTTTGTACTTATTACCCATCTAACTAATAAGCGAAATCACAACACAACATTTTTCCAAAAGTTTTTTAAAAATTTTAAATTAAAATTTTTTGAAAAAAAGAGGAGTCATTTTAAATTGCTAAAACTCAAAAAATTCTTGATCAATTTTCAAAATTCTTGCAGTAAATTATTCACAAATTTATAAACTGTAATTTTGATTCAGCAATTTAAAAAATATTAATTTAATAAAAAATAAAAAATATTTGAATGAAAATTTTGGAAAATTTTAAGGTACTTTTTTTTAAAGTCATATTTATAAAAGTAAATATTTGTTTCAAATTTGCTGAATCAAAATTAAAGTATAATGTTTGAAAAAGATATATTCCAAATTTCAACCCTTAAACTTTATCGGTTTTAGACTTATAGCAATTTGAATACAGGAAATCTTGAAAAAATGTATCATGGAGAAAAACGCATTTAAAGTTTTAAAGACAGATGTTGTTGCCATGACAACAACTGTCAAGAGTGTTAGATTTTCAAAACAACGCATCACAAAAATTATTATATCTCTTGTTCTAATTAAGATAGAAACACGATTTAGACGTCATTTTAAGCAGAAAAACAGAAAATTTCTTCAAACAACAAAAAAAATTCTAAAATGTGGCGATTTTTGTATCTCGTACCCCCTTAAGCTTAGAAAGTTTAATTTTTTTTGTTTGATAGTTTTATTGCATAGAAGGAACATGTTTAAAGTACTATATCCTGATAACGGAATGAAACTCCATTTTAAGTATTCATCACTATATATTAGGGTGGACCGAAAAACCTTTTTTTTCGAAATCGCTATTCTAATAGTGCGGAAAGGGTTCTCTCTGGGTTCAATAAACACGGTGTAAAATATTTTTTTGATTGGATAATATCTTCTGCCCCCGCATCGCACTTGGATTTTGGAAATTTGGGTAAAAATTGCCAATTTTTACTCGGCGTAGGAAATATAATTATTTTTCAATGTTGCTATTCCAATAGTGCGTAAGAGGTGCTCACTTGGTTCAAAAAGAATTTGTAAAATATTTTTTCGATCGAATAATATCTTCTGTTCCCGTCTCACAGTTGAAAGTTTGCTATTTTTGAAGAAAAGTGCACTTTTTCTTGTCTTTTCATGCAACCTGTATCTGACAGGAAGTGAAAGGATGGGAGGGGGTTTCACAATTCATATTGCTCCGCAGATATATCTGAAGTAAATTTAAATCTGGACATTTACAAACCATCGACATCGAACCGTTTAATCTCTCTTGCTGATCCTAACTACAAACGAATGACTCCGTTTGTATCTAAATCATCACAAATGCGACTTGGCCTCCATTCAATTGCTGTGGTTGCCGACAAGTTTAGAGTCTCGGACCGGGCTGTGGTTGTAATTGCTTCAAGTGTTTTTCACGATATCGGTCTCATAACTAGCAACAACTCAGATTTGGTGATTGACAAAACCAAGCTGAGAAAGGAAAATGCCAAAGTTAGAAGAAAGGATTTAAAATTTTAAGTTTTAAAGGGAAGCTCAGGCATTACTGTTGAAGGGGCTGTATTTCGAAGGTCGTAATGGTTCTACATTGATAGAGGAGATATTAGATACTAAAAGATACACGAGAAAAGCAAAATAGGAACATTTATCTCCTATTGAAGAACCGGGTTCACGTTACATTACTCATTTGAGTCCATTTGACACCGCAAAACAGATTTCCGCGACTATTATCGGATATTTTGAAGAGATCACAAGCGATCCATCTCAGCTTCTGGCAATTGGTTGTGTCTGCACATTGTTAATACCGGATGGAAATCCGGTGTAATTCGGTGTTAGGAATTGAAACTTGGTAAACTTCTACGGCGCCGATGCCCAACTATGCACACATAACCGTGAAATGACACAAGTACTCATTTTGCGCCATTTGCGATAAATATTCTACTGAAGTAAACGTGTTTATTTTGCTTACTTGGTGCAAAAAAAGTATATTTTGAAACCAAATAGACGTTACTGGATACAACCATTTACTAATTAGTATTTATATTCCATTTATTTATGAAAACAATTTACTTCTGACCGGAGAGGAGTGTGCGGCTAGCTGCTGCGCCGTGGGGAACTGCGGTATAAATTGCACGCAAGTTGGACGTGCGTCAACGCAGCGGTGCCGGAGGCATGTGTGCACTACTCCATTGGATCTAAAGCCGCGTCCACACCGGAGAAGCAGAGCAAAACATGGATGATTGATTAACCCCGGAGACAGGTTTGATTGGCAGCTCGTTCAGTGTAGACGGTGAATGAACATTTTGAGCACGAGCAAAATGATCCGCTTCTTGTCGGTACATCAAAGGAAAGCAAGTGCTCGTGCTCGCTCTATTTGGACGGCGTGTTTTCGTTCCCTTGCTCGACGTGCAATCAATCACCGGGGTCATCGTTAAGAAACGGGTCGGGGATCGGAACATAGAAATATTTATATATCTTCGGATTTTAAAGTGATACTATTATTTAAGTAGTCTATTTGTAAGCATTGTGTGTTTTGCTATACATAGTTGACGATTAAAACTCAGTTGTGAAAATGTAATCTGCCCATATTAGTGTCAAAATTGATGTGTTCATCCATTTGTATTTAGATGGTCTATATTAGTGGTCTTGGGGAACTTTGCACGTCTAAATCTCTGCTATTATAAAATGAAATGTCCGACCTCCACTACGCAATGTCCGGACGAATCTATTGCACTTACAATAATGAAATTTGGCACACGGGTAGTCCGACGTTTTTGCAATTTTTGTGTCCAGCTTGAATTTTAAAATTCAATCTAAAACATTCAAAAAATAATTTATTGGAATTTAATTATTATTGTCTTCTTTCGAATAACAGTTGCATAAAAAGTTAACAGATTCTAAATGTATTTTTTCCGCTTCTGTTTTCATTTTGCGGAGAAAGATTTGTCACCAGACTAAAAAAACAAATAAAGTTTAAACTTTAGCTACGTAGTTTTTTTTTATCTCATTGATCGTAAAAGATAGAGTACAACTTTCAAAGGATTTGAAATCTGCGGAAAATTTCACATTAGATCTATACCTAAAAATATGATTTTCGATAAATGAATAATTTTAAATTGAAACTCATATTTTTTCCAACACAAACGCCACTTTCTGTGAAGAATGACTTTCGTTTGATTCGAGATATCACAGATTTCATTTCCTATGCTCAAACCATTTCACAGCGAAGAAAAGCAAAACAAATAAAAAAACAGATTGACTGGCATTGTTAAGTACTTTTTTATAAAATCGGGATCGTTAAAGACAGATGAAAATTTCAACAGCTGTGAAAAAAATCTGAATAAAATATAAACCCCTAAATCTCTACCTTCCATTTGATTTTCTTTTAATAAATAATTTTTCAATTAAATATTTATATTTTCGCAAGAGATTGTGACGTCAAGCCGATTGGATCTCTTCGCAATTCGAATTTGGCAATGACGAGGTCATTACGGCGTTGCCCGAGGTGTTTGCGAAGCAAATCATAGTTCATAATATTCATAATTTAGTTTGCGAAGCAAATCAAATTAGAATTTGCTGTTTAGAATTTGCAAATTAGAATTTCCAATAGGCTACGAATTTCCATTTCGTTTGTGAGGCAAACCAATGCCATGA
The DNA here is from genome assembly GCA_947359465.1 of Metellina segmentata. Classification (NCBI taxonomy): domain Eukaryota; kingdom Metazoa; phylum Arthropoda; class Arachnida; order Araneae; family Tetragnathidae; genus Metellina; species Metellina segmentata. The sequence continues at coordinate 100,164,098 of OX375880.1, read as the reverse complement.
TTGCTGTTATCCAATAGGCTTCGCAAACCAAATGGGAATTCTTAGCAATCACCACTAGGCTAGTTTAAGATAAATAAGAGGTGGATATTTAAAATGTATTTAAACTTTTTTGCAATTCAAGAAAATTTAAAATTGTTGCACTGCAATATTAATACGTTTTACCGAAAAATGCCGAATTGAGACTTTCAAAATGTTGGAACATATGAGTGAAATATTCAGTAAGAAATTGTTATTTTGTAGGGGAAATAATCTGCTAATATCAATTTTGCAAGTACGTATGTATATATATAATATATAAAATTTCCATGTCACAATGTTAGTTACCGTACTCCTCCGACACGGCTTTACCGATTTTTACCAAATTTTATATGCGTATTCAGTAGGTCTGAGAATCGGCTACTATCTATTTTCCATACCCCTAAGTGATAAGGGTTGTTCACCCTTAAAATTAATTTTTTTAATTTTTTGACGAAATTTTTTGTTTTTATTTTTTTATAATGTGGCATTAAAATATACATACAACCCTTAATTTTTACTTTTTTATCATCAACCCCTTTTTTTTTATGGCCATTTTAGTAATTTAATCATTTTTCATCCCGCTCGATAACTGATCAATTATAGTGTTTTTAACTGTACTTCGATTAAAAATCTAAAATTTTTTTAAAGAAAATAAACATTTATTTTTATTATTAAAGTTTAATCCTGATATATGCTTAGTGTTACCAATCTTAGATTCTTAAAATTTGCCGCGCGTGTATTTGGCACGATTAGTTTAGTTAATCAAGTTTTAGTTAAACAAGTGATTTACATAACCTTAAAAGTACTCAACACGTGTCACGAGCTCCAACCAACAACGGCCTTTGTGTTGTAAGTATACTTTTTTTTATATAATTATTTGAATTTTTTACAACTATTGTTTCAAATTTTTTTTCACAAAACTAATATTTTCGCTATAATCCTGGCCGATGCTGATGCACGTGTGAGCATGCAGCAATTGCGGCAAGAACAATCAGAAGATACACGAGCTGAGCGCAATGAAGTTATTTCATTAATTCTATTTATATGTGTTTTGTACAGTGAGCAATGCCAAGAAAACGCAAAGGGGCTGATTTGAGCCGTAATACAAGTAGGTCCAGAAGTATGAGAGATAAAAGATCCCAAAGAACAAGTCCAGCAACAAAATGCTGATGCACGTGTGAGCATGCAGCAATTGCGTCAAGAACAATAAGAAGATACACGAGCTGAGCGCAATGAAGTTATACGTTTAGAACAACGACAATCACGCCGTTTTACGGTTAATAGACGCAGAACAAATGACCAACAACGCCAACAGGTACATCGTGCATTTACATCTGATTCATTTTTGCGTCTAGCATTCCAGTATGAGCCCGATATTGAATATTATGCTCATTCAAAAGCGGTAATTGGTGCTATGGATAAGGAATGTTCGCATTGTCATGCTCTCAAATTCAAAAATGAGCCACCTGGGATGTGTTGCGGGTCAGGAAAAGTGCAACTACCTGAAATTGAAACACCACCTGAACCATTGAACGGTTTACTTATCGGCACGGATCCAGATTCTAACGTATTCCTGAAGTCAATTCGAACATTCAATTCATGCTTTCAAACGACATCGTTTGGAGCAACAGAAATAGTTCGAAATACTAATGCTAATGGTCAACAATACAATTCTACATTCAAAATCAGAGGCCAAGTTTATCATAAAATGGGCTCATTGCTGCCAATGCCAAACGCGAACCACATAAATTTTTACAAATCTACTTCATGGACGGCGAGGATTCCGGAAGCGCACTTGCCAATCGCGTGAATGCACGTTGTGACTATAATAACCTTGATTCATTTTTTGCCAGGCGCATCGTCAGCGACTTGGACGCTCTATTGAACGAGCACAATGAATTGTTGAAAATATTCAAATCACACATGCACAAATTACAAAGCGATAATCACGCTATTGTCATTAATCCTGATAAAACACCAGCTGGAGAACATATTCGTAGATTCAATGCACCTGTTGTTGAAGACGTTGCTGGAATCATGGTTGGCGATCGTACAGGTACACGAGAAATTGTGATTCGTAGAAGAAATAATAATCTTCAGTTCATTGCTGATACACATCGTTCATATGACGCTCTCCAATATCCGCTAATATTCTGGAAGGGGCAAGACGGATATTGCATAAACATAAAACAACGAGATCCCGTATCAGGTACTTCATTTATTATGAACTTGATCATTAACCATTTAACAAAACAATTAAATTATTGAACGGAATTAATTTAAATTAATATTCATAAATATATTATTACAGGAGCTGAAGCAAACAAGAACGTTAGCTCGAAAGATTATTATGCGTACCGATTAATGATTCGGCGCGGCCTGGACAACGTCATTCTACGATGTCGTGAGCTTTGTCAACAATTCATGGTCGACATGTACGCGAAGATAGAGGGCGAACGACTACGATACTTACGATATAATCAACTCAAGCTGCGTGCGGAAGAGTACATTCACTTACGAGACGCTATTAACAACAACGCCGACGTCGCCGAAATTGGTAACTCTGTCATTTTACCATCATCGTACGTAGTGTAAGGAACTGAATCTAACAGGGTAGCGCATCAATCACTAGATTTCTTACAGATAGTTTTCTTTATTCTAGATTAATAAAGTTATGTACAAATTGTTTAGAGTTCAGGGACAGGATTCGGATGGAGTACGACGGACGTTCGGAACAGGATGTTCCCGAATTTGAACCAGTTTGGAACCGAATGTTCCTGAATTACGCGGCAGTTTTGGAACAGGATGTTCCCAAAGTTCAATCAGTTTGGAACTGGGTGTTCCTGAATCCTCTCAATAGGATAGATATCCTCACGAAAATGTTGGAGTGAGCGCTCGCTCTTTTCAGGACTCCACAAGTACGCAAAAAACCAGGAACCGCTGTTCCGTCTCTGGTCAACCGTCAGTCCAACGTCCAAAAGTCAAATCTCTTTTTTCTCTTCCAAGTTCAAGTTCTCGGGTCGGCGCCTCGTCCGAATTGGCTGAGAGCCTTCGTGACGTATAGCAGTACGGTCATTCGCTGGACAGTCGGCGACGCTCCCTCTGTACCCCTTCCGCAAGGGGGGAACAGGTCTCCGTTTGCAAGCTTACGTAGGCGCCAGTTAGGCCTAAGTCCAGATAGCCAGGTGTCATGTAAATGTTTAATTGGAAGAATCAATTGATTCTTCACAATCCCTCCCCCCTTAGGGAGATTTTGACGTAATAGCAAAATCTGCAAGGCAATTGTTAGACCTGGTTCACCTGACAACAACATTAGAGGCACAAAATTATTTAAAAGAAAAACTTTAGAACACTAATTCTTGTGTACAATTCCAACACCTTACTACATGCTACTTAAATATAATATACTACACTTTACTAAATGAAAGTACACAAATACAAAAATAATAAATCAAAATCAAATATTCAAATACAATGCTTTCTTAATTATCAGGTAGCATTCTGCTCAGACAGTCTGCATGGCCAATGTCTTTTCCAGCCCTGTGAATGATTTTGTAATTAAAGGGCTGCAATGCTAACGCCCATCTCATGAGCCTTGGGTTACGTCCAGCATTCGTTTTAAGAAATACAAGGGGATTATGATCTGTTTCGATTGTGAAATTCTGACCATCCAGGTAATGGCGTAGTTTTTTTATGGCATAGATAATGCCAGAACATTCTTTTTCTGTAGTTCCAAATTTACACTCAGCTCCGGTAAACTTCCGACTTAGATATAAAATGGGATGGTCGGTATTATCCGAACCTTTTTGAGCCATGATTATCCCTATTCCCTTATCAGATGCGTCTGTTTGCAAAATAAATTCTTTCGAGAAGTCAGGGGCGTATAACACAGGCTTCTCTGTGAGACGTTTCTTCAACTCATTAAAAGCCGCATCACACTCCGCTGACCAATCCACATCTTCCTTCTTAATTTTCCCTTTTAACGCGCGGGTCAAGGGTTCGGCAATAATTGCATAATTTTTTATATATTTGGCATAATAGCCACTCAATCCCAAGAATTGTCTGATTTGGGTTTTGTTTTTAGGTGTTTGAAAGTCAACCACCGCTTTGATTTTTGCTTCAGTCGGTGTCCTTTTTCCCCCTCCTACCATATGTCCTAGGTATTTCACGCAATCCTGCGCGAACCTACATTTAGCGGGTTTAATCGTAAGACGGGCTGATGCGATTTTTAGCAGCACAAGATTGAGATGCTTAAAGTGGTCTTCCCACGTTTCGGAGAATATCGCTACATCATCAAGGTAAGGAACGCAAAATTCTTCGTAACCTTGTAGTAGTTGTGCCATAAATTTCGAAAAACAAAAAGGGGCATTTACCAGACCAAAAGGAAGAACTAGGGGCCTGTATGTTCCGAAAGTGGTTACAAACGCAGCTATCCTTTGCGCTCTAGGACTCAAAGGAATCTGCCAGTATCCTTTGGTCAGATCGATCACTGTGATGTATTTGGCTGCGGAGACCTTCTCAATTCTATCGTCCATGTTGGGCAATGGATAGTATTCCATTCTAATGATCGAATTTAACCGTCTATAATCTACACACGGACGGGGGTCGCGTCCAGGGCTTTCGATCAGTATCATTGGAGAGGTATAATCGGACTCTCCGATTTCAATGATGTTTAGGTCCAACATGCGCTTAATTTCGGTTTTTAATATCTCGTTCTGTCTGGGGGAGGTTCTATAGGGTTTAGATCTTACAGGTTGATCACTGATTAAGTTAATGTCATGTTCTATCAGGTGTGTCCGGCCCGGATCATTTGAGAACAATTTCCGGTGCGATACCAATAAGGTCTCTAATTCCCCGAGCTGTTCGGGCGTACACCGTTCTTCAAGGCGACTATCTTTCACGATTTCACTAAAATCAAAAATATTAGGACTCGCGTTAGGGTACGGAATCTCTAAATCTGAGTCAATCGTTTCCCTTGAGACTGTCTCGCTCATTACTATATTTACGCTCTCAACGCGTTGATGGTAAGGTTTCAGTAAATTAATGTGATACACCTGTACCTTCTCTAATCTCCCAGGCATTTTAACAACGTAATTTGTTTCTGATAGCTTCCTCTCTATCGTTCCTGGACCGATCCATCGAACGGCTAATTTATTAGGAGGGCAAGCGGATAACACTAATACCCTATCACCTATCTTGAATTCACGTTTGACAGACCCTCTGTCATAATATGTCCTTCCTTTTTCCTTCGAGTCTTTCTCTACCTCAGAGGCCAAAAGTTGACAACGCCTTACCTTCTCACAAATTGTTTTAGGCTCGGAGCAGCTTTCTTGTTCTTTCGCGAACGTGTATGCATCAATATCGAGTAACGTTAACTCGGAAGTTTTATCTACGGGAGGTAAAATTATTTCTTCCTCATACTCTGCCACATCCAAATCTGGTAAATCGGTTTGAGAGACTGTTTCACCTTGCTTTTCCGTTACCGGTTTTCCCTTAAAGTCATCGCGACTCCCGTTAACTTTTGGTTTACTGTGACTTCGCGTCACTACTGCGTTAATCCTCGCGGGATTCTTTTTCTGCAGATCAATCAATTCCTGGGTGGAATTTCCTAATAGGTAATGGTCCATTTCTACAGATTTCCCTACTATCGCAGCTTTTGTTTCAATCCTACCAAACTCGGAACTCTCAATTTCGATACGAGCCAGTGGCAAACACCTAAACGAATTCTCCAAGGGCTGTTTTACCCGGACTTGCTCCCCGGTAAAATCTTTGGACAGCACTAAATGTATAGGACATAAGTCTATGCAGCTGCCACTATCCCTTAATACTTCTACTTCTATCTGATTTATTTTAGCCCTACTCAGGTAAGGCTTAAACGACGGAGAAAATTTCGAGTCCGAAGTGATATTGTTTACAATTTCTGCACTTCTTCTGGGTTCAGTACATTGGGGACGAATGTGACCTGGTTTCAAACAATTGTAACAAGTGGGGACCTTTCTCCTTTCGAATTCTTTCGTCCTCCAATCCGTATTTACATTATTTGTTTTCCGCCAGTCCTTAGCCCCATTCCTATCATCTGCTGGTTTCTGTGCGATTTCCGGTTTTCCGGTTGGTTTTTGTCTATCACCAAATTTCTTTTCGGGAGGTCTGGAAAGAGGTGGTTTTTTTATAAGCCTACGGGTGGCTTCATACGCATCTAATTTCTCCGCTAATTGACTTGGGTCGATTAATTTTCCCCATTGATCAATAAAATGGTCTTTCATATCGGCGGGAACGCGTCTTTTAATCTGATCTGCTATCATTAGATCTTTTAACGTCTCAAAATCCTCCACTTTTATCCCGTCAATCCATCCCTCCAAATAACTCCTTAAGGGCCAGTTTACGATTCTGCGTATGTCCAACTGCGTCGGTTGCGTCGAACCAATGATAGAGGAGAACCACGTGATTGACAGATGGGCGGGATCACGCAGCCTCTCTGCAGAGCAACGCAAGGTCCAAATTCTATACTTCATCAGATTCAACTCTCGACGCACATACGCAAGCAAACGCGACTACTTTGACGAATCAAAATCCAGCATCTAATGTTTTGATTCAATCGAGTAATAAACTAAACATCGCCATTACCGAACTTGTTAGCGAGTTGCTGAATGCTGACTGTGGAAGTTTAAAAAACATTATAAAACACTGGGCATGCGTTATGTACGAATTTGACTTCGAAAGAGACGGACAGCTGTTGCAAAGGCCTTGGGAATTCCTTATAAGTACATGTATTTACACTAATCTTTAATTTGCATTGCAATATGTCTATATTTTGTTTACCTAGTTTCATCCGAAATAATAAAACCTCTTAGTTTATGCTAGTGAAAAATTGTTTTCGAAGTTGATTTGTTGTGTAGCTTTTATTTCAACGTTTATGAGCGATTTTTAAGTTTATTGGCAAATTAAAGTGAGCGATAGAAAAGCGCTGTAGAAATAGCTGTTTATTTTTTATAACTGAAACTATTGTGGTCGTAAACATTTGTGAATGTAGGAAACTTTTGTTGTTTAATTATTCCATTCCACCTCCTCTTTTGACCAATAATTGTTACTTTCCCAACCTCACAAAACACAACACTTGAACTTCTACTAAAGTGCTTAGTTAAGAGGAAATGTACAAAAAACTTCATCTGTTTTTTTATGTGCAAATGTTCTTTCCCTGAGATTGAGGTGCCTTCGTTTCTCGGAGGCTTTACCCACAGTTAGCTACCTGCCAGTTGTAGGCAGCATAGGTTCTATTTCTCCCTCAGTGTATTTCCCTCTTTGGTTTCAGTAAAACCTTTGTGTATGTACATTACTTGACATGTATTCACAGCGCATTTAACGGTGCAGCCAAATATGGCCCTTGCACCGTTGAAACCTAACCAAACCCTGAGATTTGTTTTCAGTTTTCCTAGTGATAGTGTTTGATGACCAAAATCCTTCAGTTCGCTACTTTAAACAGAATTATCTTCATTAATTTTTCTACTGATAGTTTTTTGGTTTTAGTTCAAGTCTTATGACAACCCCTATACATAGGCTTTCAACAAAGACTGAAAATTTCTTGGTTTAGTCAGATTAAATTATACTTTCTTTTGCCACATTTTTTTTTTTTGTCTTTTTTCTGCATTCAAAGGTTTTGTTGAACGGACCGGCACAGCCAACGAAAGCATTATTTCGATTCACAGCCCGAATAGCCACTGCACTGGAAGAACGAGACTGCAACAAATACCAACAAATTTCCACTTTTGAAAGCTTTACCGCACAATTATGACTAAAAACCAGTTAACCGAAAAGTACCTTCCAAGTAAAATGGGAGGGATTTCTTTGTCGAAAGCAATAAAATCAAAGGAAATTATGCCGCTGCAAACTACCAAATGTAATGGGCTCACTTGAAATCCACTACCCTTGCAAGTCAAAGAAAGTACATGTATTCACATGATAGGTTAGGTTTTGGTTCTCGAACCCGCTTTTCACAAAATAAACTTCCTGATGCTTAACACAAGGAAGAACACCTCATTTTGACTGTAGCTTATTTGTTTCTTACTCTGAGAGCTGAAACCACTCGATGGCTTCTCAAGAACACACCAACAGTTGAAACCTTTCCAACAGATGACGCTTCTGGTGCAAACAGCACATATTTGGAGAAACCTTAAAAATTTTGAATTTTAATTCCTGTGTCAACTAATTGGTTGAAATTTTTTTTTGCAGAATAATATCCAACTTCATTTAAGTGATGAAAGTACATCCAGGGACAGATGTTCAATGGAAATGCTGTAGCAAGACAGAAGATGCTGCAATACTGAGCAGTTCTCTTACAAAAGGTCACTCATTATTTTCTTAAAATATGGTTTGTTTAAATAATTCTGGTAATATTTAAAATTTGTTGTGTCTAAAAAAAAACACAAAATTTAGTACCGTTTTCTACTGTAAATGCATAAAGTGTGAGATTCTTGTATGGAAACGCTGGCAATATTCTACTTTGTCACAAGATCAGTCACTTTCTGAGAAGTTGGCAATGTTCAAAGAACATGAAAAGTTATGCCTATAAAAGAGTGGTGCCAAAAACTGTTCCGGAGATAAGGGACACGAAAAATACGTTTATAAAGTAATAACACTATGTAAAATAATCTTTTATAACTTAACATTTTTATAATATTTATGTTTGTAATTCAAAACTAGTGTCATTTTATTCATGCTTAGTTGCAATGCATTTGATGTATATCTGTTTATGAGAAAACATTTCTATGTATGTTTACAAGGTTAATTACTATACTCTGCTTCCCCCCCCCCTCAATACATTTAATATTTTACCTTAGGTGACAACTATATATTGTGAGTAGTCAGTATCATAATTTTTCATCTACTCCGGCAATGTGTCTAGATTTACATGTAACTCCTTAAAAGCTCTGCTTTCAGCGAGTGATTGTGTGAAATTTTGAAACATCCTTGAATACCCATCAAATCAAGACACAGTAACCACAATTGATTCTTCTGTAAAATTTCTATCTCAAATTTGAAAAACAATGTACTTTCCATGTTAAAAGTGATATAAAACTAAATGTTGATTAATTCAGTTTTTAAAGTGTTGCTATGTAAGTTTTTATAATCTTATTACACCAGGATAATAATCAATATATTGGGTAAAACTGTTTTAAGTTAGTGTTGTAAGTTATATAAAACGTATAGTGTAGAGGTGGCTGATGTACCTTAAAGCTGTCGTGGCTGAAAGTCCTCACGTTTGGTTGGTGTAGAAGTTCGGAGAGTGGGGTGCCAGCTCTGATGTTGCCTCGTCATCTGACCATGGTTCAAAATTACAAGGCGATACACCGAATGGCTTAGGCTGAGATAGTGGTTATTAGTTGAATATAAAACATACTCCACTCCCAGTTTAATAAAATTTCTTTTTGAGTTATTCAGAAAGTTGAAAGTTAACTTACAGTGTGATTTCATGTTTAATACCATATATCAAAAAATTAGTATCCATAAGATGAATTTCATGACCAGTGGTTATATAGTTTGCATTTTGTTTATTTCATTTTATATTTCAGACATTATTCTCTAAAGAAGAGAAAGAAGCTAACTTCTGAAAGATATCAGTTGCTCTGTCAATGGCAAAAGAATACACTTGAGCTACATGATAGTTTTGTAAACTCCATGGGCATAATTCGACTGTATACAATTGCACCCTTGCTTATATTGATAGATTTATAATTAAATAAATTTAATGCTAAGAATTTCTTGTGTGTACATTTTATTATTCATAATCTTTAGTACTAGTTTCATTTTAAAATTTACAAGTTTTGTATTTAATATAATTTTGAGTCACAAATGCAGAAAAAGAATAAAATAATTTTTTTTCAATACTTAAATTAAATAAATTGAAATTATATTTGCTTACTAATTATTTCTTAATGTTTCAGGTAAATATTTAAAATAACACATTACATGCATCATATTACATTTATTATAAATTAATTATTCTCATCTGTGTTTACTTCACTTGTATTTCGCCACCTATCCATTTTATAAATTGAAATTATTTGCTCAGTGAACGGCATTCAATCCAAGTATAATATTAAACATAAGTAACTTAAATTTTCTTTGAATATCTTAATAGGAAGTTTATATGAAATAGTAAATTGCATTGTTCTTGTGCTTATTATCTTATATATTTAAACTATCTATATATATAAAACACTAACGTACGTGGACCCGAAATCGACGTTATTTGTGTATCGTCGAATGGCAACAATCAACATATATAAAATAACCCAGATATTTTGAATTATTGCTGTTTTCAAATAGCCGAGGTCAATTTCTATTAAAAAGAAGGAATTAAATTGTAATATTTATGTTTGAACTTACTTTTTATTTCTTCCTTTGATGTAAACGTAATTTTGCTACCCGGTATCGGGCCACGCGTCAGAATTAATGTTTACTTTTTTAATTTGATTTAGAATTCCGTGTTTGGGTATTTGAGTTGACTGCGAGATGTTGCCGACATATTTGAGGATTCCCAAGTATTATAAATGTGTTATTTTTGTTAATAAATCATTATTGTCTTTGTCAATATCGTTGAAAAGTCTTTTGTAGCATTATTCTATTTCACAATAAATATAATCGGGAAGTCGAAATTCAACACGTTTGAAAAGATACGTACGTGTTTTTTTTTTCAGAATTTAGCATTTTTTCAAGGATTGGAATTTTATTTTTGTTTGCATTATGTGTTCCGGTATATTACATGTTGCAGAAATATTATTTAGGAGTTAGATTTTAATGATATGTCTATTTCCTGCAAAATATCTAGACGCGGGTAATTTTGTAGCGGTATATGTACATTTCGGCCAACTTTGCTTAAATATTTGATTGAATATGCAATGATTTAAAGAATTGTTTCACAAAAATGAATAAAATATACAAATCAAAACATGTTTAATTACGGTGTGTAAAAAAGTTTAAAAAGCACTATTACACACTGCCGAGCGCTAGCTGGCGCAGCCCGACTAGTACTAAGTATTTAACAATGCTTATAAGATTGAATATGCAAGACACACAAATCATAAAAGAGAGGACATGGTAAACTAAATCTAAATGATTAAAAGAACATGATTACCACATACATGTGTAGTATGCATAAATTAATTTCTTGAAATATGAGAAACACAGTAATTTTCCTATTGTAGTGAGTTGACACAAGAAACATATTCAAACCCTCAGTACAAAATAACATTTCTATTGAAACTAAATTAACTACAGAATATATCATTGGAAAATGTTTCGCTGACTAAAAATTCAATACTTCCCAACATTCAAGGTGTGTTTTGTTCAAGTTTAAAAAAATCTTGGACAGAAATGGAATGCTGACAATTTGAATTTATAGCACCAACCCAATGATAAAATATACATACTCCAATTCATTAAAGCTTACTTTATTCTGTTTACTGTGAAAAAAAATTTGTAGATTTTACAAAAGATGATACAAATTTTCAGGAAAATGAGGTTTGTATGGACAACTAAATTTTTGTTCGGTGGTTGGCTGGATTAAATATAATGAGCAGGGTGTAAAAAAATCAGATTTTTTAAATTTCTGTAGGCTGCTTCTTTCTTCCTGCTGACATGTTAATGGCTGTGTGTGTGAAAATGTATATTTCTACTCTTTAATCTATTGCACACCACAAAAATAAGCTAACTGACAAATACCTAAAAAAAACACTAGTAGGAAGTAATTTAGCCTCTTTCTCTTTAGTAAACTACCCTTTAGTTTATAATTTTGAATCAAACTGTGTTGCATACATACTTTTGAGTGTTAAAAAATGAGTGCTGTTAATCAGGAATGTTTATACGTTACTCTTCCTGGCATTTAGATTTATGATGGCATGTGTGTTTACATTACTGTTTCCAGTATATAGTATATTCTAATATGTTACAACTGGCTGTTGCAATCTTTTATAATATGCATTAATTGACCCAGTTCTCTCTGAGCTTAGTGTAGCCATTAATGCTGAAATCACCATGAGTACAGAAACATTAAAGCGTTTTAAAACTTCTATGGTGTATTTACTTAGTTATAAAAAATTTGTGATTTGTTGTGATTCAAATCAGTGAATTAAAAAAATCATTTGATTAAAATCATGACACCCTGATAATGAGTAAATCGAAGATATATTTATCTACATTTCAATAACTAGAAACCCTCATCAGATATCAAATTTCGTGTTTTCCTTCAATCTCACATAAAAGGCTTCAAAAGTAAAAAGATTTTAAAACAAATTATTCATGTAACTTCATTTCATTTTGGTTTTTAATGCTCTGATTAAATTTAACACTTATATATAGTCTCAGTTTAAAGTAGATAGTTGTTTTGGAAAGAAAATAGTTTAATGTTGATTTATCTGAGTATTCACAATCGGTACAATATTTTTTAGAAATCGAGATTTACTTGTTTATTCTAATTTTGGTTTTGTTCGGAGTTAAGTTTCCAAAGTGATGTTAATTTCGCAATGTTCTCAAGTACCTACAAAAATGTCTCCCGTGGAAAAAGAAAAAAAAAACCAACGGTTCTCAAAATTGGTTAAAGTAAACATAAGACGGTAGAAAAAAAAACGCTCGTAAAAAAATACTGAAATGGATCAAGAAAGCGCGCGAAAAGTAAACACGCCATCTAGTGTGCATAATCGAAAGCTGGATTTCTCGTTCCGACGCAAGCCCATACGCAAAACTGTAAACGACTATCCTCCGCGTATGCGTTAAGGCGGAGCATACGCAGTTGCACATACGCAGAATCGTAAACCAGCCTTAATTCGAAAATCAAATCCTTCCATAACGCCCCATTTTGACGTTGATATGTTTGGAATTTGATTCTAAAGGCCTCTGGATCTAGTTTGAATCTATTTAGAAGCATAGATTTCATATACCTATAATCATTACTTTGTTCTTCAGGTTCCCTAACCATAAGTTGAATTATTTCTCCGGGCATTAAACTATACAATTGATGAACCCACTCATCTTCCTCTAAATTAATTTTCTTAGCCTGTCGCTCGAAAAGGGTTAAAAATATTGCTATATCTACTTTGTCTGGTTCGTATTGCTGCATCACGGATTTTATATTTTTATTTGATTTTCTGCTTTCGGAATTAGACGATGCTACACTATTTGTTTCCGCAGACTGCAAAATTCGCAGTCTTTGCAACTCGAATTCTTTTTCCAATCTCCTTTCTTCCGCTAACCTATCCTGGGTGTCTTTTTCCATGACCAACCTTTTTTCCTCGGTTAACCGTCTTTCCTTATCCTCAGCGTCCTCTAACATCCTATCCTCTATTAAACTTTGCAAAACCTCTTTAACGGCTGTTTCTTCAAAATTTTCGTTCTCTCGAATTTTCTTTATCAGATCGAAAATCCTATCATCATTATCGACCTCAATCCCTAATTCATATGCGAGATTTTTAAGATCTATTTTTCTGTGCTTGTTCAGAAACGCCATTTTAACCAGTAAGTTTTAGAATTCCTTAGAACGCTTAAACCACGGATTACAATACCTAACTTTTCCCTACAGGAATCAACAAACGGCTAACTTCTTTGACCTCTGGGACACAAGGTCGCACAAAACTGGTTCGCCTGCGTGGTTTTTCTCGGGGAAGGGGAAAAGTTTTTTTTTCTTCCACCACTAACCCTGAATACTTTCAACAGCTAAATGGTATATTCCCTAACCGATTTAACAACTTTTTTCTACAGTACGATACAATTATACACATTCATGATCCACTTTATTATCTTAGGCTTAGTAATTAAACACAATTCATACAGTTCTACCAAGATTTAAATTGTTACTTTAACACATGCAATACACAAAAAATACTATTTTCTATATCCTCTAAAAACACAGTATATCCAATTCATCAATTTAATATCATTTTTCATTCCCACACAGCACTGAAATTGATTCTAGTACGTAATTTTTTTGAACTCAGGAATTTAACACAATACTTAAATTTTCTATTACTAGTAAAATATTATACACATCATTCCTTTATATATATTCTACTTCACTTATTATTTCACCACTTGGTATTTTTTCATTTAATATTTACTTTTGCATAACAATTTAAATTAGCCTCTAATGAAGAATCAGGCTTACCTTGTCTGTTGCAAGTCTCCTTTACCATCAACTGCTTCCACAGGCTTCCGTTCACTTGGGAATGGTTGTCTCTCACTTTAATTCGGGACGGGGTGTCCACTTTCTCGTTTGATTTCCGGACGAAGCGTCCACTTTCTTGTTCGATTTCTGGACGGGGCGTCCACTTTCTTATTCGATTTCCGGACGGGGCGTCCACCTTCAGCTCGGTCCTTCTGGTCCGCTAGTTCAATTTCTGGACGGGGCGTCCACCTTCAGCTCGGTCCTTCTGGTCCGCTAGTTCAATCTCTGGACGGGGTGTCCAGCGTCAGCTCAGTCCTACTGGTCCTGATCCGCTTGTTCAATCTTTGGACGGGTTGTCCACTTCAGTGTCGATCCTCGATGGTTCACACTAAGTCTATTAATTTTTGGGTCGCTAGAATTTTTAACCTATTCTGGCAATCCAACACCGGCTGCCACCATTTTTATTATACTTTATCTGTAAGGAACTGAATCTAACAGGGTAGCGCATCAATCACTAGATTTCTTACAGATAGTTTTCTTTATTCTAGATTAATAAAGTTATGTACAAATTGTTTAGAGTTCAGGGACAGGATTCGGATGGAGTACGACGGACGTTCGGAACAGGATGTTCCCGAATTTGAACCAGTTTGGAACCGAATGTTCCTGAATTACGCGGCAGTTTTGGAACAGGATGTTCCCAAAGTTCAATCAGTTTGGAACTGGGTGTTCCTGAATCCTCTCAATAGGATAGATATCCTCACGAAAATGTTGGAGTGAGCGCTCGCTCTTTTCAGGACTCCACAAGTACGCAAAAAACCAGGAACCGCTGTTCCGTCTCTGGTCAACCGTCAGTCCAACGTCCAAAAGTCAAATCTCTTTTTTCTCTTCCAAGTTCAAGTTCTCGGGTCGGCGCCTCGTCCGAATTGGCTGAGAGCCTTCGTGACGTATAGCAGTACGGTCATTCGCTGGACAGTCGGCGACGCTCCCTCTGTACCCCTTCCGCAAGGGGGGAACAGGTCTCCGTTTGCAAGCTTACGTAGGCGCCAGTTAGGCCTAAGTCCAGATAGCCAGGTGTCATGTAAATGTTTAATTGGAAGAATCAATTGATTCTTCACAGTAGGCAGACCACGTCATATGCAAGAATATATACAGGATGCTATGGCTTACGTGCGCGAATATGGACGACCGTGTTTATTTATCACGTTCACATGTAATCCAAAATGGCCAGAGATTACATCTTTGCTATTGCCTGGCCAAAATGCAATACATCGTCATGACATTACAGCACGTGTATTCAGACAAAAGTTGAAGTCTCTAATAAGTATCATTACTAAATTACATGTATTCGGTCCCACACGTTGCTGGCTGTATTCAGTTGAATGGCAAAAGCGAGGATTACCTCATGCGCACATTTTGGTTTGGTTAATCGACAAAATCCGTCCTGAAGAAATCGATAGTATCATTTCTGCGGAAATTCCAGATCCGTCTACTGACCAAGTGCTGTTTGATATTGTTACAGCAAACGTGATCCATGGTCCATGCGGTACTCTTCATCGTTCATCGCCTTGCATGGCAGATGGAAAATGTACTAAAAATTTCCCTAAAGATTTCACTAATGATACGATAACAAATACCGACGGATATCCAATATATCGTCGAAGAAGTCCCGATAATGGCGGACAATCATTTATTAAAAATATCAGCAACACAGACATTGACATTGACAATCGTTGGGTGGTGCCGTATTCGCCTCTGCTAAGCAAGACATACAATGCTCATATTAATGTTGAGTTTTGCAGTTCTGTGAAGAGCATCAAATATATTTGCAAGTATGTCCATAAAGGCAGTGATATGGCTGTGTTTAGAGTAGAAAATACTAATGTAAATGCTCCTCCAATGGATAAAAACGATGAAATTACGCTCTACCAAATTGGTCGGTACATCAGCTCCAATGAAGCTGCTTGGCGTATCTTCGGTTTTCCAATTCATGAACGGGATCCAGCAGTTGTTCAGTTAGCCGTCCATCTTGAAAACGGTCAGCGTGTATTTTTCACGAACGATACAGTGATTGATCGTGCTACAAATCCACCATTGTGTAATAGTACGGATGATTTTGGTGCCTTTGCAAGAACATTACTCTATTCACAAGTACCACACTATTTCACATGGGCTCAAACAAAAAAATTGATGCCCCGCAAGCAAGGCTCACCAGTTGAGGCATGTCTCAATTTATTTAAATCGAACGCTTTGGGGCGATTATTTACAGTCAATCCAAGACACACTGAGTGCTTTTATCTTCGACTGTTGTTGGTTAATGTTACTGGCCCATTATCATTTCAAGATATACGTAAAGTGAATGGGCAACAGTATCCGACATATAAAGACGCATGCCTTGCACTCGGCTTGCTGGAAGACGACAACCAGTGGGAGTGTATGCTTGCTGAAGCTGCATTGAACTGTACAGCAATACAAATTCGTCTACTATTCGCTATAGTGTTGACTACATGTTTCCCAGCTCGAACACAGATATTGTGGGATAATCACAAAGATTCAATGACTGATGATATATTGCATCAACATCGTACACGGTGCAACGATCTAACGATAACATTCAGCGACGCTATGTACAATGAAGCATTGATTGCTATTGATGATCTTTGCATTGTCATTACCAACTTATCACTCACTCATTTCGGTATGAATTCGCCAAATCGAACTGCATCTGATTTAATTAACACTGAAATGAATCGTGAACTGCAGTACAACACTGTAGAAATGGCAGCGATTGTTACTCGCAATGTCCCACTAATGAATGACGAACAAAGAACCATTTATGACCGCATTTTGCTCGCAGTTTCAGCAGGACAAGGTGGGTTCTTCTTTTTGGATGCACCGGGTGGAACTGGCAAAACATTCCTTATTTCACTAATTCTTGCTGAAATACGATCAAATAATGGCATCGCATTGGCCGTTGCATCATCGGGCATTGCGGCAACTTTATTGGATGGAGGCAGAACAGCTCATTCAGTATTTAAGCTGCCACTAAATATTCAAAATAACCCTGACGCAGTGTGTAACATTAAAAAACAATCGTCCATGGCCACCGTGCTGAAACAGTGTAAAATTATCATCTGGGATGAATGTACTATGGCACACAAACATTCAATTGAGGCGTTGAACAGGACATTGAAAGATATTAAAAACAACGACAAACTATTTGGCGGCACTCTGTTGGTGCTTTCAGACAAACACTTCCCGTCATTCCACGTTCAACATACGTTGATGAGATCAACGCTTGCTTAAAATCATCTCCATTGTGGCGTAATGTTGAAAAAGTACAGCTGAAAGTAAATATGCGCGTTCAAATGCTTCAAGATCCATCCGCTGAAACATTCTCAAAACAACTCTTAGATATCGGTGATGGAAAAGTTGCTACAGATGAAACTGGATACGTAAAATTACCGACCGATTTCTGCACAATCG
The DNA here is from genome assembly GCA_947359465.1 of Metellina segmentata. Lineage (NCBI taxonomy): Eukaryota > Metazoa > Arthropoda > Arachnida > Araneae > Tetragnathidae > Metellina > Metellina segmentata. The sequence continues at coordinate 100,146,445 of OX375880.1, read as the reverse complement.
CTGATTCGCAAGATACTCTCATTGAACAAATATTTCCCGATGTACACACACAGTACATAAATCATGAGTGGCTTGCAGAAAGAGCTATTTTAGCAGCAAAAAATGCAGACGTTGACAATTTAAATTTGAAGATACAACAGTTGTTGCCAGGGAACTTGGTATCATACAAATCTATTGATACAGTTTGCGATGCCAGCGAAGCTGTCAATTTTCCCACAGAATTTTTGAACTCACTGGATTTGCCAGGCATGCCACCGCATAATTTACAATTGAAGGTTGGATCTCCAATTATCTTGCTTCGTAATTTAAACCCGCCACGGTTGTGCAACGGTACGCGATTAGTCATTCGAAAATTGATGAAAAACGTTATCGAAGCCAGCATTTTAAATGGCAAGTTCAAAGGTGAAAATATCTTAATACCACGGATTCCTATCATACCTACAGATGTGCCAATTCAATTCAAACGAATTCAGTTTCCGATTAGATTGGCATTTGCAATGACAATCAACAAATCCCAAGGCCAAACGATGTCTGTTTGTGGCTTAGATTTGAGTACACCATGTTTTTCACACGGGCAATTGTACGTAGCATGCTCTCGAGTCGGTAAACCATCCAGTTTGTTTGTGCTCGCTAAAGATGGGCTAACAAAAAATATTGTCCCCGCTATAGCATTAAAAGATTGATGTTGTTTGTTAGTGTTACTGTCGTAATTAATATGTGATATGTAATTTTAAGAAATAAACTATAATAACTTGAAAATAATATTGTTTGGCGTTTGTTATTTTTATATTCCCTTATCGTTCATAGCGCTACATGCCTATTTCACGCATATACCACATACTTACACACTTATAATAAGTAAGTTACTTTTTGTCTACACTAGAATTTATTTAGAAACGGTGAACAGGTGTTTGGTGAATCAATCTCTCTGGTTTTCCTGGTTCGACAGCCCGGGCACAAATTGTTCCATGTGCTCGCGATCAATCTGGTTGGTTGTGTGTTGAAGCTAAACTGCAAATTTATCGTTTAAAGCAAATTGTTTAAATCTCCCGTTCTTAACGAAGTCGGCGTATAATCGCGAGTGCAGCATATATTATCACAGACGATTTATTTAAGAGAAATAGGAAGAAAAGTTTACAAAAAAGGCGACATTGGGTGACACACGTGATGGAAAGTCGAGAAGCATGTGGCGGGATTCGTCTTATGAAGGATTTATTTGCAGGTGGACACTTCAGAAATTTTTGTCGAATGTCAATGGAAAACTTTGAATATCTACTTGCTTTGACTGAACCGGAAATAAGGAAGGACACTAATTATAGAAGTGGTATATCTGCAAGAGAAAGGTTGGCAATAACTTTACGCTTCTTGGCAACTGGAGATTCCTTCACGAGTTTGATGTTCCTCTTCAAAGTTTCTACACATACGTACTTGCAAAATTATTATTAAAGGTAATTGGTAGTTTTTAATTAACGTCGTACTAGAGCAACACAACGGGCTATTGACGACGATCCGAGATCAATCCCTTAAGGGAAAGATTCGAGGACAACACGTCGTAATTTTGGAACAACTGTCAGATGACGAAGCAACAACTGAGCTAACACCCCACTCTCCAAATGTCCACAACAACCCAACGTGAGGACTCTCGGCCACGACAGATTTAAGGTGCACCAGCCGCCTCTACACCATACGCTTACAAACATCCTTGCCCGGACCCGGATTTGAACCAGGAACCTTCCGATCTAGAGGCTAACACCTTTACCACTATACCGGTTGGTCGGCACAAAATTATTATTATTAAGCAGATTATTTCAATTAACAAGATAAGAATTTCTTACTGAATATTTCACTCATAATATGTTACATAATATTGAATGTTTCATTCAATTCGGCCTATTTCGACAAAACGTATTCATATTGTCAGTGCGACAGTTTAAAATTTTCTTCAATTGCAGAAAAGTTGACATACATTTTAACTAGCCTTCTCTTCTTTATCTTAAATTTAAATGTTCAAGAAATTTAGAAGAAGTTTAAATTTCAAAGTTCCCCAATACCACTCTTCATCTAAATACACATGGATGGACACATCAATTTTGACATTAATATGGGCATGTTACATTTTCACAATTAAGTTTTAAACGTCTACGATATATGGCAAAACACAACGTTTACAAATGTACTACTTAAATAATAGTATGAAATATATTAAGTAAAGCTTAACTTTTAACTTGCAAAAAATTATGTAGAACTGTTAAATTTAAAAACAACAAACTCGAACTGTTAAAAAGCGGTGCAATTGCGGGACAACTGTCAATGAAACTGAACTAGATGAGAACACTTCACACACTACGGACTAACGTACTTAAAGTAATGGGGGACAGGTTTGGTTAATCAACGGGATAATTACAATATATTTGTAAGGATAAATGATTTGAGGTTCCTATTATGTTTTTGGTGCTGATGAAGTCCGAATTAGTTGATTAACTTCAATGACTATAATGGTTTATACTTGGTCTTCAACTATAATAATCATTTGTACACCTTTTAAATAGAATTCTTCTTTACAATCTATTTATTAATGAGTAAAATATTTGCACCTGTGTGGTAGTTTAGTCAGGCGGCCATTAAAACAGTTGAAATCTTTGAACTGGAAAACGAAACGATACCTTCCCGATTCAAATAATTAAGTTCATCAGGTATTGCGCGCCCCTAATCACTGGATGGGCTTGAGGGGCATTTCCTCTTGAAAATGTTCTTTCTCTATTCAAGATAGCATGTGAGATTTCCTGTATCATTTAAACTAATGACATTAAAAAAATCCAAGTACACCCATCATACTGTTTAAGAATGGTCTGAATCTATTATCACTTTAAAATCTCAAAGAAAAATAAGTATTTCTATGTTCAGATCCCCGATCCGTTTCTTAACGATGATCCCATTGATTGATTGAACGTCGAGCAAGGGAACGAAAAATCACCGTCCAAATAGAGCGAGCACAAGCACTTGCTTTCCTTTGATGTACCGACAAGAAGCGGATCATTTTGCTCGTGCTCAAACTGCTCATTCACCGTCTACACTGAACGAGCTGCCAATCAAACCTGTCTACGTTGTTAATCAATCATCCATGTTTTGCTCTGCTTCTCCGGTGTGGACGCGGCTTTATGTATCTCAGACCACACTTGCGTTGCGCAACGGCGCCGCACGCTGAAAAACCGGATGTATGCACCGGGCCTAAGGTTTCGGTTACTAAATAGACTTAGCTACGTCAATTTTACAGTGTTTGTTGCTAAAACTATCGCCTAATTTACCAGGCGTCAAATTGTTTAATTACTTTCATATTTCTAAAGTTTCCTCCATCTGAAGTCGGTAGATGGTTACACTTTGCTGGAACGATCACCTGAGTCAGCGCGTAGCAGTTAGTATATTTTAAATATCAATGAAACCAACATTTTCGCAGGAACCTTCGGCCATTAAAGTCGACCCCATCTTCTAGCTAAGCAATGTTTCGGTGACTAAATAGACAGAGTAGGCAAAGGTAGTCCCAGAAACTAGAAGACAAAAATTCAAAAGAATTTTTCGTCCATTGAAAGCTTGTCTGAGTGGAGACTACACCAGAACAATTGTTACCTTTGGGAATGCAAAAAGTAAACGTCTTCACTATTTTCTCTGTTCTGATACCGCTGGCGTCCACGCATTCCAGTGGTAAATCGATGGTCTTTGTTGTTCCATAAAATGCGTCTTCCAAAGACAGAGGAAACGAATGCTGCTGGTCTGGACCCGAAACGGGTTTGATGGGTTCAGGATATTTGTAGCTGGGATCCAAATTTGGTAAGTAATAATTGGCGTATGGGTTATCCACGCCAAAGAAGTCCCGAAACACCTATAAGAGGGATTTTCAGTCTTAAGGTATCCAAACACGTTAAAAATGTCATTTTTGACCAAAAATAGTTTTTGATCTTATTGATAGAGTATTTATTTGCCTTTCTAAATATATTTTATTTTTCTCTAAGTAAATTAGTTGCAGAGATATTAATATTTTAATCACGGCGTGGGAAAACAGGAAGTAGGTATGGCCAGAAGTGACCGTTCAAAAACCAAAAAACTGTCAAAATGTAAAAGTAAAATTTTCTCAAATGTTTAAATGGTTTCTCTTTTGGAAATATTCTGAACGTTTTTAGGCCCGGTGCACACATCCGGTTTTTCAACGTGCGGCGCCACTGCGGCACCGAAGCCCAACTATGCACACATAACCGTGAAATGACGCACGAACTCATTTCGCGCCATTTGCGATAAATATTCTATCGAAGAAAACGTGTTTATTTCGCTTACTTGGTGTAAAAAAAGTGTATTTTGAAACAAAATAGACGTTAATGGATACAACTATTTATTAATTATTATTTTATTGCATTTGTTTATGAAAACAAGGTATTTCAGAACGGAGACTCATGTGCGGCGCTGTGAGGAACTGCGGTACAAATTACACTCAAGTTGCACGAGCGTCACCCCAGCGGCGCTGGAGGCATGTGTGCACTGCTCCATTGGATCTAATGTATCTCAGACCGCACTTGCGTTGCGGCAGCGGCGCCGCACGTTGAAAAACCGATGTGTGCACCGGGCCTTAAAGAGAAGTGAACAAAATTGTTTCCTTTTTTGAACAAAATTGAACAAATTTTACCTTTCCGCAATCAGTAAAAGCAAGAGAGAGCAAACGATACACACTTCAAACTATTTTTTACTCTAAATTAATATTCATGCAATATTTCCTCACTTCAAATGTTGTAACAAAAAAAAAGTAATGGATGGATTCCCGTAAAACTTTGAGAACATGTTCTTTATAATGTTGTCTAGGGTATGAACTATAATAATCATGCTGAGTTGAAGAGTTATAAAATTCTGGCCATTTATTTAAGAAATAGGACAGTAACACTATCAAAAATCTTGTATCCATTTTTTGATCGCTTGTAAAATTTATATTTATTTAAATATATATTTTTGATTCTAGTTCATTCCCTAGAAAAAGGCATGTAGTTTATTTTGGTAGCATCATTTTTCAAAGTGGTAAAATAGATTTTCATGTAGCACATTTGAAGATTTTGACAAATTTCTTCAAATATATTCATACATAATTATCATTTTTACAAAATTTTTAATATGTATATTAGATATTCATAGCCCAATGCTATTGTTTAATAACACTGAACATAAAAATTTACTTTTTTTTTAAATGTGGTACATGTACCACATTTAAAAAAAGGGTCTCGAACGTGTTCGGATTCCTTAACAAACAAACCAGAGAGAGAGAGAGAGAAGAGACGATTTCACTTCCTGTTATCCAAATGTTCTGATATGATGTATTATACATGAGTTACCTTAGTGGTACTGAGGGCTCACCTCCTCCAAATAAGAGGAGAGACTTGAACATTGGAAGGAGGCGGTCGGAGGCTCCCTCGTCGTTTGACTAAAATCTAATTGGAATTGGCCAAACAACTTTCGGGATATCAATTCAGATTACATACTTCGAAATTTTGATTGGTGAAATGCTGAAATTGCTTTCGATAAACAAGCTAACTCACGCCACGTACGGAATAGGTATAGGAAGAACACTACCGCCACCTACATTTAGTTTTACAGAAAAAGTATCATCGAAGAGCTATTAATCGTTAACCCGAACACTCACTAGCGAATTGCAAGATACAATGCAACCAGATAAAGATAGTAGCGCCAAATAGGGGGAATCACGTACCTCGCCACAACGTTAACGCTTCCCATTATATTTATATAGATAGGCAGGTAGGTATATTTTAATTAGCATCGCACAGGAGTACCACAACGGGCTATTGGCGACGGTCCGGGATCAGCCTTCTCTCTCTCAAATGGAAGCCCTCTCCGTACCGAGTTACATGGAAAGCCTCGAATGAGAAAACGAAAGAAGAATCGGGCATGTGGGAGGCGCACTAGGTGCGCCAGGTTATCCAAGACGTGGTTGGAGTCCCCCGACAGCCTGCACGGCCCCCGCCCAAGCGTCATTAGGTGTTCGTGCCAGCTCACAGTTATCATTCAACACGGGGCCGTCGTGCTCACCCGTTTGTTTCATCGTGCTCACCTCAAGAGAGAAGCTATCAGAGCCCAAATAGTTCATCGCCTTAGCGACCTCAAGTCTTAAGTCGAGCTAGATTGTTCTCATCACAGAGTGGCGAGTACGTCACTCACAGGAAGGAAGCTCAAACATCCGGGCATCTACTAGGAGGGCGCCCCCACCTCAGTAGCCCAGCAGGACAGCAGACTGTTCTCTCACCCTATATGTCCGGCCCGTGGGCGGTAGTACCGGGTCCATCATCCACGGTGATATGTAGACCTCTGCCGCCTACCAGATAGCCTAAATTCGTAAGCGAGCAGGTATTAGCCTAGGGTAGGTCCGGAGAGGCAATCCTCCAGCCATCCTAGTTACCAAGTCACTCGTGGAGGTTCCTGCTGCTACTTGACCGGAAGGATAAGATCCAAGGACAACACTACGTAATTTTGAATCACGGTCAGATGACGAGATCCAACCTCAGCTGGCGTCCCACTCTCCAAACTTCCACACCACGGCAACGTGTGAACATTTGAGGCCACGACAGGTTCAACGTGCACCAGCCCCCTTTGTTCACGACGGTCTTTAGTTGGATCGAGTTTCTAACTGACAGCCCTCCGATTGCCATGACTCTTCCAACCGAGCTACCGCGGTTCATTAAATTTATCCGGAAGGCCGTACTTTGTTTGCGGACCGGGTAAGCCTATTTGCCACAACTGCTCTATCTTACGCGTACGAGGTTTTGTATGCGTAAAATACGTACCCAACGTACTTAAAATACGTACGATGAGTCGGACTTCCTCCCAATGGGGCTCTCTTGAATGGAAGCCGCACCCCCCTCGCCTCTTGCCGTCTACGACGGGCCTGGCACTCCGATGGTCTGACAGTGCAGGCATAAGAAACAACAGAAACAACAACGTTGAGATCCCCCAAACCCCAATCAGGACAATAGCTATTTCTCAAATAGATTAAAAGAAACGACTCGAAACAGCAGCACGAAAGTTATACCTAATATTAATAACGGAGCAATATTAATTTCAGAATGCGAAGAATAGAAATATATTCTATAAGTACCTTCATTGGATCAGAATGAAAGGCATACGTTTCAACTGGTCCTTCCACGTCATTTGGTCCAGGTGGCACGGGGATCCCTTTCTTAATAGCCTCCTCACCGAACTGGTCGTACAAAGCTTTATGTTTTGAGTCGCTCAAAACATCATAAGCTTCGCAAATCGCAGAAAACCGCTTTGAAGCTTTTGGATCGTTATTTCTGAAAGTAAAAGGCAATAATAAGTAGGTAGTTTAATAAACGTCGCATTTGAGCAAACTACGGACTTTTGGCGACGGTCCAGAATCGATCCCAAAAGGATAAAACCGAGGACAACACCTCGTAATTTTCAACCATGGTCAGATTACGAGATAAACACCTGAGTTTAACACACAACTTCCACACCACGTTTTTGAAGCCACGACAGGCTTTACGTGCACCAGCCAACACGTACACGACGGTCTTTGGTTGGATAGAGTTTCAAAATTGCAACTCTCCGCTTCCTAATCCGCTACTATTCCAACCGGGCTACCACGACTCCCTAAGTATTAAGACTCCCTAAGTATTAATAAGTCACGCGATATTTTTTTAAAGCGACTTTTCAAGAACAGTCGCTTGCTCTAGGTTGACAATTTAAGATCATATTTTCTGGGAATCAGATGTAGGCTCATAGTCTCAATGCTAAATCTTGTGGAACCTAAAATATCTAGTTGGTAGTTGAATTAATGCCGCAGCACAAAGGGCTATTGACGATAATCCGGGATTAATACCGAAGGGAGAGATCCGAGAAGAAGACCTCGTAGTTATAAACCACGGGCAACATCTGGTAAAATCTATATAGATAAAAAAGAATATGTGTGGTGTATGTATTCTCCATACAAATCAACACCGTTTGACCAATTCACACCAAATTTAGTACACTTATACCTTAGAATAGGGATTCCCAACCGATGGTACGCGGCAGGTGGTACGCAAGGATGATACGAGCCAAGGCTAGTATTGACTCTCGTGTTTGCTACGATTCAGCAAAAGATAAAATATTAGGACCTTACAGCAATGTTCAAGTTGTCATGGCAAAAGGTCTCATAAAGTATTGGAAGCAGCCAATATATTATAACTTTGACCAGCAAATGACAAAACTAATCTTATTTAAATTAATAGAAAAACTAGAAGAAATTGGATTTAAGGTGTTAGGTATCGTGTCAGATTTAGGTGGAAAAAACATCCGCATTTGGAATGAATTATCGATAACACCAACAAACAGTTCATTTTCAAATCCAATGGATAACACAAGAAACATCTGGGTTTTTGCTGATTTCCCTCATCTTCTAAAATTATTACGTAATCATATATTAGATAGCGGAATTAAACTACCCTCTGGCAAAGTGATACAAAAATCTGCATTCGAAAAGCTATTGGAGGTCGATTCGGGTGAATTGAAAGTGTGCCCAAGATTATCTTGGGGGCATATTCAAGTTAGAAATACTGAAAGGCAAAATGTGAGAATGGCCGCACAACTTTTGTCAGATCATGTTGCAAAGGCATTAGACTATTATTTTCCAAGTGAGAAGGAAACTTCGAATTTTATCGCTATGATTGATGGTTGTTTTGATGTTTTCAATTCCCGGACTCCAATAAGTGATAAAAATTTACGCTGCGGGTTTGGGCTGAAACCAGAGTCCCAGATGGATGTTCTGCACAAAGCAAAATATTTTATTGAAGAGATGAGAGTAGTTGGTAAAGCGAACATGCTACCTTTCCAAAAAGGATGGTTAGTCTCAATTTCATCTCTAATTGGACTTCTGAAATTCATTCAACAGACCGAATTTAAATACTTTTTAACTTGTAGAGTTAACCAAGATTCTTTAGAAAATTTATTCAGCCAAATAAGAGGCTTAGGAAAATTTTATGATCATCCTCTACCCATCGACTTTAAATACAGACTACGACAAATTCTTCTATGTAATAAACTCCCACTACCTTCATCTAGTGCCATAACAAACGATGCAAGTGATGATGACCAGTTTTTAAGCGTTCAGTTATTTAACTCTCTTGTTAAAGTTAATGAATTAAACGAGACTGAAGAAGAAAGGGACACATCATTTGAAGTCGATACAATGCAGTCATTAAACTCAATACTAGAAAATAATGTCCAAACTCAACCATCAGAAATTCCTGGAACTTCAACAGTTGCATCATCTTTAAACATACGAGAAGACTGCTCAAACGAAGCATTAAGATTTATTGCCGGCTACATTGCTTTTAAAGTGCATGACAAATCCCTGGGAAATAATACTATACATATTCAGCCAGAAAATAATCAAACGTGGATTGGGGCTTTATCTCGAGGAGGTTTAGTTTTACCAACTGAGTGTTGGTTTACAACGGTTAAAAAACTTGAAAAGTGTTTCATGCAATTTCATGGGCCTATGCACTTAAATAAATGTGAAGGTGTGATAAATAAATTCACACAGATATTACAGGAACAATTTCCCACGCAAAATGCTTCAGCACTCAAACTTTTTGCAAGAACAAGAACATTTTTCCGAATTAAATACATGAGCTCTGCCGCTAAAAAACGAAAAAGTGAGAAAAAGGTACAAAAATTTAAGAAATCTCAAAAACCAACATGAAAGGATTATTATCGCCTTGCTGGAAGATATTTCTCCTCATGGGGTAAGTTGTTTTTAAAACTTATTTATTTTCTTTTTAATTCATGACAAAAGCATTTTCAAGAGGTTAAATACTGAAAACAAACCTCACTTCACCGACAACACAAGAAACCCACTATTAATCAACATTGTTTAAGACTTTCAATGAAAGCAAATAGCAAAACAATCTGCTGTCGCTCATAGGTTTTACATGTAAGAAACGTATCTCTCTACCCGCCGATTCCGCCGAGTGACGTCACGTTTTCTCCCCTTCCAGAACCACTCTGGTGGACCCTACCTTTCCCTTAAGTAGCCTTGGATACGAGCTACCCAAATATTCTACGAAGTTTGTTCGATTTTTTAGTATGTACAACCATGTTATGCTATTTATTATACCATTTGTTACTAGTGTGACGTCGCCGACACCGCCACTGACCTTTGATTCCAAATTCCTGAAACATATGCCCGAGCCCTGATGACGAACAGCTGTCTCGTTTGTTTTGGGGTGCCTGTGATTAGTGGCTTGCGGAACGAGGGGTCTGCCGACAAAGGAGATACGTTGGAGAACTCGAGAGAAGCGGAGGTATTTGGTTTTGCGGTGCTCGTTGATGAGGCCGCTGCTGTCTTGCCCCAGTTTCGCACCACCCATGTCATAGGGATGCAAATCTCTAGTGTACAAAGTGTAAATATAACTCTTTGCAAAATAAAATGCAAGTTATTTTTAAACTAGGCTGTTTAATTTAGTAGAAAGGCACACCACTCGGCCCACTACGTTACACTAGTTACTTTTGTAAGAGTGGTTTTTCTGAACTTTTATGTATAAAAAATAAATATAGAAACAGAGTAAGTTTTGAAGAGGACTTAAGAGTGAAGTTAAGCTCCGTTGCTCCTGATATTGATATTTTAATAAAAGACAAACAACAAGTTTCGCACTAAAAATAGATTTTTGATTATGTTAATCTTTGTTTGCTTAGTTTGTACTAACTATTTAAAATTATTTGTTTCTAGACTTGTGAGTAAAAAATAAAACTGTATATTTCAATAATCATTTTTTTTTCCTTTATTAAAACATCATTAATACGAAATACAAGTGCATTAATCCTAAAATATGAAGCTTTCTTATTATTTTAATTAAAATAAAACAAGCCATTGGGTACTTTTCGGGCATTAGATATATGTTTCTAAAAAAATATAAGACTGGTGGTACGCCAAAAATTTCTAAAAATTTCATGTGGTACGCAGTTACTAAAAGGTTGGTAACCTCTGCGTTGGAAAACTGCGGAAAACATAGGCTATTTCTTTCTTGTCTTCAGACCAATGAGTAGCCATCAAAATTAGCACACAGGTAGTCCTAAAAGTGCACCTTCGAATCCCCAATTTTAAAATCTGAAGTTTGTTTTTCTGCAATAAATGGACATTGATAAGGAAACACGTTTCACAGTATTTGTGTGTGAATTAACACAGTGAAATGTCGCGGTCATATTTTAGCTGTCGCGATAGGAAACACATTGTACAGAGTTTGAGTATTTGACGTAACACAGGGAAATGTCACGGTCATATATCCGTGCTCAGATTGCAAAATGTTATAAGTCACTTTTTTAATTTTTCCAGACAGCAATTTTAAGATTCAACACGAGGTTCTGTGGTTTTTTAATTTATTACAATTTTCCCACCTTTGTTTTCTCATAAACTGAAATAAAAAGACTTACGACATTTTTCCACCTTCTAAACCATATATGGGTAACCCCCGGTCCGAGGGCCGGATGTGGCCCGCCCCGGCTTTTGATCCGGCCAGCGGAACATTTTAAAATTACGCTCGAAAATAATTAAAAATTCTCGGTTCTCGCCAACAAAAGAGTGAGGGGGGAACAAAAGCCTGAACTAAGTGGGTCAGTGTTTCTTAACCTTTTTTAGTTGACGGCACACTAAAAATGTCTTGAATTATTTGCGGCACACCTGAATATAAAAATGTAAAAGTTGGGGTATTTACGATACTACCTTATATAGTTATTATTACTAATATAATTAGTATTGGATATGAGATGACTGAGCCTGTTTTCTTTAACAAATTAAAACAAAACGAGGTTTCAAAGACGCAGGCACGTTATCGGCGACACATCGCGCCACTCAATTCCACGGATAATCGGGAATAATAATTATAAATTTCGTTATTAATTGTATCCGAGAAACGGCATTGATCTTTTCCTATTCCATTCCCTACTTGCGGATGTGACTGTTATAAAAACATTGATACAAATCAACAATACTCGGATAGTTCTTTTCCATGATGAAAACTAATAAATGGAAGTATCGAACCAGGATTACAGATAAAAATTTGGAAAACACTCTGCACCTGTGTATGAGTGGGATTGATCCCAACATTGATTATCTTGTTTTTCAAGTTCAAGCTTCTCTTTAATTTCTGATGATTGTAAGTAAATACTTAATCAATACGATATTATTCTGTTCAATTAACTTTACCATTCTACTTTAAAAATATTAAAATAAACGTCATTATTATTACTTTTTCACAATTACCTATTCTATACGGCCCGCGACTTCATTAATATCCTAAAGTTTAGCCCGCAACTCTCCAAAGGTTGCCCATACCTGTTCTAAACATTAACAAAAAAGACTCCAGGATGGGACTTAGTCAATTTTTTGGGAAAAGTGACTTTTTGTAAAAAGTAACATTTTGCCAAATATTATCTGTCGCGGTCATATTAGAAACCCGAGCAACGCCAGGTTATTCAGCTAGTATCTAATAAAAAAAAAGTGCCCACATCTCTGCGATTATAAAAGTAAATGTTTGTCCGTGATAACACATATAAAGACATTTGAACTAATTTCAGCGATCTGTGTTTTAGGCTCTTGGAAATCTTGCCTTTGCGTCACATGAATAAAATATCAAAAATTCCGAGATTTCGAAGGCAGATTAAAGTATCGAATGTATGAATAGATAATGCTCTTTTTTCACATTGTGTTAAGTTTTATCTCATTACGTTCTCCCTCTTACTCTTATTCGATTTCAGACTGGACTCGCTCCAAAAAGTATCAAGTCTCATGTCCATACACTTGACTCCTCGTTTTTTTCCGAAACCAGTTGATGGTGTCACTGAACTCAACAGTGGATTGAGCCAACCACAAGCATCTGATGCGTGACATTTCATCTCTTGTCCCCAAGTTCATAAAATATGCTTAAATAGGTAATTAATTTTCGTCATACTGGAGCAACACAACGGACTATTGACGACGATCCGGGAACAATCCTAACGGGAAAGTACTGAAAACAGCACCACGTAATTTTGAACCACGGTCATTTGACAAGGCAACACTTGGACTTCGGGATCTAACCGGACCCAATGAAACCCGAAGCGCGGCCTGCCCTTGGGTACATTTGACGACTGAGACTCTTCATGCACTTGTTTTACCTGAGTTACGGATGACGAGTCTAATTCGTCAACTGTTGCCACTCTTACCAAACGAAATTATACAAAAATATAACAGTAACTAGTGTGTAACTATAATACGAAAATATAACAATAATTGTACAAGTGTACAGACGGTAGTCCGAACTACTTTTTCAAATAAATCTGTACCCAGGGGGTTAAAGTAGACATTGGACTTTCAAATTCATTAAAAATGTTTTATAGCTACGTTAAAAATTGATTGATATCAAACTCTATAGATTGCAAAAAGAATTTTTCAAGTACGATCATTTTTGATGAGTTAGAAAGTCCAAACGAAATTATACAAAAATATAACAGTAACTAGTGTGCAACTATAATACGAAAATATAACAATAATTAGTGTATAGACGGTAGTCCGAACTACTTTTTCAAATAAATCTGTACCCAGGGGGTTAAAGTAGACATTGGACTTTCAAATTCATTAAAAATGTTTTATAGCTATGTTGAGAATAGGAATGTACCACGTGGGTGTTGTTGAGAGTGGAGCTTCTTGCTGACACTCTCGGCGAGACCACGTGATCGTTCGTAAAGTAATGTGATTCAAAACAATTTCAAAGACTTCCTGAATGGCACGGCTTCGGGTGTGAGCTTTCTTGATGAGCTCCCTCCTTTTTCTTGAAACTTGAATTTATGTATCTCAGCGTAATATTATCGTTTGTTGTGTTGTGTTGTACCGTTTGTACTGTTTGTTTGATGTCCGAAAATAAATCACAAAAAGATATTCTTGGACTCGATGATTCTTGGATTCGATGAATCTTTTCAATGGTGCCGAAACCCGGGAATATATTATATTAGGACTCTTTGTGATACTAGTCGGATACATGAATCATTTGGAATAAACCATCAATTACTTGGATTTCGTTGACGGCCCTGAACCTGGATTATTTGACGGCTCTGAACCCGGATTCGTGGAGTTCATTCAAACAGTGAGTTTGAACTTGACAGGTACTGTAAACGTTCATTTAAACACAACAGAATTAAAGATGGAGAATGTTGATAAATTAAAATCAAAACGTAAGCTTACTCGAAGTTCCTGCACTAAATTAATTACTAAAGTGGATTCTTTCTTAAAAAGTCTTGATACCGAAAGTGAAAGTGACAAAGATAAACTTTCGGAATATTTGCTAAGTCTAGAAGAAAAGCAAAGTGAACTTAAAACTCTAAATTCTAAAATTGAGGAATTAATTAATGATAATGCTGTGTTCGAAACCGAAATTCAAAGTTCAATTGAATATGATGAACACATAAGTGATGCTAAATTTAAAATAAAAAGTAAACTACAGAAGTTTCAAATTGAACATTCTGTATCTTCTCAAGGTTCTAACGTTTTTAATTTGAATATTAAAAAGTCACAAGTTGCTATTAATTTGCCTAAACTAAACATTCCCACATTTAATGGTGATTCAAACACATTTCTGGAATTTTTCAACAGCTTCACAAGTGCAATCGACTCAAATGAGTTATTAAGTAATGTTGATAAATTTATGTATTTAAAATCTTTTCTATCGGGTGAAGCTTACAAAACTGTTGCCGGATTTTCTCTCACGGAAGAAAATTACAAATCTTGTTTAAATTTGTTAAAAGATAGATATGGTAAACAAGAACATTTAATCAGTTGTTTCATGAATAAACTGTTAGAAATTGAGCCAGTTAAGGTTTCTTAAAATCTTAAAGGACTTATAGAAGCTTGCATGACGAAAGCGAAGTCTGTATACGAAATTTGAACGCCATGGGAATTGCGTCCGGTACTTACGGTCATTTATTGATACCAATTTTATTAAAACAGTTACCTTATAATCTAGTGGTAGAATTTCATCGCAAGAGGGATCCTGAAAAGACCGGTGATGTTAACGAACTGATAAAATTTATTAAATTTGAAATTGAATCTCGAGAAGCGGCTAATGTGGTTTCTGGACTGCCACTGAAAATTCACGAAACTTCTCGCTCGAAAGGTTATTATCAACCACCTAGATTTAAAACTAATGTCCCAACCTCAGCCGCATTAAACACAGTTGTGAGAAATGTTTGTATTTTCTGTAACTCAAACTCGCATATCGGATCAAAATGTAGATCGTTCACGAATGAACAGAAACGCTACAAGCTAAAAAAGGATGGACGTTGTTATCGTTGTCTAGCTAGTAAACATTTAATTTCCCAGTGTAAAGTAAAAATCCAGCCCTGTGAAGCGTGTCAGAGTTTACAGCATAATTATTATTTTGCCGCGAAACTAAAAATAAAAACGCATCTCAAGTGCAGACTCTAGAAAAAGCCAAAGTTACACAAGTTCCGGAAAATCAAACCGTATTGTCTTCCGTTTTTAAGGGTGAAAATTCAGTGAATAGTTATACCACTTTACTACAAACTTCTAGTGTACAAGTAGAAAGTGGATCTAAAAAGTTAATTGCAAGATTGTTATTTGATTCGGGCTCACAAAAATCCTTTATCAGAAGAGACTTGGCGAAAACATTGAATGTGAAACCATTAAAGACAGAAAAGCTTCTTATTTACACTTTCTCAAAACGCAATCCCTCCGAAGAGGAACTTGATCTTGTAAACATCACTCTTCGCAGCAGATTCCCACCATACCCATGCATAGATATTCAAGCATTAGTCACCGATGAGATAAGTGGAGCCCAGCTGTATTCGAATATCAATCACAAATTAATCCAAAACATTCTCTCCGACGAATGTAAAATTGCTGATTCATGGAACGAAACAAAGCCGATACAAGTGCTATTGGGAGCCGACTTCATGTACTCTGCTCTTCGGGGAAAAGTTAAACAAATAAGTAATAACTTGTATCTTCAACCAACAGTATTTGGAAATACGTTGGCAGGGCAGGTGCCAGCAGAGCTAATGCCAGACACAACTTCTTGCTTGAAGGTTGTTTGCTCTTCAGTTGAGAATGATTTAAA
Organism: Metellina segmentata; assembly: GCA_947359465.1. NCBI lineage: Eukaryota > Metazoa > Arthropoda > Arachnida > Araneae > Tetragnathidae > Metellina > Metellina segmentata. Next base: position 100,130,294 of record OX375880.1, on the reverse strand, counting down.
ATGTTTATGGGATATGGAAACTTTTTTTGTGCGATTACGAACTGGATAGAAAAAAAACTTCGGATTGTATGAGTAATTTTGAAACTCAATTGCGGTTTGTAAACGGGCGTTACGAAGCACCGCTTTTATGGAAATCAGAAACTTCGCGAGAAAGTTTATCGAATAATCTTGAAGTGGCGAAAAGAAGATTCTTTTCATTAGAAAAAAGATTTAATTGTGATGAGTTATTGTTTGAAAGGTATAACGCAGTAATGAAAGAGCAATTAAGAGAAGGAATTATTGAAATGTGTAATGATGGGTGTTTTAATGGGTATACAATGCCACATAGAGACGTTTATAGAGAATTATCTTCTAGCACTAAAACAAGAGTTGTATATGATGCCAGTAGTAAACAAGGGACTAATAATAGCCTTAATGATTGCCTTCTTTCGGGAGAAAACTTGAACGCCAACCTTATAGATGTTATTATAAAATTCAGAGAACACAAAATTGTGTTCTGTGGAGATATAGCTCGAGCTTTCCTTCAAATTCAAGTCGCGGATTTTGACCGGAATTATTTATGTTTTCTGTATTATAAAAACTGTGACAAATCTCAACCCGTAACAGTGTATCACTTTAATAGACATTGTTTCGGTGTCACATGTTCTCCTTACGTTTTGGCTGCAACTATCAAAACTCATATTAAAGCATACAAGGATACGCACCCTCTCGCACATGAAATGTTAAGTAACTCACTTTATGTGGATGACCTTTTTTATGGAAGTTCCACCGTACAAGAAGCATTTAAGCTGTCTTCTGATGCTGCTTCGATCTTGAAAGACGCGAACATGAGTATGAGAAAATTTGACACTAATTCTAAAGATTTAAAAGACTTATGGAGGAAATCTAATTCTTTAATTGAAATAAATGAACAATCAGATTCACACTTGAAAGTGTTAGGACTCATTTGGAACAATAATGAAGACACTCTGGGACTTGACTTGATCATTGTTGTCAACTTTGGATGACAATGTATGCACTAAAAGAAACGTCCTTCACACCGCTGCAAAAATTTACGATCCTTGTGGATTTATAACGCCTTTTCTGATTCGAATAAAGTGCCTTTTGCAAGAGTTATGGCAGCTTGGTGTGGAATGGGATGAATTGATCTCGGGAGAAATTAAAGAAAGGTGTAAAACCTGGTGTAACGAAATACAAGAATTGCAAAAATTAATTATACCTCGACATTACTTTTCCACCATGAGTGTAATAAGTGGAGAATATTTACAGTTACACGTGTTCTGCGATTCCTCTTTAAAGGCTTTTGGAGCCGTGGCATATTTAAGATACAAAACATCGCAAGACACTTTTCAAACTAGTTTAGTAATCTCCAGATCAAGAGTTGCACCTATAAAAAGATTAACATTGCCCCGTTTGGAGTTGATGGGTGCTGTAATAGCCACTAGACTAGTTAAATATCTAAGAGACATCTTTAAAACTATTGAAGGGGTTTTTCTGTGGAGTGACTCGACGATTGCGCTCCATTGGATAAAAGGCTCGGCGTCCAGATGGAAGCCATTTGTGTCAAACCGAGTCGCAGAAATTCAGGAAGTTACGGACCCAAGTGCTTGGAGCCATTGTATAAGTAAACACAATCCTGCAGACTTGTTGACTAGAGGATGTTTAAGTAAAGATTTGATTACCTCGAAAAGGTGGTGGCATGGCCCTGAATGGTTAAATGAACCAGAAAACACTTGGCCCAAGGTAAAGTTATTTGAATATGACTCCATAAGCAGTGAGATCGAATCCGAATATAACTCGAAAGTTTTAGTTAGCTCTGCAGTTGTTCATGAAAACATTATTGATCCGGGAAAATTTAGCAACCTTCGCAGACTATTGAGAGTAACTGCTTGGGTACGACGTTTCGTGGATGTACTCAAAGGAAAGAACAGTCAAAAGGGTCCTCTTACATCTGAAGAACTCAATAGTGCTGAGCAGTTTTGGGTAAGAACTGTTCAAAATGACTCTTACTTCAAAGAAATTACATTCCTGAAGAATGGTAAACCTCTTCCTAAAGACTCACAATTATTATGCTTAAACCCGTTTTTAGACCACGAAGATGTTCTGCGAGTAAAGGGACGGTTACAGAAAACCAACTTTACAATGGGCGGAAAGCATCCTATCATACTCCCCTCTAAATCACAATTAACGGAACTATTGATTTGGGAATCCCATGAAAGAGTATTTCATTCGGGTGTATCTCACACACTAGTGCAAGTGAGAGAAAATTATTGGATCTTAAAAGCAAGGCAAACTATCAAAGCTGTTCTCAAAAAATGTGTCATTTGCAAGAGATTTAATTCTTCTCCAGGAAACCAGAATGTTGCCCCACTACCAGCTGAACGAGTGGAACAATCAGCTCCATTTTCAACTATCGGTGTTGATTTTGCTGGTCCGCTATTTGTGAAAGATAGTGATGCAAAACAATATATTATCTTGATAACTTGTGCAGTGACAAGAAGTGTCCATCTTGAACTCGTCGGTAGTCTGTCGACTGATACCTTTCTTCTTGCCTTCCGACGCTTCATTTCCCGACGAGGCTTGTGTTCAGTGGTGATATCGGACAATGCGCGTACTTTTAAACGTGCTGAATTGGAGCTAAAACTAATGTGGTCAGTTATGAATCATCCGGAGGTGGAAAATTTTTATGCTTCAAATGGCATAAAATGGAAGTATATAGTGGAAAGAGCCGCCTGGTGGGGCAGATTTTATGAACGCATGGTGCGTACAGTGAAAGTAGCTCTGCGAAAGACACTTGGAAAGTCTTCTCTGACCATTGAACAGTTGCAAACTCTCCTTACCGAAATAGAAGGAATGATTAACTCTCGGCCTATTACCTATGTTGGAAGTGACACGGATGAGCCAAATGCTTTAACCCCAGCACATTTTCTTTTAGGAAAAAGAATAACTTCGCTGCCCTCTGTGAGACTTCACCTTGATTCAAATTTCTCTTCTAGGAAAACATTGATAAAGGCATATAATTATCGAGAAAGATTAATGAGATCCTTTTGGTCCAGGTGGAGAAATGAATATTTGTTAAATTTAAGATCAGCCCATTCCAGTTTGGTTAAAAACAGCATTCCCCAATTTAAAGTTAACGATATAGTTTTAGTAAAAGATGATCATTTACCCCGAAATTTTTGGAACTTGGGGAGAATTCTTGAATTATTTCCTGGAAGAGATGGCAAGGTGAGGGCTTGCAAAATAAAAACTGAGTCATCAGTTATTAAACGTCCTGTGCAATTGTTGTACAATTTGGAACTCCAGCAAGAAGAAGTAAAACTTTAGTTACTAAGAAGTTTTTAATGTGTTTGTGCTAAAATTTATTATCTAATTTTATTGATTATTTTTTTTTCATCTTAGATATAATTTTCTGTTGAAAGTAATTATGCCTTTGCATTATTTCTAGTATTATTTAACTTGTATTTTATTGGTAAGCTTGATTTAAATGTTTTTATCTTTAAAAAAAATTGCTATTTTACTGTTGATATTCTTAAATTGTGTACATTGAACATTTTCATCTGCTGTATAGATTTTTTAATTTTATTTCACTTCCTGAATTTAGTATTATCTGTTTAAATATTTGAATATTTGATCGATTTCAACATGAACAAAACTTAAAAGTAGTATGTCGTTAATTCTTGGTATCATTTCTTGAACAATTCTATTAAATATTTTGAATTCTATTTATTTTGTTTTGAGGATTTAATAATTTAAAATATTGTTCTAATTTTAGAATCTTGCTATGTTCCCAAGGATTTTGGAACTATTCTTTCATATATGTTAGTAAAAATATTAATATTAATCATGTACCATGAATAGAATTTTGAACTTGTTAATAAGTTTCCTTGAACAAATATTCTCGAACTTGAAGTGTTATTGAATTATTATAATTGAATTGCTTAATGTTGCATTTAGTTTAAAGTGTGTTTAACTAATTTTATTATTTTTGTATGAAGTGTTTAATATTTGAAAACTAGATTATATATCCTAAAGTTAATATTTTTATGTGTGAAATCTTAGTATTATGTATTTACCAGGAAATTTTGATGAACCCCTATGGTTCATGTGGGGGCCAGGATGTTGAGAATAGGAATGTACCACGTGGGTGTTGTTGAGAGTGGAGCTTCTTGCTGACACTCTCGGCGAGACCACGTGATCGTTCGTAAAGTAATGTGATTCAAAACAATTTCAAAGACTTCCTGAATGGCACGGCTTCGGGTGTGAGCTTTCTTGATGAGCTCCCTCCTTTTTCTTGAAACTTGAATTTATGTATCTCAGCGTAATATTATCGTTTGTTGTGTTGTGTTGTACCGTTTGTACTGTTTGTTTGATGTCCGAAAATAAATCACAAAAAGACATTCTTGGACTCGATGATTCTTGGATTCGATGAATCTTTTCAAGCTACGTTAAAAATTGATTGATATCAAACTCTATAGATTGCAAAAAGAATTTTTCAAGTACGATCATTTTTGATGAGTTAGAAAGTCCAAACGAAATTATACAAAAATATAACAGTAACTAGTGTGCAACTATAATACGAAAATATAATAATAATTAGTGTACAGACGGTAGTCCGAACTACTTTTTCAAATAAATCTGTACCCAAGGGGTTAAAGTAGACATTGGACTTTAAAATTCATTAAAAATGTTTTATAGCTACGTTAAAAATTGATTGATATCAAACTCTATAGATTGCAAAAAGAATTTTTCAAGTACGATCATTTTTGATGAGTTAGAAAGTCCAAACGAAATTATACAAAAATATAACAGTAACTAGTGTGCAACTATAATACGAAAATATAATAATTGGTTACACACACATCACATAGCTCAGAAATACATAACAAGAGCAAGTGGACTGTATAAAACTTTACTATTCTCCACACACATTGAGAATACAACTCGCGGCACGGGCGTGGCCGCAACGGAATATACAAAAAATAGGACCAGCGCCATCTATCGGCTAATTCATCACTACTGAGGGAGAGCATGCGTAAACATTCTCCCCCCGTTGAAATGTAAGAGACATTCAACAAAAACTACAAAAAAGATTACAAATTTAAAAAAAAACAATAATACAAACACAGTACACAAATATACATATGTAGATCTTACGCAGGACACCCTTTCTTTGGTTACGATATCTTACCATAAATGGTCCACAAAATCTACACCAGAGCAGTTAAAGGGATAATCGGGAACTACTCTGTCCCGGGGAAGATTACCCATTAACTGTGACATCACATTTGGTTTAGTTTTAAAACATATAATACATTCATGTACAATTTTTCTGCACAGAGAACGACCATTCAAAGGCCAAAACTTTTCTCTTACACAGTGCAGAAGTGTAGATGCACCAATATGAAGGTTTTTCTTATGGAAATACACAATTATTTGGTTTGTCACCTTATGATTACTAGGCAAGATTGCAGGGTATTTGTTATCATATGGTAGATTTGAATTACCCAGGCGTCCACCTACCCGCACTATACCATCACTATCAAGAAAAGGATTTAAATTCCTTAACTTACTGTTAGGTAGGACGCTTTTCTGGCGTTGGAGGTTCCTAATCTCAGTAGAAAAAACCTCCTTTTGGACCATTCGGATCAAGCATTTTTCAGCTTGGTCCAACTCTGAGGCACCAAGCGGGCCAGACACTATCACATTGCACTGTTTCACATTATTTACAAATCTTAATACATAACTAAATACACGAAGAACATTCACATAATTATTACTCCTGCACAATAAATCATATAATAAAGATAATTCACATGTAGATATACAAACATTAAACACCGCCATATCAGACTCCAAATTCGTTTTTAGTTCACATGAGAACTCTGAATCATTCATAAGTGTTGAATTGGATTGCTCACTGGATGTCTCACCTCGTTGAAGAAATGGCGGGCCATTCCACCACAATTCCAGCTCTGGAAGGTCACGAGGGCCTAACCCACGCGAAATCACATCCGCAGGATTCAGAGCTGATGGCACATGATTCCACTGACAGTTTTCAGTCAGCCGTTGCACTTTAGACACGCGGTTGGCGATGAAGGTCTTAAGACGGTTCGCAGGTGTGTTCAACCACGCAAGGGCGATCGTAGAGTCCGTATGCAACACAACTTCGATCTCCAAACGTAGAGTAGCACGAACTTTCTCCACTAGCTGAGCCAAAAGAATACAAGCGCAGAGTTCCAGCCGTGGAATGGAAATCACTCTAATGGGTGCCACGCGGGACTTGCTTGCCAAAATGGTAGTTCTCGCAGTATCAGTTCGATGGAAGCACTGTAGGTATACGACGGCTCCGTATGCTGCTTCGGATGCATCTGCAAAGCCTTGAAGGACGATTCTTAAACAACCGTCGGTCAATATGTATCTCTGAATTTTAACCTTCTCGATGCACTTCAAGGTTGTCACAAATTCGCTCCACTCTTCGGCGATTGGATCGGGAAGCACATCATCCCAATCTAGCTTCTGCTGCCACAGCCGCTGCAGAAGAATCTTGGCTTTCGTTATCACTGGGCCTAAGAAACCAAGGGGGTCATACAGCCTGGCGATCACACTTAGCACCTCACGCTTGGTGTATGACGGTCGACTAGAAATTGACACCTTGAAGACGAACTGATCTTGAACCGGCTTCCAGCTGATGCCCAACGTCTTCACAGAGAACTCCGTGTCAACAGTGAACGGATGTTCAACATCAGATGACAAAGAGCTGTTCAGCAATTCATGGGAATTGGAAGACCACTTGTGAAGAGTCATTCCGCACGACTGCAAGGCATCTTGCAGTTGTAATTGTAGTTCTCGGGCGGTCTCTAGGTCAGGCGCCCCAGTCACGATGTCGTCCATGTAGGTGTCGTGCAGCAGAACTTCAGAAGCCAGAGGAAATCTCGATTTCTCATCCTTGGCTAGCTGCTGCAGGGTCCTTATGGCAAGGAAGGGTGCATTTGACGTGCCATAAGTGACAGTTTTTAAACGGTAAGTTAAAACCTCCTCGTTGACACCAGTTTTCCACACTATTCTCTGAAGATCTCGTTGTTCTGGATCGATGAGGATCTGCCGATACATTTTTTGAATGTCGGTGGTGAAGGCAAACTTGTGTCTCCGAAACCGCGTAACTGTTTCGAAGACGTCCTCAGTGACTTCTCCCTTCATCAGAACGTCATTCAGACTCATGCCTGTTGTGGTAGGTGACGAGGCATTAAAGACAACTCTCAGCTTAGTTGTCAGTTTATCAGGGCGTAGAACGCCATGATGGGGTATGTAGTAGTGTATGGGTGGTTCACTTGACTCAATAACCTTCTCCATATGACCCAATTCCTCATATTCCCTCAAAAAATCCGTATACAACGACAAATACTCGGAATCCCTAGACAAGCGCTTCCACAACGAATTAAGCCGCCTCACAGCAATCTCTTTAGAATTTCCTAAACACGACGGATCTTTACTCAAGGGCATTGCTACTACATATCTACCCTCCTCATCTCTTCTATGGGTACGAACGAAGTGATCCTCACACAACGATGCCTCTGTATTCCCTGTCTGCTCCATATCAACGTTTTCGATTTCCCAAAATTGCTTCAATGTTTTATTTAGGTCATCATCAAGAATTAACCCACAATGAACGCGATTATCCGCTACCTGATCAACACTCCCACTTGCAACGTAACCAAACACCGTATTCTGCAACAATAACTGCGAATCTTGGGCATAGATTTGTCCAGGCCTCAACAATTCATAAAAAATCTCTGCACCCAGCAACATGTCAATTTTACCTGGGACATTGAAACTATGATCAGCTAATGAAACGAATTCTGATACGTCAACACACACATTAATTACCTTGCTTGGAATGAGATCGGTTATCTTGTTCACCACTAACATAGACAATTCTCTCTCGTAACTCTTATCCCTGTTCGTTACCGAAGTCCTCACACAATTATTAACAACCATTGTTGCGTCATTAACACACGAAACCACGGTATTTATTTTATCCATTTTTAATTGCAACCTTTCTGCACATGCCTTAGTGCACAGACAAGATTGGGACCCGACATCCAGAAGGCATCGCACTTCGATCCACTCTGAATACTTATTTTTGACTAGAGCTCGAACAGTACTCAACAACACAGTTTTGGTTTTGTTTTGCTCGAAACTTGTTGCGACTATTTGGGGTTGGGAAACTACCTCCGCCTCCCCTACCCTACCGCTCTGCCTCGGAAGAAACTGAGCAGGTGCATTTGTTTGTGAATTAGGGTTGCCGGAAACTGAGTCCCCTTCACGCGGAAAATGAATCAGCTGATTGTGGGGTTGGCCACAGAAACAGTTTCTTACTGAACGGCATTCACGAAGTTGATGTGGCAAAAAGCAACGAAAGCACAGTTTATTCCGCTTTACCACATCCGCTCTTTCCCAAACTGACAGCCTCTTAAATTGGGGGCACGTGTAAAGAGGATGAACCACATTTTTACAACTAACACAATTTGCACTTTTTTCTTCAGACATGAATACTTTAGTTACATTCTTATCCTCACGCCAATTAGGATTTTTCTGCCATTTACTCGTATATCCTCGAAATCCTCTCGTTTTCCCTGCTACATTTCTACTGACTAACTCATTTCTGCATTTACCTCTCGATGATAAGTAAATGTCGCACTCCCGACCAAGCTGCTGAGGTTTGAAAAAGGTCTCGCCCTGTTTTACCCCAATGTGAGTCATTAATTCCCGATCAAGTGTTTCGAAAATCTTATCGGAAACCATGAGCTCGCACAGGGATTTGAATTCTGTTACCTTGCGCAACTGACAATAATAGTCAAACGATGCGCACAACCGAGAAGCAAACTGCACATAATTCTCAGATGGTAACTTCTGGGCCTTTTTAAAGTTGCTCAGGCATTCCTGGGGGGTGGGTTCAAATTCCTTCAACACTAAACCTTTTATTTTCTCGTAATTACCTAATTCCTCCTGACTCACATACACTAGCAAGTTATTTACCTTTTCGCCCAAAATATTCAAAAGAATCTCTGCTTTCAATTCGTTAGAAACTGATTTGGTTTGGAATGCCTTTTCCAACGAATGGAAAAACAGATTAAACGATTCTGCTTTAACAGGCACTGGAATGGTCAAGGTTTTAATGCTATTGATTAATCGCTCCAGATTAACAGTTGAGGGAGTCTGTTCAATGCCTTCTGTAGTTAGGGATGTGTTAACTAAATTTCTTTTACCCTTTGCAATTTCTAGCTCCTTTTCTAATTGGGCTAATTTTAATCTCTCCAATTCTAATTTTGTTTCACTATCTAATTTATCCCTTTCATTTTCCAAGTAAACTTTCCTTTCTTCTAAAATATTATCAATAAGGCAACGCAGAAATTCACTATCATTTTTGTACACATCACTAGATTCAATTAACTTCTTAAGCTGTACAACTTTCGCATTGTCCGGTATCGTTAAGTCCAATTCTTCCGCAACCAGAATTAGCTCATCCTTTTTTAAATTCAATTTGACCGCCATTATTTAAATTAATTCCTACAACTGTTCATAAAATAAGAAACATTCACCCTATACACCTCTAAATTTAAACTCAACAACTACTACCGAATAAAAGCACAACAATACAAAACGAAACAAGACTACCATATAACTAATTCAAAACTAACCCACAATTGAAAAACCAACTGCAATCACAATTTTTACACTAAATAGCACAAAACTAATTCAACTTTTTTACCTCAAAGTTCGATATCCGAGTCACTAAAACACTTCAGATCACGCATTTGAAGGTATCACAATTCACTGAGGACGCAACGAAATTCGATGTCCCACATCACAATTTATGCAGACACACAATTCCGATTCGAAGATACTCAATCCACAGATCACTGAATTTCCTCACGGGTCGGAGGACCAAAAAATGGTTACACACACATCACATAGCTCAGAAATACATAACAAGAGCAAGTGGACTGTATAAAACTTTACTATTCTCCACACACATTGAGAATACAACTCGCGGCACGGGCGTGGCCGCAACGGAATATACAAAAAAATAGGACCAGCGCCATCTATCGGCTAATTCATCACTACTGAGGGAGAGCATGCGTAAACAATAATAATTAGTGTACAGACGGTAGTCCGAACTACTTTTTCAAATAAATCTGTACCCAAGGGGTTAAAGTAGACATTGGACTTTCAAATTCATTAAAAATGTTTTATAGCTACGTTAAAAATTGATTGATATCAAACTCTATAGATTGCAAAAAGAATTTTTCAAGTACGATCATTTTTGATGAGTTAGAAAGTCCAAACGAAATTATACAAAAATATAACAGTAACTAGTGTGCAACTATAATACGAAAATATAACAATAATTAGTGTACAGACGGTAGTCCGAACTACTTTTTCAAATAAATCTGTACCCAGGGGGTTAAAGTAGACATTGGACTTTCAAATTCATTAAAAATGTTTTACAGCTACGTTAAAAATTGATTGAAATCAAACTCTATAGATTGAAAAAATAATTTTTCAAGTACGATCATTTTTGATGAGTTAGAAAGTCCAAACGAAATTATACAAAAATATAACAGTAACTAGTGTGCAACTATAATACGAAAATATAACAATAATTAGTGTACAGGCGGTAGTCCGAACTACTTTTTCAAATAAATCTGTACCCAAGGGGTTAAAATAGACATTGGACTTTCAAATTCATTAAAAATGTTTTATAGCTACGTTAAAAATTGATTGATATCAAACTCTATAGATTGCAAAAAGAATTTTTCAAGTACTATCATTTTTGATGAGTTAGATGAATAACAATATGAAGCATGTTTTCATGTAGTAAGTCTGCTACAAGAACGAGTTTCTCTCTTATTGAGATTTGTCGACATTCTTCTGATTTCAAAAGGGGGCACGCTATCGTACGCTACACATGATCACAACAGGCATTATGGTCAGGGGTGCCATCTTCTTTGATTGCCGGACCACTTTGGTAGTCGTTTCTGGCACAGTTACAGCACAGCGGTACGTAGACGACATTCTACGAACGGTTGTGTTACCATTCCTTTTGCGACACCCCGGACATACTTTTCAACAAGATAATGTTCGGTCGCTACGTGTTTCTATGAATTGTCTTCAAACTTTCCCAACACTTCCTAGGTATCCTAATCTCTCTCCCGTAAAGCACATTTGGGACGTTATGGGAAAGCGATTGCAACCATCCCGGATTGTTAACCATTTAACCCGACAGTTGAAGACAATTTGGCAAGAAATTCCGTAGAACACCATCCGGGAACTTTTTCAGTCTATGCCACGCCGGGCGACAGTTTGCATCCAGGCCAGAAGTGGTCCGAAGCCTTATCGACTTCTTCCCTTTGTAACGGTAAAACTCGGTATAAATCATTCAATTGTTCTTAAATTTTAATCGTTTATTTTTCTATGTATGTTCTTCACATCCACCAATTTTTATCGCAATAGGACAACTACTTCTTGGCGCGTCGATGTTTCTGTTATGGTGTGTATTTTCTATTAATGAGAAATAAAACGTTGATAATGGATTCTAATCAGTTCTATAAATTTTATTTTTAAACTCAAACGCTAAATTTAATTTTTAAACCTGTAAAAATACGATTAACTCTTTATAAAGCGTTATTTATTAAAATGGATTTTTCTATGCCTCCATATATACTGCTGTTTGTAAAAAATGCAACACCCTGAAGGAGTCGTCAGATTTAATGAAATTTAATACACAAACGGCTTGTACACTCATTGCCATAAAAATTTGCGCACCAAGAAATAACTGTGGGATAGTAACGAAACTTGGCATGAAGGTACATGTCGGCCAGATATGCAAATGATTAGAAATAAAGCGTGATTGCGCATTGCGTAATGCCACTAGAGGGCGTTTAACTTCGTTCTCCTTGGAGTATAAAACAGGTAAGCAGAGCTTGTTTGAGTGTACTTAATCTTTTGCAAAGGAAACGCTGAGGTAGACATGCGGTTACGCCACCATCGAAGACAATATGAGCAGCTGTCAGAGTTCGAGAGGGAAAGAATCATCGGGATGATGGAAGCTGGGTGGTCAGCTTGGCGAGTAGCTCAAGTAGGCCGTTCTGATTTTACTGTGAGGAGGTGTTGGGACCAGTGGACAGAAGAGACGATAGACGTCATTTACACAGATACCAGGCTCAGGACGCCCTCGACAGACCAGTCGTCGAGAAGACCGTCACATGATTCGAAACGCACGCGTAGAGCCAACTGCCTTATTGGCCGCTATCCAGACGAAGGCAGCACCTTCACTACGAGCCTCTGTGTCTTAACGAACCATCGCAAGGCGCCTGGCTGGAAGGACATCTGGTATCGCGGCGCCCATTACGTGTGCTGTCAATGACACCCACCCACCGACGCCTCCGTTTGGAGCGGTGTCGCACACAACGGGATTGGACTGCAACGGAATGGAACCAGGTCGTCTGCAGCGACGAATATAGATTCAATTTGAGCAGTGATGACAATCGTGTTCGTGTGTGGAGGCCCCTTGGTGAACGCCTCAATCCTGCCTTCGCTTTACAGCGACACACCGCTCCCACAGCTGGTGTGATGGTATGGGGTGCCATTGCTTTCGATACACGGTCACCCCTAATATTGATCTGTGGCACAATGACAGCCCAGCGGTACGTCCATGACATCCTTCAGCCACATGTGATACCACTCATGGCAGGGCTCCCAGGAGCCATTTTTCAACAAGACAATGCTCGGCCACACACAGCAAGGATGTCACAAGACTGCCTCCGCCACATTAAAACCCTTCCCTGGCCTGCTCAATCCTCAGATTTGTCACCAATCGAGCATATGTAGGATCATTTGGGGCGATAAGTTGGACACCCTACGAGTTTGGTCGAACTAGAGGCGTTTACAGCAACTGTGGAACGAGATGTCTCAGAACATCATACGGAACTTGTATGCCTCAATACCCGCTCGTATAGCATCGTGCATTCGCGCTAGAGAAGGTCCAACAGAGTACTAAAACTTCCGTTCATTTGTACTTTTTTCTGCAATAAATGATCCTTTTTCTTTGATTTTCTAATCATTTACTTACACCAAAGTGGTACTTACATGTGTAAAATTTCGTTTCATTTTGACGACTTTTTCTTGGTGAGCAAATTTTTATGGCAATGAGTGTATTAGTACAAATAAATGAATAAATTTTCAAAGCAAAAAAACAATATTAAGTGTCCGAAATCAGTATTTCGTGTAGCCACCACACGCTTCAATAAGTGCTGCTATACGACGTTGCATGGAGTGAAACAGATGTTGAATGTCTCCTTGTGGAAGAGAATTCCATATTGTTTGTCTGCGCACCAAAAGTTCGTCTTTTGAAGCTGTATGGCGCGGACCAACCAAATCCAACACTTGCTCAAAATGGGGCAAATCCGGCGAATAAGCAGTGGCAAGGAAGAAGTTGCATGTGTTGGGCTGAAAAGAAGTCTCGAACATTCCTTGCAACATGTGGGCGTGCATTATCCTGTTGAAAGACAGCTCCAGGGATGCCTTGAAGGAAGGGAACGACTTCGGTCTCTAGCACATCACGGACGTACCTGTTGCTATTCAGATTACCCTCAATTCGTAGCAGCTGAGATCGTCCATGATACGAAATCGCACACCAGACCATAACTAAGGGTGTTCGGCCACTATGACGTTCGATAACGCACTCTGGAAGGTAGCATTCACCGGTATAACGTCTAACACGAATGCGGCCATAATGGTTCGACATATTAAAGCGGGATTCGTTAGAAAAGACAATTTGTTGCCAATCAGCCCGCCAGGCTCTGTGCTCATGAGTCCATTGCAGACGCAGCCGTCGGTGGTTTGGTGTGAGGGAATCCTGTATAAAGGAGTCCTTGCACGCAGTCCATGGTGCAGCAGACGTCGGCGACTTGACGAAGCCGACATTAGTACACCTGTAGCAGTAGACCAAAGTGCTGCCAACTGCCTGGAGGAAGCTGTACGGTCATTCACCGCCATGTGGACCAGGTGTCTATCATCGCGCGCTGACGTCACCTTCTGTTGTCCACTCCCAGTTTTTCGTCGGTCCACTGCTTCTAAACTCGCATCACTGTGGAACTGTTCCGCTGCACACGAGCTGCTATTGCGCGATAGGAAAATCCTCCTTCATGAAGACCGATGATTCTCCCCCGTTCAAATTCCGTAAGTTGTAGAAATTTCACCCTATTTCGTCGTGGAGGCATACTTAGGTCTCACTAAACGTTCGCCACTAAACAATAAACATGCACTATTTTCAACGTCCCGCTACAGCCCTCTATTTATACGCTTTTAGCACCAGTTCACAACTCATGCGTGGTGGCTCTGAAACTTAACAAACAGCAGTGTATAAAAACCTTATAAGTAACCTTAGATTTGATGATCCTGCGTTTGGGCTATCTTCAATGTTGAAAATTGAACAATATTTCGTGAGTTCAATGCTTACCTCGATTTTTTTCAACATAGTAGGGGAAGACGGGGTACAATGAAACAAGGGGTACGATGAAACATTACTTCTAAAATCAGTAAAATTTATCACAGAAAGTTGCAATTTATACATATGTTATGCAACTATATGTTCCAATTACTGATGTGATTTGGATACATTTGCATTTCTACGATATTAGCAATAGAATATTATTGGTTTTTCACCATTGAAAGTAAGTTTCTTTACTAAAAGTAATTTTGTTTCTTTTTCCTCGTTCTTATATATAATAATTATTTTTTCAAAACATTGTTATCTTTGTGTTGTTGTCTTCATACCTCCAAAACCAAAATTTAAAAAAAAATAAAAAATATTAGGAGTTTGAAAAAAACATTTATTTAGTAACCTCAGTACGGGATACAATGAAACATGTTGCATTATGCCCCGGGTGAATGCATTGTATATGTAATATATCAATGGTAAATATAATATCACTGATAGAAAATAACATATTACTGGTTGTCACTAATATAAATAGAACCCTTTTACTAAGGAAATGGCAACACCTAACATTAATAAGTAAAGGCAACACCAAATCAAAACAGTAATTTTGAAAGCATGCAAAATTAAGCTGGGTTTTTTTTCTTCAAAAAAAGTACAGATTTCAAAAACAAGTTAGTTTTTTTTTTATATTTAAAAACATTTAAGAATAGTTTTTTTATATTATAAGCCTAAACTGCACTTACTACAGTTCACAATCCTCTTAAAGTTCTCAGTCAAAGGGGCCAAAAACAAATAGGTCAATTAACTTCTGGTGAAAGGGATGATCTTGTTTCTATGTGTGGATTTATTAATGCTTCTGCAAATTCTATACCCATTATTTAGTATTTCCTAGAGTAAATTTCAAGTTTTGCATGTTGAATGGAGCTCCACCTGGGACTGACGGTGATGTAACAAAATCGGGATGGATGAATGGAGATAATTTTGTTAATGTTCTAACACATTTGTTCAGGCACATACACACTGTTCTAAAGAAAATCCAGCTGTACTAATAATGGACAATCATGAATCGCACATTACGATTTCCAGTCTAAATTTTACGAAAGATAACGGAATTGTTGTTGCAACCCTGTCCCCACATACCAGTAACAAAATGCATCCTTTAGACAAAACTGTATTCAAGTCACTTAAAAATTTCTTCAATCTAGCTGCAAATGATTGGATGCTGTGTAATCTAGGTCGTACAATCTCTATCTATGAGATATCTTCTTTGCTTGGCACTGTGCTTATTGTAAGTCTTTCACTCCACAAAATATTACAAAAGGTTTTTCAGCAACTGGAATATGGCCTTTCAATAGAGAAATGTTTTGTGAAGAAGATTATTTGTGTTCGTACGTGTCACATAGGCCTTGTCCTACTGAAAAGTATTTCCATGATCAGATCAATGAAACTGAAGACCAGACAGACAAAACCCAAGAATCATAAGTTGTGGATCTTGCCATTAGCAGATCAGAAACACAGACTGCAGGTTGTTCAGCAACTGTTCATACACCATACACTAGCTCTAAACCTGTGAGGAAATACATTTCTCCTCAAGAGATAAAACCTTACCCCAAGGCTGGTCCAAGAAAAGAAGTAAGAGTAGGAAAACAGAAAAAAAAAGAGTTTTGTTCTAACCACGCCAGTAAAAAATGCTCTTGTTAAGCAATTAGAAAGTAAAAAGAGGAAAAAATCCAAGAAGGTATTGTTTTTAAAACAAACTACCTCCTAAAAACTCTGAAGATGACAATGATCCAGAATATTTTCCAGCTCCAGCTGATCAACGAAGTACTAAGAATGAGATATCCACACATAACATGTGTGACACAAGCAGTATCTGAATAAATGTTTATGTATCAATCAAGGAAGGTGAACTGAAACGTAATTAAATATATTCTGTTGGAGAAATCATAAATTTAAATGAAGTCGAATGTGACTAAAATAAACTATATAGGGTGAAAATTGCTTGCATTATTTGGAGTGTTTCATTGTACCCCGCCATACGGGGCACAATGAAACACTATGAGACATTTACTTTTTGTTATTTTTCAAGCATAAAGATATTGTTTAGAACCAAATAAAAATTTATTTAGATGGGGAAAATACAAGATTAAAAGTATGCATTAATTATATTTTTGTGCTTGCAAAATTGTGGATAGGAAAAAATAATTAGTAAATTTTGTTTCATTGTACCCCGTCTTCCCCTACTTACATGGTTGAAATTCGTGGGTTTTGTTTGTCGCTGTACCATATGGTACTTGCCGACCCTTTTCCCTAACACGTGGACGCTGGAATGTTTCGGAATGCGAAAACAACTTTATTCTGCACGTGCGGTTCCCCGGTCTCTTATCTGGGATCACGTTTTTGCGGTGGCATGAGAGACGGTTTTCGCAGCTGTGTGGGGGTGTTTCTGTTCGGCAGAGAACATAAACATCTCTAGAGGGCTCGGAATTCACCCCCCTCTCGTTGTCAGCGGCGGTTCTGCGAAGCGAACGTGGATTTTGAGGGAATTCGGACTCGAGATTCAACGAGAGACAGACGTCTCTGTTTTGCCAATTGTGTTACTTTGGCTTAAGGCAGGTTTCGGTTGTCGATGGCTGTGCCCATAATTATCTTGTAAATATTTATGTAAATAAATAGTTTAATTTTAAATCAGCTGTCCGTCAAATTCTTACATGACGGTACAGCTTATTAATTTGGTGGCAGCGGGGTTGATAGATTAAAACAGCCTCGACAAGTAAATCGAACCTGCCGTTTTGCCTGAAAGAGAAGGCCGATAGAACTTCGAAACCAGAAGTTCGGATTGTCATTTCGCTGTCGGATTGTCACTTTCGCTGGAGACCGTTTCCCTTGTCTTAGAGAAAGCGAGAAGGAGGTACCGGAGTCACCGACCCCATCCATCACCAAAACTCGTCGCAAGAAGTTCTGGTTTTGGTTTCGAGTTGCCGGCCCTTTTCAACGGAGCGTGAGCGGAATTGACGGAAAGTTCGACAAGTCCTGTTCATCAGGGGAATAGATTCTCCACCGGTTCGTCCAGAGATCATCTTGATCGGCTATTATAGGTTCATCGCGAACCGTTTTTTTCGTCAGTGGCGCAGTGCTATTTGTGCGCGTTGTGGAAGAGGTCGAGACGACCTACACCAGTGGGCTTTCAGCCGAAGAGTGTGTTTGTGGGCTTTTTAGCCGAAGATAGTGCAGTGCAGTGTTTCCACCCGTGGTCCAGCCTGTGGACAGTGGTGCCAAGTGATCCAAGTCAGCAGATACAGGTTAGTGCCATTTCCCTATTTTGTCACTGTGACTAAGTTTCAAGAATTGTGTAATAGCTAAAATTTTGTTAATCTCAATTAGTGTGGTCACTCCAAAGGGAATTGATTTAGCTTAAGTATTTTTTTTGAATCTGTATTGTGCATTTTAGAATTGCTAAATTATTGTATGTTGTGAGATTACGGTATGTCGTAAAAAGTATTGAATTGGGTGTTGTGCAAAAGAATTGAATTTTTTTGGGGTTTTTTTTGGCAATTTTGAATTTTCGAAATGGCATACTTGGGCAAAGGTAGGAAACAAGATCTAGAGGAACTAGCGGAATTTTTGGAAAGAACGGTTACTCCGGGATTACTGACATCCCAACTTAAGGAGTTAATCCTCTCGCACGATTCCTACGATGAGGAATACACAAAAGTGGCGTTAGAAAGGATTATACAGGAAAGACGGGAGAGGCAGGAAAAAGAACAAGCAAGTAAGGATAGGGATAGGGAACAAGAACGACAGTATAACTTTGAGCTTGAAAAACTACGGATTGAGGCATCCCGACGAGAACCCCGCGATCACGTCGACTCGTTAAGTTCCCAAGGAAAACCACGAATAGATATTTTAAAACTGGTTCCCAAATTCGATTCAGACCAGACCGACATTAGTCTGTACCTGATAATGTTTGAGCGTCAGGCTAAGAGGGCTAACATTGAGAAAAAAGACTGGGTGTCTTGCTTACAACCGGTATTGCCTCTGGATATCGTGCAGATCATCGCACGCGAACCAGATGAAGTAGCAGAAAACTATGACCACGTCAAAGAGCTTCTGCTAAAGCGGTATAAGTTGAGTCCCGAAATTTTTCGCCAAAAATTCCTCCACCATAGCCGAAAACCCGATAGCACTTGGAAGGATTTTATTTTCGAAACCCGAAATTATCTGGAAGAGTGGATTCGAGGGTTGGAGGTTATGGACTATGAATCTTTAAAAGATTTAATGATAACGGACCAAGTCAAAAGACGTGTCCCGTTGGAGGTGAGGGACCATTTCCTCGATGATTGGGCTAAGATTAAAAACCCCGGCAAATTAGCCGAACTGCTAGATTCCTACGAAGACATTCGGAAACCCAAAAGAAAGCCTTTCGAAAAACCCAAAGGAAGTACGCCTTTCCCAGGGAAAGTCAGAGAGGGGAGATACCATCCTGCTCCCGCTCGAGGGAAGAACGATTTTTTCCCGCCTAGTTCCCAGGGAAGGAAATTCGACACTTTTGACCGGAGACGCACGCCGCGGTGTTTTGAGTGCAACGCGAGCGACCACCTAAGGCCAAATTGTCCGAGGTTGGGGAATAGGGTGACAGTTGAATCGGTAAATAGACTCAGACGGGAAGCCGTACATGAATTATTGATGCCGTATGTACAAAAGGGATCTGTAAACGCTAAAGAAATAAACATCCTTCGAGATTCGGGTTCAACCTTGGATTTAGTACACCGGAATTACGTGGACCCCAAATCCTACACGGGAGAGACCGTGTGGATTCAGCAACCGCTAGACTCCTATCAAATTTCGTTACCCTTAGCGGAAGTGAAAGTAGAAGGAGGTTTTGGGTCAATCACTACCAAGGCAGCTGTCTTTGCAAACACCGCCGATGTGCGACGATACATCTTAGGTAACCGAACAGCTCAGATGATTCGCGAATTAACGGGATATGAGTTCTCGGAAACTGAGCAAATTAATGCCGTTCAAACGCGTTTACAGAAACGGCAGTCAGAAGCGAATGTTTTGGGGGAGGGGGAAAACCCCCAAGTAGTTTCGATTTCGCCCTCGCCGGGGATAGACAAGACAGCTACAGAATTGAGGTTGGACGAACCGCTTGTTATTCCCGTGGCGGAGGCAAGCGGCACGGAATTGGAGCTTCTGGAAGTAAAGAGAGAGGAATTTAAGAAGGCGCAGGAAAATTGCCCTAGTTTGAAAGAGGCGTTAGAGATGGCGTCCGACCCAAAACAAAATCAAAGGGATAAACCATATTCATTTGAGAAGGGAATACTTGTAAAAGGTCGAGAAGACCGAATGGGTCTGGCACAGAAATTATTAGTAGTGCCAAAGGCGTTAAGGCAAAAGGTTTTGGCGTTGCGTCACGAAGGGACATCGGCGCACCTGGGGGGTACGAAATCAAAGGATAAGCTTGCGCGGTATTTTTATTGGCCCGGGTGTTTTCGGGAGATGGAAGATTATGTGCGGACATGTGATCCTTGTCAAAGGGCGGGAAAGCCAAATGACAGGAAAAAGGCCCCGATGAAATTGGTTCCGATTATTCGAGAAGTCTTTTCGAAATTAAACCTGGACGCCTGTGGGCCGTTTCAAACCTCGCCGAGTGGAAACCGGTACCTAATTACCGTAATTTGCATGTCTTCAAAATATCCGGAAGCCATCCCCGTGCCGGACATACGATCGGTCACCGTCACCGACGCGTTGTTGACCATTTTCGGTCGAATGGGTTTTCCACAAGAAATTCAGTGTGACCAGGGTACGTCTTTTACCAGTGAGTTGACTTCGGAATTCTTCGAACGTTTTGGGATCAAAGTCCGGCACAGTTCGGTGGCTCACCCGCAATCGAACCCAGTTGAGAGATTCCATCGGACCTTTAAACGATTGTTGCGCGCGTTATGTCTCGAAGCTGGCCCAGAGTGGGAAAAACACCTCCCTCTGGCACTGTTGGCGCTTCGCACGGTAGTGCATGAGAGCCATGGCTACGCCCCGGCAGAACTCGTGCACGGGAAGAATTTAAGGACCCCAGAGACTCTGCTGTATGAACGATGGTTAGGCCCCAACGAGGAGGATAATGAAGTCACCGAGTATGTGTTTACTCTGATAAACCGACTCAAACGATGTCAGGAAGTGGCGATATCCCGAATGGAAGGGTCACAAGTTAAGAGGAAGGATTGGTATGACAAAAACACGGTTAAACGAGAATTTAAAAATGGGGATTTAGTGCTAACCTTAGCGACCAACCGACCCAACAAATTCTCCGTCCAATGGGTAGGACCTGGGACGATTAGGAGCAAGCTATCGGACACCAATTACATCGTGGAGTTAACAGGAAAGCGGGAAAGGTCGCAAATTTACCATGTAAACATGTTAAAACCCTACCATAAAAGACCGGAATGTGTAAACTTGCTGACGTTAGAAACCGCTGCCGAGTCTCTGGCGGATCACGGAGTTGATTTCCCGTGCTTGGAAAAAGATCCGAACGCTTACGATTTCCAAGACATTACTCAGTCCAGTCAGCTGACGGACCTTCTCGACCCAGGACAAATAGCGCAATTACGGAAATTGTTAGACAAGCATGCTAACAGTTTTTCAAATCACCCTGGACTAACGGACCTAGTAGTCCACGATATCGAGCTTATCGGGAATAAAACTGTTAGGGCAAAACCGTACCGAACATCTCATAGACAAAATGAAATTTTGAAAGGAGAAGTACAACGCATGTTGGATTTAGGCATTATCGAGGTAGGAGAAAGCGATTTTACATCGCCCATGATCCTCGTAGAAACCCCGGGGAAAGACCCCAGGCCCTGTGTAGATTATAGGAGGCTAAACGAAATTATTCGAACGGAATTTTTCCCCCTACCGCACATCGAGGAGCGAATCGAACTCGTTAGCTCCGCCTCTTTCATAACGGTTCTAGACCTTGCGAAGGGATATTGGCAAATACCCTTGAGCCCTAGGGCCCAACGATTGGCGGCGTTTTGTACAAATTTTGGGACTTATCGTCCCCGACGAATGAGTTTTGGGCTGAAGAACGCTCCATATTTCTTTTCTCGGCTTATGGCAGAGTTACTGAAGGGATGCGAGTCGTTTGCAGTGCCGTATTTGGATGATATCGCGATTTTTTCCGACTCATGGGAACGTCACTTGGAACACCTCGAATGCGTGCTTCAGCGTATATCTAAAGCAAAGCTTACGATCAAACCGTCAAAATGTAGGTTCGCGCAGAACCATGTAAAATACTTGGGACACATTGTTGGACGCGGATTCCGATCCCCAGCAGACGCCAAGGTCAGAAGTGTTCAGGAATTTCCCACTCCCCAAACAAAAACACACATTCGGGCTTTCCTGGGTTTAGCCGGGTACTATAGTAGGTACATCCCTATGTATTCCGTGGTCGCAGCACCGTTAACCGATGCCCTAAAGGGGAAGGTAAGAAAGGGAGAAATTGTTTGGACGAACGAATGCGAAAAGGCATTCCAGGAATTAAAGGCTAAACTGACGAGCGAACCGGTGTTATTTGCACCCGATTTTGAACGCGAGTTTATTGTACAGTGCGATTCTTCAGATCTTGGGATGGGGGTGGTACTCACGCAGTTGAATGTTCAGGGGGAAGAACACCCCATTTTATACATGAGTAAAAAATTTTCCAAAGTCGAGCGCACTTACTGTACTTCAGAGAAGGAATGCGCTGCTATTGTTTTCGCTATAAAAAAACTGCACTACTATCTAGATGGGAAAAGGTTTGTTGTCGTCACTGACCACAACCCACTGGTCTGGTTGCGCACCAACGCCAGTTCAAACCCCCGACTAATGAGATGGGCGCTGGCACTCCAGCCCTATAACTTCGAGATCGTCCATCGATCGGGAAAAAAACACTTGAACGCCGACAGTCTGAGTCGCGCTTTTCACGAAAATTCAAAGAGCTAAATAAAATGTAATTGAGGAAGATTTGTGTTGTATAGTGTAATATTATTGCGAATCATATTTTGAGTTGAGTGAAATGGAGATTTTTGTAGTTATGGGCACTTCACTTAAATGTTTCTTTTTTCTTTCTGGAGATTTTAAGTGCTAAAATTATGAATCATGTTTGCTCGGAGTGAAATTGGTAGCCTTGTAATTATGAAATATTCATTCAATGATATCAGTATCTTTTGCTGAGGATTTTAAATGTTAAAAGTTGTAAATTATGTTTTGCGTATGGTGGAATTGATTTCTTGTATCTATGTTCTTCACTCGAGTACTTTTCGCTGAAAGCTACGTGCAAATTTAAATTATGTTTTGTGTAGAGTGGAAATTAATTTTGTGTTTAGGATGTTTTCACTCTGTCATTCTAAACCACTGTCGAAGATTTGTAGTTTTAAAATTGCAACTCATGACGTGTGTTGAGTGAAACTTAGGAATTGGGTTTTCGCTTAACAAGATTGATATTTTATATATGTTTTGGTGTATTTTTTTTTTGGTTGGTTTAATGAAAGTATTATTATAGTTCGTATTGTGTATTGAAATTTTGGGTTTCGCTTAACGAAATTCTTATATGTGATGTGGTCAATGTGATTTGGTTTTAGTTTTAACGAATTTGGTATAAGTCTTAATGTTTGGTGTTTATTTTGTTTTTATTTTAATTTGGTATTTGAGCCTTGAGTGACCATACTGTAAGGGAGTAGAAAGTTACTCCGGTATATGAATTTTAAATTGATTGGATTTAACTTGCCTTACACATATTCTTGAGTCACGGTTTCATGATATGGTGGTGGTAAGTGATCTGTTATTCTGAATTGCCAGTGGGTGATTATCCGTGCGTCTGTGGATGCGTACGTTGAAAACTTTTCACCTTTGGGAAAAGTTTTTTCAGTAGTGGGGGCGGTTGTACCATATGGTACTTGCCGACCCTTTTCCCTAACACGTGGACGCTGGAATGTTTCGGAATGCGAAAACAACTTTATTCTGCACGTGCGGTTCCCCGGTCTCTTATCTGGGATCACGTTTTTGCGGTGG
This sequence comes from Metellina segmentata, assembly GCA_947359465.1. Taxonomy (NCBI): domain Eukaryota; kingdom Metazoa; phylum Arthropoda; class Arachnida; order Araneae; family Tetragnathidae; genus Metellina; species Metellina segmentata. Next base: position 100,106,740 of record OX375880.1, on the reverse strand, counting down.
CATGAGAGACGGTTTTCGCAGCTGTGTGGGGGTGTTTCTGTTCGGCAGAGAACATAAACATCTCTAGAGGGCTCGGAATTCACCCCCCTCTCGTTGTCAGCGGCGGTTCTGCGAAGCGAACGTGGATTTTGAGGGAATTCGGACTCGAAATTCAACGAGAGACAGGCGTCTCTGTTTTGCCAATTGTGTTACTTTGGCTTCAGGCAGGTTTCGGTTGTCGATGGCTGTGCCCATAATTATCTTGTAAATATTTATGTAAATAAATAGTTTAATTTTAAATCAGCTGTCCGTCAAATTCTTACATGACGGTACATCGCTCTATGATCATATTTTTGCTAAGTGAGGAAGGAAAACTATGTCAACCAAGAGCGTATTAGGGGTATTCTTTAAAATGCTCACGTTTCATTGCGTTAAAAACATTTATTAAAACACAATTAAATTGCGGGTAGGCTTTCCAAGTAAGCTACAACCATGTCTTTTCATACACCTTTACCACAAAATTATCTTCACCATAAGGAAGAGACTAAAAAATAAAACCGGAAGAGCTCCGACAACTGGTGCTATACTTACGAAACATTTTTAGAATTCCATAGAACAGTAAATTTTATACAGAAGCAAAATTTCTCGTTTCTATAGAAAAAAATCTAGAAATTTTTATAGAGAAAACGAGATTTGATTTTATAGAAATATATTTCTATAGAATTCTATAGATAAGTGAAGTCGTAAAACAAAGGAAAGGAGCTTATACATACGTATAAAATTCTATAGATAGCTTCTGTAGAATTCTATAGATAAGTGAAGTCGTAAAACAAAGGAAAGGAGCTTCTATAGAATTCAATAGAGCTTTCCCCGGGAGCAGAAAATGTTTAAAACTGCGACGTACGTCGCCGAACAAAGTCTTTGCAGAACAATTTTTCCTTAATTTATCGAAATTTTGGCCGATTTTTAAAAAATTATAAGTTACGATGTTCTGCGGTACAAAGCGCGTTCCTTGCCAGACCGTTTTTTCTTTTCTAGCTAGGGAACAACCTCCCTACACCACCCAAATTACCACAAACACTTTATAAATAACACATCTTCTATGTCAATGACAAAATATTTAACTTCAAAAGTTATCCATAGAATTGCAAATTCTCAAAGTATACCTTGGTTTTAAATAAAATAAGTTAATTAATTTTGATGCTTTATTATAAATAAGTAATACATATTGATCCGATAATTGTGTTTTATGTCTGTTTATGATTTAACTGCAATTTTTAAAATTCGGACAAAATTCCTGCAGAACAATTGGGTACAGCTACACTCTACGTTTATGAGTGATGGCAACGGCTTGGCGATTTTTTTTTTTGGCGCACTTCTAGTAGCGAGTTACGATAAATTAAGGCAACCCATCTTTCGTTACGGTTGTTGTGGTTTTCATGGCAACCTCGACAAACGGAAACTTTCAATTTCCACTTTGAATATTGTAGAAAGTTCTTCCAAAATCCGTTAAAGTCGATTGATTTCATTGGTTCGTTTGAAATTTTTTCTTTCTTCCCATTGGTTATTTTGTTTTTAAAATATCCTTTGATTGCATTGGTCCTTTTAAATCGTTTTCTGTGATACCATTGGTCCATTTATTTGTATTTTGACAGTTCTGGAATTGTTATTTTACTATAATAGTTTTCACGAAATGATTAAGAGTTTTGTTTTTCTTTGACCATTTTCGTTTTCATTATTTTTTTACGAAATAATTCAGACGTTATCTGGTTGTATTATTTCTTGCTTTTTTTTTTCTTTTGTAGATCTTTTTCTTTTTTAATATGCCCACTGTATTTAGTACAATTGATAAGTTTCAGGGTATTCTTACCATTCGTAGCTTAGTTTCTCTGCTGGTTCACAAATGTGTTTTGATATGTGATTAATATTACTACTTTTTGTGAAAGTTTTTTTTTAAATATACTTTTTAAAACGTTTTGAAATGTGCTTAAAAAGTGTGTTGTAAAAAGAAAAAAAAAATTGTGACAGGAAAAAAGTTAAGAAATAATTCCCGCCAAAAAAAAATCGCCAAGCCGTTGCCATCACTCATAAACGTAGAGTGTAGCTGTACCAACAATTGCAATTGCTTGGAGTTATGTTGCAGAACACTGAATAAAATTCTGCACCTGGGGAGGTTTCCACAGACATTCTAAAAATTTGCTTCATAGAGCTTATAGAAAAATGGATCATAATTCTACAAGATTCTATAAACCACATTTTCTATAGTAATTTTCATAGAAGTCTAGAAATTTTTCGTAAGGGTAGAAACAACCTAGCTCAAATATACCGGTGACAGAAATTTTCAGATTGCCCTTTCTTGACTTGTGAGCAGCCGCATTAGATCTCTAAACTTTCGTTCAGCATCATAGGCTGTTTCTTACTTGCCTAAAATGTAACATTTAACAAATCTCCCCAAATCACTTTCTGGCCTGCGTTGTCTGTCAAGGGAGGATTTCTATGGAAGCCCTGATCTAGTGTTAAACTTTTTGAGCGCTTTCGAACTCAAGGACTTAGTTTTGCTGTTTAGACCTTAGAGGATAAGTAGCAACAACTGCTCACCTTTTGGGATGGTACTTTAAACTCAGTTTTCTAAATGCTTTCTGGATATCTTCATCCTTAGCGTCCCTGCTGATTTCTAAAAAGCCATAATAATCAAGTCCCATTGCTATAATTTGGTTTCTATTTTATTAGTGTCGAATATTAAATTTTGTAGAAATAGATAAAAAAATATATCCAGATTTGCTTAAGTAGTTATTATACGCTGATTTATTCTAGAGTTGAAACATTGGCTTATACCGGACTTGTTCCAGATTATATATTTAGCTGAAGTACTTTTTAGTTAAACGTATAAGAGACAAGTCACGGCTATAGCTAAAGGTATAGGCTTTCTTAGGTGGTAGTAAAACCAGGGGGCCTATAAAAACGTGAAAGTAATCAAAATTCGCCACGATCATCAAGTGCCCTTTTTTGCTTGTCTACTGCCACCTAAATATTGTTGTAACTAGTTATTCTAAATGTTAACGTGTTTTGTTATAACTGTAACTTCTTTGTATTAGTTCTATCTTTTAAGTAGCTCGTGTTGTTTTTCATTTTTAATCATGTTTTCTGTCTTTTACTATTTTTTTCGGTACAGCTACACTCTACGTTTATGAGTGATGGCAACGACTTGGCGTTTTTTTTGGCGCACTTCTTGTAACGAGTTACGATAAATTAAAGCAACCCATCTTTCGTTTCGGTTGTTATGGTATTCATGGCAACCTCGACAAACGGAAACTTTTAATTTTCATTTTGAATATTCTAGAAAGTTCTTCCAAAATCCGTTCAAGTCGTTTGATTTCAGTGATTCGTTTGAAATTTTTTCTTTCCTCCCATTGGTTATTTTGATTTTAAAATATCCTTTGATTGCATTGGTCGTTTAAATTTTTTTTTCTTTGATTCCATTGGTTTATTTATTTGTATTTCTACAGTTGTGGAATTTTTATTTCGTAATAATTTTTTTTCACGGCAGAGTTCTGACGTGTATTGTTTTTCGCATTTGTGGAATATTCTTGTTTCGTAATTTTTTTTCTCGGGACCGTTGTGATGTATCAGGTTGTATTATTTCTTGCTTTTTTCTTTTAAAAATCTTTTTCTTTTTCAACTTGCCTACTGTATTTAGTGTAATTGATAAGTTTCATGGTATTCTTTACCCAACATTCGTAGCTTAGTTTATCTGCTGGTTCACAAATGTGTTTTGATATGTGCTTAAGTTTACTACTTTTTGTGAAAGTTTTTTTAAATATTCTTTTCAAAACGTTCTGAAAATGTTTAAAAAGTGTGTTGTGAAAAGAAAAAAAGTTTTGACAGTAAAAGAGTTAGGAAATAATTCTTTCCTTGGCGACTTTAGAAGTGCGCCAAAAAAAATCGACAAGGCCGTTGCCACCGCTCATAAACGTAGACTGTAGCTGTACCGTTTTTTCAATAAAGTAACGTTAGATTATCTCTACTAAACAACATCGTTTAGAGAATTATTCAAACAGGTTATGGGCCATCAACTAGCTGGAACCTGTGCTAATAAATAGATCGATGAGTTTTTAGTAGAATAATAGATTCTCTACTCTTGGGAGCAATCGCTACCGCTATTAGACTTGGCTAAGACCGCTAACGATAGTCTGCTATTGCTTAGCCCAGGGCTCGGAAATACCCGAGTGCACAGGTGCACATGAAAATAAAATTGTGCACCTAATTTTTTCCCGCTAGGTGCACGCAGTGCACCTAACGTTAAAATTAATTTGTTAATTATGTTATTATGTTATTTATTTGTTAATTATGTTATTTTGATGTTTGAACAAAATATTAGTATCTACCTCTCACTCTAAAGGAATGTAATTGAAATTCCAAAATACACAATATGCGAAAACAAAATCGCTGGGCCATAACGGGTTTTATACAGGAGGAAGGTTTATTTGTGTCACTGCTATCAGAACTTTCCGATGAACGAAACATTTTCCAGTTAGCTCCGTTGAAGCGACTGTCGCGACAGCCATGCACCGGAGAAGGGAGAATTTAGCTGTTTAAATATTTTTATTTACTATCTACTACTAACCTATATAAACATAACTAAAGTAGTTTCTCTCTATATTAAAAAAAGCTGCCGTTGCAGGATTGAAAACTGTGTTGTTTAGCTCGATTCATAGACAGTTTCCCGAGAAGGTACGGATTAGAAAATTACGAAATAAACATGGTTTTTTCTTCGTCGTGTTCCCTGGACAATTTTTAAGATTTTTTTTTTCCAATTCGGCTATTAGGTTAGAGTTAATTAAGTGTCAAAGTTGAAAAAGCGAAATTTTACAGGCAAGCGTAAGCGAGCAGGGGCGGATCCCCCTAGTGTACATTACTGCTTTTACAGAGGCTGTTCGCACATTTTTTAGACGATTTTGGTTAGCGGTAATAAAAAATTGTTTGCTGCAAAAGAAATAATTGCAGTTGTACTATGTTTTTAAAAGTCAAAATTATCGTCTGCGGCTTGAGAGGTTTGTTTTTATTCAAAATGGTGTTTTCAACGAAGCAGTGGTTCGAAGGCTATATTTATGCTCTTTCCGAAGAGAAATATTCATATTCCGTTATCCAAAAACGATGTGAGAGTCATGGTTTTGTGATATCTAAAGCGTCGATAGGTAATATCATCAATAAGAAAGGAAAAAAACGTCAAATTGGAGCCTCGAGTGGGTAAAAGATTCCAAACAAGTATCCAAGGAAGAAACGGACATCTTCGACTATTGCAAAGGTACGTTGTTTAATGTTCAAAGAAAATCCCCCTAGTCCAAGGACAGTTGCAAAATCATTAAAATGCTCGGTGTCCACTGTAAACAAAATGATAAACGATGATTTAAATCTTAAGAAAAGCGAAAAAACGCAATGTGCATCGTCTTTCTCCAAAGCATTTCGCTGAACGCAGGACACGCTGCCGAATTCTATATGAGAAACACTTATCCAAAGAAAAATGGAAAAAAATTGTCACAATAGATGAATCATGGGTGTATTTAAATGATTGCAGCAAAAAAAGAGCCATTTATTATCATAAAAGGAGAGAAAAAAATTTAAGTACATGGTTCACAGAATCGAAAGAGAGTTTTTCTAAGGGATTCATGATTGTTGCTGGTATTTCATATAATGGCAAGTTAAAAATAAAGAGAGTGGAAAAAAATGTCAAGATTAACTCCAAATACTATCAGGAACATATTTTATCGCCAATTTTTCTGAATGAAATACCATCGCTTTACCCACAGTGCCATCAATCTGTGGAACTCCATCAAGACAAAGTTAGCAGTAGCACATCAAAATCCACTGTAAATTTCCTAAAAGAAATGGAACAAAAAACCGGTATCAAGTCCATACCCTTCACTGATATCCCTACTAAATCTCCCGATGTATCACCTATGGATTTTTGTGCTTTCGGACTCTTAAAATCTGCATTATCCAAACGTCGTCCCACAACCCTTACAGGACTCTGGAAAGCTGTTCAGGAGGAATGGGATAGAATACCTCTTCTGACACTTCAAAAGGCATTATTATCCTGGAAATTACGGTGTCGAAAGATAGTTCAGAATAAGGGCTATCAAATAGAACATTTAAAACACAAGAATTTTATGTAATTTAGTTTTGTGAATATAATATACATTGTCTAAAAAATGTGTGAACAGCCTCTGTAGTAGTTAAACTGGAGAAAATATCACTGCGGCAAAAAAAATTAGTGCTGATAATAACAATCAATCTTGCCTCATTCCTCGGATACCTCTCATTCTATCTCATAGTAATATGCCATTTAAATTAAAGAGTAAACAATTTCATATTAGATTAACCTTTTCAATGACCATAAATAAAGCACAGGGTCAAACGTTTGATAAAATTTGTTTAGATCTAACTAAACCAGTTTTTAGCCATGGTCAGTTGTATGAAAGTCTTTCTAGAGTAAGATCCTTTTATTCTGTCACTGTTGTGTCTCCAAACTCTGAAATTTCCAACTGTATATATAGGGAAATTTTATGAATGTTTAAGATAATTAACGTACTGCTTATGGTGAATTACGCTGCGTACTATTTGGAGCGTGTAAATAAAAGAATTGCAAATAGGAATTATTTTACAATCGAAAGTTTCACAAGAAAAAGATAAAAGCTGCTTACAGCTTGCAGCGGGTAAATATGATAGGTTAGATTTTTTTTGGGCACCGTGTTTGTCTATACTATATTATCCCAGATATATTTTTACTGTAAATGAATTCTTACTGCGATAGTGATAAAGCTAGACGAAATATTTTCATTCTCTAGCACACTACTCTCAGAAAAGGATAAAAGTTGCTTACTGTTTGCAACGTGTAAATATGGTAGGTTAGATAAGAAATTATTTTTCATCAGAAAGGTTTTCACTTGCTCACTGCTCTCTCATAGAATGACATAAGTTGCATATTCTTTGTAACATGTACTCATAGAATGACATAAGTTGCTTATACTTTGCAAGGTGTAAATATTATAGGTTAGATTTTTTTGGCATCCTGTTTGTATATACTATATTATCCCAGTTATATTTTTACTGCAAATGAAATCAGTTAATGATGTTTTTATTTCTGTGGTAGTGATAAAGCTAGACTAAAATATTTTAGTGTCCGATGAGCGAGCGAAGCGATTACAACGTAAGCAATTCCGGAGGTTTGCGAGCAGGGGGCGCGACAGCCCCTAATATTCATTAAAACAGGAATCGAAATATATTTTTTAATACAGGTGCACTTTGTGCACCTAAGTTTTTAAATTAGGTGCATAGGTTATATTTTAGGTGCATATTAAAAAAACGTAATATAAGAGCATTAATGTTATTTATGTAAACTACTTGATTAGTTGGGTATATTTATAAAGGTCAGTAGTAGATAATAAATAAAAATATTTAAACATCTAAATTCTTCCTTCTCCGTCGCACGGCTGTCGCAACAGTCGCTTCAACAGCGCCATCTGGAAAATGTTTCGATCATCGGAAAGTTCTGGTGGCAGTGGCACAAGTAAACCTTCCTCCTGTATAAACCCGTTTTTGACCATCGATTTTTTTTCGCATAGTGTGTATTTAGGAATTTTAATTACGTTACTTTAGAGCGAAAGAGGTCGATACTAATATTTTGTTACAACATCAAAATAACATAAAATACGTTTCCCTCCTTTTTTTAACGTTAGGTGCACTGCGTGCACCTAGCGGGAAAAAAATTAAGTGCACAATTTTATTTTCATGTGCACAATGCACCTGCGCACCCGGGTATTTCGAGCCCTGCATTAAAACGAATGAAAATGGGAAAAATACGTTAAAAAAAGCCCTTTGTGTAATGATCTGTGAATCATTCACAAGTGCCCGCAATTTCTTAACATGAATACTAAAGAATGGATTAAAAAAGTAAAGGAATTAAAATTTGCACAAATTGTTTGAAATCTCATAATTTTGTGTGCAATTTATCATTCTCTTGCAGAGTATGACATCTATATGTATAAAAAAGGATGTGTGGGGGTATGTATATGTGTGTAGATTATATATACAAATCTACACCGTTTGACCAATCCACACCAAATTTGGTACCCTTATACATAAGAACACTGCGGAAAACATAGGCTATTTCTTTCCTGTCTTCAGACCAATCTGTAGCCAAGAAAATTGGCGCTCAGGAAATTCTAAAAAAATCTCTCCAAGCCCCAATTTTAAAATTCAAAGTTTGTTTTTCTGCAATAAATGGACATGGATAAGGAAACACGTTCCACATGATTTGTGTGTGAATTAACACAAGGAAATGTCGTGGTCATATTTTCGCGGTCGCGATAGGAAACACGTTCTAGAGTTTGTGTATTTGATTTAACACAAGGAACTATCGCGGTCATATTTGAAACCAGAGCAACGCCTGATTTTTTAACTAATTATACACTGCTGTTTGAAAGAAATGCAACTCTATGAAGGAATCATCCGAATGAAATGAAACTTGCAGCAAATGTCAATTATATGATGTTATGCAAATTAGTAAAGTTTCAGAGCCACTACGCATGCGTGGTGTGAGCAGCACCCTATGAACTGATGCTAAAAGCGTATAAATAGAAGGCTGTAGCAGGACGTTGAAAATAGTGCATGGCTATTTTTTAGTGGCGAATGTTTAGTGAGACCTAAGTATGCCTCCACGACGAAATAGGGTGAAATTTCAACAACTTACGGAGTTTGAACGGGGAAGAATCATCGGCCTTCGTGAAGGAGGATTTTCCTATCTCGCAATAGCAGCTTGTATGCAGCGGAAGAGTTCCACAGTGGTGCGAATTTGGAAGCAGTGGACCGACGAGCACCGGACAACTCGAAAAACTGGGAGTGGACGACGGATTGTGACGTCAGCGCGCGATGATAGGCACCTGGTCCACATGGCGGTGAATGACCGTACAGCTTCCTCCAGGCAGTTGGCAGAACTTTGGTCTACTGCTACAGGTGTACTAATGTCGGCTTCGTCAATTGGCCGACGTCTGCTGCACCGTGGACTGCGTGCAAGGACTCCTTTATACAGGATCCCAGTCACGCCAAACCATCGACGGCTGCATCTGCAATGGGCTCATGAGCACAGAGCCTGGCGGGCTGATTGGCAACAAGTTGTCTTTTCTGACGAATCCCGCTTTAATATGTCGAACCATGATGGTCGCATTCGTGTTAGACGTTATGCCGGTGAACTATCGAACATCATAGTGGCCGAATACCCGTAGTTATGGTCTGGTGTGCGATTTCGTATCATGGACGATTTCAGCTGCTACGAATTGAGGGTAATCTGAATAGCAACAGGTACGTCTGTGATGTGCTAGAGCCCGAAGTCGTTCCCTTCCTACAAGACATCCCTGGAGCTATCTTTCAACAGGATAATGCACGCCCACGTGTTGCAAGAAATGTTCGAAACTTCTTTTCAGTCCCACATATGCAACTTCATCCTTGGCCTGCTTATTCGCCGGATATGTCGCCTATTGAGCAAGTGTGGGATTTGGTTGGTCGGTGTCTCGCTCGTGATCCGCGTCCTACAGCTTCAAAAGATACTCTTTGGGTGCGCATACAAACAATATGGAATTCTCTTCCAACAAGCAGATATTCAACATCTGTTTCATTCCATGCCACATCGTATAGCAGCACTTATTGCAGCGCGTGGTGGTTACACCAAATACTGATTTCGGACACTTAATATAGTTTTTTTGCTTTGAAAATTTATTCATTTATTTGTACTAATACAAGCCGTTTGTGTATTAAATTTAATTTAATTTTGATGACTCCTTCATGGTGTTGCATTTTTTACAAACAGCAGTATATAACTCGTTGCTTTACTTGAGCATATTAGAAACCACAGATCGCATTCCGCCTTGCAAAGGAATAAATAATGATTTATTCGCGTTTCTCACAGTGCCAGCAGAAACACTGCCCCCCCCCATTCACCCCATCACCCATCTTCGGCTCTATAGTCTTTCGAAAAAGAAACCAAACATGGCTTTTGCCCAGAAGGTCAGGCTGCTCTTCAAGTAAACAGAGGATTCAAATGGGTGAGAAAATTTCTGTGCACGGAATTTTCTGTGCAAGAATCCCATATCAGGCTGCTCTTCAAGTAAACAGATGATTCAAATGGGTGAGAAAATTTCTGTGCACGGAATTTTAGACTCTGGATCATCTTTCAATTGTGTCAGTAATGAGGTTATTGATGCATTAATTTTTAAAAGAGAACATGCGAACCTCACGATCACTGGAATAAATGGCGGCAAGCATTCAATTAAAAACAAAGTAACAACCACAATTTCAAATAGTAACGACGACTATTCCGAAGCAATGATATTTTCTTGGTGTTACCAAATATTACCAATTTTACACCCGCACAAAAGATGTATGTTTCAAGATTAACTTTTCCAGCTGGAATCAAATTAGCTGATTCTACATTTTATGTCACAGGCAAAATTCACACTTCAATCGGCGCTGAATTCTTTGATATAATGAAAGCATAAAAATACAAATTAACTTAATGAAGACAAATCTATGCTACAAAATACCGTTTTTAGCTATTTGGTTACCTTTAATACCGTTTCAGGATTAATTTGCGAGTGCGATAAAGTACTGTAGAGAGATTTTTTTTAATTAATATCATTTTCGGGTTACTTAAACATACAGTTCAAGCTTGGCGCAGAAACAAAGGAAACCGAAATTTGCGAGGATCTTTTTACCAAAACGCACACACGCGACGAAAAAGGAAGAAATGTGTAAAAATGGCCTTGAAAAAATGTCATCATATTAGGTGAATTAATAAGTAGAAGATAGAATATTATTAGAGATTATTAGAGAAGATAGAAGATTAATAAGTAAGAAAATACATCTCTGTGGAAGAGACTAGAAAAAGAACCCCTATTTTTGGCTATGTATCGGGAATTTCTAAACGAACATTAGGAACAAGGTCATCTCCAAATAATTGAGGGTAGGGAACCAGATATAATGTATTACATGCCCCACCACGGTGTGTTCCGACGAGACAAGAATACAACAGAAGTAAAAATCGTTTTAACGCTTTGAGCCTTGCAAAAAAATAATAATTAATTGAATTAACATAAATATAATGATGGTGTAGTACAAGAGGACCTCTTTTTCTCTCATGATGAGGTTTCGCACACACAGCTACGCATTCACAGCTGATACCAAGCAAATGTTTAGGATGATAAACATTAGCCGTGAACAAAGGAAGCTCGGATCACCCGACAGGTAATGGACAATATACATGTTTTTCGAATTCATTTTAAAATGGAAGAGCACGAAAAACTACGTAGAAAAATGCCACTTAAACTGCAATCTGACGACATTAATTATAGTTAAAACGCTTTTTAAATTGCTCTGACGTCACTTTCAAAGAAAAACTGCAGTCGCTGACGATTCTTGCCTGTGACGTCATTGCACACGATTTTCCCATCGAGCGTTCCTTGAACTGTGTTGTCTCTATGGGTATCTTTTTAGTAGTCTTATTTTTACAGATTTTTGATTAATTCACACACAGCAATGGAAGATTCGAAAATAGTTAAAAAGAAGATTTACAAGCATTGTATTGTTCCGTTTATGTCCTAATTCAACGATTAAAACACTAAAAAAGTATTTTTTGTTGTGCCAAAATATGAACAAGTTCGTAGAAGATGGTGCAGCGTTATGAAAAGAGATGAAAAGATAAACAAAAAGCTGTCTTCTACTTCTTGCTTGCATTGCTGTGAAGATAATTTTTCGGTAAGTTTAAAATACCAAAAATTATTTGTATTTTTAAGTGTTTTTAAATAAGAATTGGTGTGATTTAATCTTGTGGATGACTACTAGTGTTTTTGCTAAAACGAAAACGTTCTTTCTGTATCAAGTCACTCGTAATGCAGAATTTCGTGTTTCATGAAAAAGAATTTAATAAATAAATATAGGAATACTATATATTTATAAATCAAAACTGGTTTAAAAATATAGAGAGAGCTAACATCAATAAACATTGAATTATTATACTCTTGATAATTAATTTGCAGTTATTCATACACTTGGTAAAACTGTGTCATTTTCTTCTTTAAACTGAATGATAAGTATTATGGAATAAGTGTCATTAGAATAAAGATTTATAGTTAAAAAATAATTCTTATTTGAAATTTAAAACTTTAATATTTTTTTACATTACATAAATGTATATAAATATAATTATTTTAAAAGTTAAAAGTTAGAATAAACGTAAATTTAATTTATTAAAAAAAAAGCATTGTACAAATATTTCTATTAAAAATAAGAAATTAAAGTTAAAAACTAGTGTTAACAAATTTTGATAAATAGTGCTACAAGTGAAAATTTTTACTTTATATATTACTTTATTTTATAGTTGGAGAATGACATGGAAAACTACTGGGAGTATCGTCTCTCTTGCAGTACGAAGCAACATAGCTTTCACCTCATTTGTTTAGCATTAAAACTAATATTTTTAAGCAATTACGAATTTTGTTTTAAATTTGCATAATCTTATAAAATTGCAAGGCTTCAAATTCTTGCAATTTCAATCAAATTATCACACTACCTTCTTCATGGTTTAAAATGTTGGACTACCAAATGTTGTGTTCAATATTTAATGCAGTTGCAATTCTCGCAACAAGTTTCTCTACACATGTTATTTTTGGATCATCCTTTAGTACATTATGTTTTACCGCTTAAATATATTTTAAAAATTATTGTTCATTAACTAACCAAAATAATTATGCTAAAAAATTAACGTAGAAAATTTATTTTAAGTTAGCTTTCAAAATTCACTATTTTGATACCTCTACAATTTTAATCTGCTTTGAAATTATTTTCCTAATATAAAGCTCTTATTTGATATACTATTCTAATTATCTATATAAAAAATCTATTTCAGAATGAATTGTGTTACTTATTAAGGAAAAGAGAACAACTATATATATTAATATTTTATTTTCTTAATTACAACTTTTTGATAATAGCACTACTCTTAAAAAGCAATATAAAAATAAATTTTTTTAATAAATATGTTGTACAAAATATTATCTTACTCTTCTCTTTTACGCCTTTCATTTCTACTCCCATAAAATTTGGATGTTTTCCCAGAAAAGAAAACATGGATATACCATGCAATTTAGGTAGATTATCCGACTGGCCTTTTACAAAGCCTTGTTCTACAGTCGTCATTTTTAAAGAAGAAATCTGTATAATAATAATAATGTAAAGACTATAATTCAACACAGTTATTTAAAAAATAAAATTAGCGTAAAATCAGTGAAAGTAACCTGAAATAACATGCAGCCGGCGAATGTAGCGAGAGATTTTATGTACTATGACGTCACACCAAGTTCCACCCCGTTTTCAGTCACGTGACTTTGATGCGTTTTTTAGTCGCTTAAATTAAAACTTTTTGTGATTTTTACGGCCGTATTCACAAGTCCGAGTTAACTCGAGGATCAACGATAATCCGCGAGTTATCGAGAAAACCGTATTCACAAGTCCTGATCCGTGGTTTAAACTGCTGTTTCGGTGTTACATTTTGATCCTCCGAAATCGGCGAGTTAACTCGCGAGTTACATTTAACGCATGCGCAGTACCATCTTTTTGGAAAAAGAAAATGGAGGACACATTTCATTCTATGCTCAATTACAGAATTCTTGCGACGACTGAACTGGATCTGTCATTACGGAGCACCTACTATATAGCAGCTCATCTCCTCATCATAAAATTGCTTAAATGGAAAAATTTAAACATATTTTTATTGAAATTCAAAAGAAAAATGAAAATAAAAATAGCTGCGTAATCTTAACCAAGCAGCTTAGCGAAAAGATAGATGGCGCCACCTCTGTCCTCTAAGCCGGAGAGAGCGAACGGTAGAAAACGACCATGGCAGATACAAATTCGTCGTAGAATTAAAATTATTCTGTTGAGTTACTACGAATGAAAAAAAATTGATGATGCAAGTTACTTGTCACGACACCAACACACACCCATACTGACAAGTACAAAGATAATCAGATTACATACATCTGTCAAGACATTGTGTACAATTCTTTCTTGCCAAATTTAGGTTTCCATAAAATTCCAATTTGAGATTAAATACCTTTGCATTTCTTTTCCCAAACCCATATTAAAATGCTGTGCGAGTCCTATTTATTCACAATTTGGAATCAATTCTACGGCGAAGTACGGGCTTGATCAGTATGAATGCAGATTCGAGCGTCCTAACCAATGTAAACAAATATCATGTGATCGTGAGGAGCCAATCAGAGCGAGCGTCTCATTTTAATCCCCGGATCACTTAACACGCCGTTTGAGAATACCGTTTTTGATAATCCTCGAGTTAACTCTTACTCGCGGATCAACTGATCCTCGAGTTAACTCGAGACTTGTGAATATGGCCGTTAAAGTTGATTTTCGGATTGTTCATGATCGAATTTGTAAAAAAAGTACCATTTTAGGACGTTTTGTGACATAGTACATATTCCCTATTACGAAAACAGATAGGTTACAAGAACAGTTGTTCTTGTGTTTTAGGAGGGGGAAAGTTGGCGAGCAGGGGCCCCTAGTAGAGTAAAAATTTCAACGGATTGAAAATCTGCGGAAAATTTCACATTAGATCGATACCTAAAAATATAATTTTCTTTAAGCAAATAAAATTTTTTAATTGAATATTTTTTATGTTTTTGCAAGAGAATGTGACGTTGCACCAACATTCTGTTAGAAATGCCTGTCACCTAATGTACGTAAATTGTATCTGGCAACATTGTTTTTAATGCATGTTTTCCCCACGAATCTGGCAGCAATCCTATGTTGTTATTATTGTTTGAAAACTCATGCTTGTTACACGCAAATTGTGATCGTCCCGTTACCTTAACTGAATCATCATCTTATGTCTAGATGGAATAAATATTTAACCTAGTTTACAAAGTTATGTTCATTCTTCATATCTAACACGTTATCAGCACGAAGCGCTCTGAATTTAAGGACGATTGAAGAAGATTGCGTTTTGAAGACGAAACAAGCAAAAAAGTCGAAGTGACCAGTATCCAGCCGTAGATTCCAGGAGAAGATAAATATGACTGACGACTACAGATTAACAAAACTCAATGGTGACAATTACCATGGGTGGTCCATACGAGCACGTGCCGCGCTGGTACAGAAGCGGTGCTGGGAGGCAGTTGAACCCGGATACGGAACGCAGATGTCGGACAATGAGAGAAGGAAAAATGACGAAGCTATTACCCTTCTATTTCTCATTGTCGAAGACACCTTTTTAGACGACATCGGTGACTGTATTAGGGCCAGAGAAGCCTGGAATGCTCTAAAGGAAATGCACACGAAGTTTGGACTGTTGCATGTGCTTCAAATTATGAAGGACTTCTTCAACACAACAATGAAGTTAGGGGAACCTATGAAATCTTATTTAGGAAGGCTCATGGATACTCATAGAAAGCTGTCGAATGCTGGCTACGCTTTCACCGACAGAGAGGTAGCCCTAATCATGTTGATAGGACTCCCCAAATCTTATGAGTCACTCATCATGAATTTGGAAAAAGATGAAGCAAACCTGTCTAGTGCAATAGTCAAGTCCAAACTCCTGGTAGAAGAAAAAAGGATCTCAAGGAATGAAAGTGCTCACACCGAAACGCCTGACGTTCAAGCACTTCATATCAGAGACTTCAACAGTAGTCGGAAGAAGTACCCTTCAGCATCAAAGAAGTGGACAACAAAGAAGAACGATGAAGAAGTCGACCAAAATAGAAAAAAAGTGAGGTGTTTTAGCTGTGGTGAATGGGGACATATCTCCCGAAATTGTGAAGAAGCTCGCCATCAAAACACCAGAAGTGCTAAAACTGCCATTGACATGCCAAATTGGGCACTATTTGCAGAAACCGAAAGAAGAAAAGGGTCAGAATTGTGGATCCTGGACAGTGGTGCCACCGAGCACATGACCTCTGATAAACAGAAGTTCAGAAATATCAGAAGCTACACATCCACAGTAGAAGTGGCAAACTCTGAAAGAATAGATGTCACTGGAATAGGTGACATTACACTCTCCCTGCACGAGGACAATGAAAGCCGAAAGAATATAACACTTGACAATGTGTTGTACATCCCAAGACTAGGGGGAAATTTGCTCTCTTTAGGAAGAATTGAAGAAAGAGGATTCATAGTTGAATTTTCAGATGGAGAGGCAAAGGTCATAGAGAAAAATGGAGAGACAGTTCTTACAGCCAAGAGAAAAGGAAGGCTCTACATAATTGAAGAGAGTACACCCTCTGCATTCATCACAAGGACTGATAATGAAGAATTATGGCACCGTCGACTTGGTCACCCCCACTACAATGCAGTTAAGAAACTGGACTGCACTACTGTTACACCACCATGCACGACACTGAATGAACTATGTCCTACGTGTGTGCAAGGAAAGATGAGGCGTCAGAGTTTCCCCAAAGCTGCTAGTGCACGTGCCAAAGAGGTCCTTGAAATCATACATTCAGATGTTGTAGGCAAGATCACCCCAACATCACTAGGTGGATCCAGCTACTTTGTAGCCTTTACAGATGATTTTTCACGGTATACAGTGATTTATACAATTAAAAACAAGTATGACGTCCTTAAAAAATTTGATGACTATAGACGTATGACAGAAAACCTCCACAACCGAAAAATAAAAATCTTGAGAAGTGACAATGGGGGTGAATACAGAAGCAATGAATTTAATGATTATCTATCTAAACATGGCATTCAAAGACAACTAACAGTTCCAGAAGCACCACAGCAGAATGGAGTGTCTGAGAGGCTGAATCAGACTCTAATTAACTCAACAAGATGCCTACTTATTGAGTCTGGACTTGGACCAAGTTTCTGGGCTGAAGCAGTCTCCACAGCAGCATTCCTCCGGAATAAATGTCCATCTGCTGCAATAAAAGGAAATATACCAGAAAGAATATGGTCAGGAAAAGAAGTGACCTTAAGCCACATCAGAGTTTTTGGATGTAGAACTTGGAGCCATGTTCGCTCCATGTCAAGAAAGAGCAAATTAGAGCCTAAGGCAAAAGAATGTGTCTTAGTGGGTTATCCTGAAGGCATTAAAGGTTACAAACTTTGGGACTTAAAGAGCAAAAATTTCTTCATCAGTCGAGACGTGATCTTTGAGGAGAACATCTTCCCTTGCAAAACAAAACAGTGCCTTCAGAACCCAACAGAAACAGAGAACACAGTGCTCCATATAGAAAATGAAGAAATAGAGCATGTGCTATCAGAAGAAGTAAACCGAGACAACATACCTACTACCGACTCTGAGGAAATCCAAAACAAAATTATATTAGCTGATGAATTGGAGATATCTCCAAATAAATGTGAGCAACCTTCAACTGATGACAGAGGAGATGCTATAGAAAATAAAGAAAATGCTTGTGTGGATTTTGGCACTGCTACAGACCTAAGGGACACTGCAATACTCCCACCAAGTAGAAGTAGGACTGTAAAACCCCCCAAATACCTGAATGACTTTATCCTGTATAATGCTAAAGAAATAGGATATGGTGAAGAAGAAACATGTATTCCAAAAACTGTGAAAGAAGCCTTGACATCTTCAGAGTCTCAAATGTGGCAAAGAGCAATGGACGAGGAAGTACAAAACCTTTTAAGTGCTCAAACCTGGGAACTTGTCCCCAAGCCAACAGGCATCAAGACCATATCATCCAGATGGTTATTTCGCAAGAAAAAGGATGAAACTGGAAACCGTGTGAAATTCAAGGCTCGACTAGTGGCAAAGGGATACCTTCAGGTCCAAGGTGTTGATTTTAATGAAACATTCTCGCCGGTAATCAAACTTAAATCCATACGTATACTGCTTGCAATAGCTGTGGAAATGGATTTTGACATTCATCAAATGGATATCACAGCAACATATCTTAATGGAGTCCTAGAAGAGGACATATACATGGCCCAGCCCCAGGGCTGTATAGAAAAGGGAAGTGAACACCTGGTATGCCATCTGAAGAGAAGCCTCTATGGTCTCAAGCAATCGGGACGAGTATGGAACTCATGCCTAGATGAATTCCTCACTAAGTATGGCCTGAGAAGAACAAATGCAGACCCTTGTATATATTATCACAGTGAAAAGGGTTTGCTAATTGGAGTGTATGTTGACGATCTCCTCATTATTGGAAGAATTCCAGAGATAGAGCAATTTAAGAAGAAGATTAAGGGAAAATTCGCTGCCAAGGACCTCGGCCCAGCTAATCAGATCTTATCGATGACAATAAGGAAACACAATGACGGATGCATTACCCTTGATCAGAACGTTTATGCTACCGAGATCCTGGAGACATTTAAAATGTCTGAGGCCAAGCCTGCAGCTACGCCATTGGACCCAAACATGCAGTATCCTAAAGTAGACGACAGGAGATGGGAAAGCATTAGGGAAGAAAGCACCAAGCTACCTTACAGGCAGGCCATTGGAAGCCTCCTGTACCTGGCTTGTGGAACTCGCCCTGACCTAGCATATGCATCCACATATATGAGCCAATTCAATGAAAGACCAGATGAAGAGCATTGGAGGGGTGTGAAACACATGCTGAGGTATCTTAAAGGCACAAGGGATAGAAAGCTTATGTTCCAGAAGACTGGAAATCCTCTGAGAGTCTATTCAGATGCTGATTGGGGCAGTGACAGATGTGATAGAAAGTCTTTCAGTGGGTACATGCTGCTCCTTGCGGGTGCACCAGTCTCATGGTCAAGCAAGAAGCAAAGCACCACAGCTCTCTCATCCACAGAAGCAGAATACATCGCCATGTGCCACGTCGCCAAAGAGGTTCTGTGGGTCAGCAGCCTACTGAGGGAATTGTCCATGACATTTTCACCTGCCCCTCAAAAGGTACTGGTTGATAACCAGGGTGCTATGTTCATCGCCAGGAACCGAGTAACTTCGGAGAGAAGCAAGCACATCGACATAAAGTACTTCTTCCTACGTGACTTGGTGAGCGATGGGGTCATAAAATTTGAACATGTACCATCCCAGGAGAACCTTGCGGATCCCCTGACAAAGCGGGTGTCCAAAAAGGTGCTAGGTGAATTGGGTTATTGCATGACACACCTGAAGAATTAGGATTGTACCGATGTCGGATATGTACTCGTGCAAAAAAAAAAAAAAAAACCTCTGAACTGTTTAGTAAATTCCTACAATTGTTTGTCATAGTGTGATAGGCAAGGGGGCGTATTAGAAATGCCTGTCACCTAATGTACGTAAATTGTATCTGGCAACATTGTTTTTAATGCATGTTTTCCCCACGAATCTGGCAGCAATCCTATGTTGTTATTATTGTTTGAAAACTCATGCTTGTTACACGCAAATTGTGATCGTCCCGTTACCTTAACTGAATCATCATCTTATGTCTAGATGGAATAAATATTTAACCTAGTTTACAAAGTTATGTTCATTCTTCATATCTAACACATTCGCGTTCCAAAAATAAACATATTACTTTTCTTGCGCCCTTAGACCACGTTCACATGAGACGTTCCGTGTTTGGCGAGGCAAGCGAGGTCCTACCAATAAATTAAGTTTTTTTTATTCCTCTAATTCAAGTTTCTATCCTTGCGACCTTGAAAAACGGGACCTCGCTCGCCTCGCCATCGCGAATCACGTGAACGGGGACTTACGATTTCAGCGAAGGAAAACAAAAATAATAATAAAAAAACATTTTGGCTGGCATTGTTTAGTTCTTTTTTGTAAAATCGGGATCGTTAAAGATCGATTGAAAATTTCAACGGATTTAAAATCTGCGGAAAATTTGACACCTGATAGCTACTTTATACATTTGATTTTCTTTTAATAAGTAATTTTTCAATTAAATTTTTATATTTTCGCAAGAAATTGCGACGGTATACGCCAAATTCTCATTCACAAACCAACACCACGGGCAACTCCGTTATGGCTGTTATCCAATGGGCTACGAATTCCCATACGGTTTGCGAAGCAAACCAAAACTAGTGACATCTACGTTCGCGACCCTCTCCAGGCCTAGAGTGCCTATATAATAAGAGTGGCGACATACAGGAAACACTTTCTGATTGGCTTAGAGACCTTTTCTACCGCCCGAGGCGGTCTTTTCCTAGCTCCCGTAGACTTAACATGGGAACTTTTTGTGTGTTCGAGAGAAACGTGTATATATTAAATTAAAAAGAAAATATAGCTTATTCATGTTACATTTCGTATTCTAGATAGTTTATTTATTATTATTTTAGTGTTTTGTCAGTATAAATTTGAAGACTTTTTAAGTAAATAGCTTTTTTTGAACAACATGGTGTTTCCCGCAATCTAAGTTAGCGCGTTGTGCAATTCATTTCATCAATTACGAATGTAATTGAGCGTCTATATGACTCATTTATACCGAATGTATCCATATAATAACAATCATATGCTTTTTGTTCTCCTTGAAATGATATATTAATTCGCCCAGCAATCTTCTTTGAGACGATTCTGGTAGAAAAATGGCTGCCGCGCATGCGCATTGGGCCAAATTTCGTCCCTTGTCGCCACTCTTATTATATAGGCACTCTATCCAGGCCTACTCACCGTGAGGTTTAGAGTGTTTCATGGCCCGGAGGGGAAGATTGTGATCCCCGAATGCACTTGGAAGAGTTCAGAAGAGCCACCACCGACTATATGGTCAGAAGGCACAAGCCAACTCCCACAGCACTGCGCGCGCACGGCTGTTTATTTAACAATTTGTGTTTAACATGGGCAAACAAGTCCGAATGCTCATTATATATAGAGCGAACATTCAGAGTGTCAAAGAAAAAAAAACATTCTAAAAAGGGCAAAAGACCTTGAACATGAAAGAAAAAAATTTGCAAAAAGGCAACCGAATAATAAAATCCCTCGCGCAGTAGCGGATTACAAAATTTATAAGAAGGAATATATAAAATCTGTTGTGGTTTATAGCTATAAAATCTGTCTGTGGCTATAGAAACTGGTCTGTGGTAAAAAATAATGTTTTATGTCTGCATATAAAATATTAAGACTGTCCGTGTGATCAGTTTAAAAATTAAAGATGAGGATTTCTCGAAGTCTTTTGATTTAATTTTAAACCGGAAGGGGGGGGAGGTATGGCATCTACGTTAAGGTTGTTATTCAATAGGTTACGAATTCCCATTTGGTTTACGAAACAAACTAATAACCCCACAAAAGCAACTGGCACGGGCAAGCCACGAAGTGGATAGGTGTAAATAAATGTTAATGTTCAATTTAGGTATGCATTGCCCCTCTGTTCTCGGCCACTATTACACACACTGTCTATCAAATTAGATATCGCTCGGTCACTCTGTCAGGAGCTTACAAAGAATCCTGTGAAAAGAAGGATCTAATGATCCAGTAAAAACCTTTGAGCTCTCCACCGTTACATACGGAACAGGTATTGCACCTTATCTATAGCAATGCATACCTTGAAGCAAATAACTATTGATGAGGGTTTGCGTTTCCCACTTGCGTCCCCTGATGTGACTATTGATTTTACATGAATGATGTTTCCAGAGCTCAAACATTGTGCAAAACCAAAGCGATCCAACGTGAACTTATCCAGTTTCTGGAGGCTGTAGGAATGTAGCTTCATAAATGGTGCGGAAATCACCCCGATCTCGCCATCAGTGCGGGTGACACAATTTTTCACTTCCGGAAGAATCAAAGGTTCTGGGCGTCACTGACTTTATCTACTTCAAAGAGGTAATAATAATTTGGTAATTTTTAGTTAACGTCGTACTAGAGCAACACAACGGGCTATTCTACTTCAAAGAGGAGTTAAGTGAAAACATATCCTACTCGAAACGCGCTGTTCTTTCATCTGTTGCAAACTACACTACTGTTAGTGAAAATTGTAACACCATGAAGGAATCATGCAAATTAAACGAAACTTCCAGGAAATGCAAAACAGGTTTGGGTATGCTAATGATTATCAATTACAAAGTGATCACGCATGTGTGGGCGGATAAACATCCTCTAAACTTCCAAGTGCCGCCGTGTATAAAACACAGTACAGGTACTTTAAAATATGTGTGTATCGTCGTTTGACTGGTGTAAATGGTTTATTAGAAGTCAATATACCTCGCCAAGAACGCATAGTGACATACGAGTAACTAACAGAGCTCGAACTAAGCCGCATGATCGGCTTTCGTGAGGGTGAACTTTCGTATCGTGAAACGGTCACTCGTACGGGGCGTAATGCTACAACAGTGATGCGTGTGTGAAAGCGATGACCCATGCTGAACCGGACAAGTCGAAACCCCAGCAGTGGGCCACTCAATATGGCGTCACCACGGAACGACGGACACCTCATCCGCATGGCGGTGACGTATCATAGTGTCCTCTCGTGCGTTGGCATAACATTGGAGTATATCTACGCAGGATTCCCTTGACGATGAACCACCGACGCCTCTGGCTACAATGGACACCCACACAGTCAATGGAGTGCTGATTGGTAACAAATCCTCTCATGAGTCCCGCTGAAATCTGGACTATAACGATGGACGCCTACTCGTCAGAACCTACAGAGGTGAGTGCCTTCTCCCAGAGTGTCTTATTCAACGGCATACTGGACGAACGCCTGGCATTATGGTCTGGTGCACTATTGGATATCATGGGCGATTCCGCCTACTCCAAATCGTGGGGACCCTGAACAGAGGGCGCTACATCAGGGAAGGTGTGGAGCCCGAGGTCCTACCCCTTTTACAGCGCATTCCGGGAGCTGTATTTCAGCAAGACAATGCCCGTCATGCTGGATTGCCATCCTCATGTTGTGCCTCGAACGACATAACACTATTTCTACTTCCAAGCCGCAGAAAATAGCGCTATTTCCAATCCACCGCAATCTCTCTATCGATAGACACTGCTGACGTCATGAACGCTGACGCAGCAGATAATAAAAGCCCGCGCAAAACGAGCACTCGCTCTCTTCGATTTTTTCCCCGGCCGCCAACATGTGCTAGAAGCACGTTCCGTCGCGTGGCCTTCGTACCACTATACTTATGGATCCTTATCGTTAAGGGGGTCCAGGACACATCGAAAAAAGTTTTTTATTAATTAATTTAGAATTTTGAATTTTTTTTGTACTGATTACCCATCTAACTAATAAGCGAAATCACAACACAAAATTGTTCCGAAAGTTTTTTAAAAATTTTGAAATAAAAGTTTTTGAAAAAAAGAGGGGTTATTTTAAATTGCTAAAACTCAAAATATTCTTGATCAATTTTCAAAATTATTGCAGTAAATTATTCACAAATTTGTAAACTTTAATTTTGATTCAGCAATTTAAAAAATATTAATTTAATAAAAAATAAAAAATATTTGAATGAAAATCTTTGAAAATTTTAAGGTACTTTTTTTTTAAAAAGTCATATTTTTAAAAGTAAATATTTGTTTCAAATTTGCTGAATCAAAATTAAAGTATAATGTTTGAAAAAGATATATTCCAAATTTCAACCCTTAAACTTTATCGGTTTTCGACTTATAGCAATTTGAATACAGGAAATCTTGAAAAAATGTATCATGGAGAAAAACGCATTTAAAGTTTTAAAGACAGATGTTGTTGCCATGACAACAACTGTCAAGAGTGTTAGATTTTCAAAACAACGCACCACAAAAATTATTATATATCTAGTTCTGATTAAGATAGAAACATGATTTAGACGTCATTTTAAGCAGAAAAACACAGAGAATTTCTTAAAATAATAAAAAAAAATTCGAAAATGTGACGATTTTTGTGTCCCGGACCCCCTTAAGTATTTATTTTTACATTTTACTTTTCACTCTGCAGAGTATAGAGTGGTGTAATTTATTTGGACGAAATTTTCCCAACACCACACTTTTCAAAATTCCGCGTGAACCGTTTTTCTCCAAGTTAATTCTAAACCTAATGTTCCTTTAGTGTCATTTTCCATTTTTCTCCCCTTGTTATTTTAAGTTCTAGAACAAATTCGATTTATAGTTATTTCTATCACCTTTTTTATTCTTAAGTAATTTCATTCTTTTGTCTTATGTCAATAAACGTTCTATATTGTTATTTTAAAACCTGTTTATCTTTTGTGTTTTTCCACGAAATCTTTTGATGACTTTTTGATCACATTTTGCATGCCATGTTTTTATTTTTTCAGTAAACTTTTCATATTTAAGATATTGACATCTTCTTATCGATAATTCATGTACAGGGTTCAGTGAGTCTTTCTATTCAAAATTTAATTACCACTATGCGATCCAAAATTGTCTTAGTTATGTTCCTTTACTTTCGAACCTTTTACTTCTTTTCATTTAATTTAATTACTACTCGTAAAAAAGGACCTAACACTCATCATGACATTCAGAATCTGTATGATCCGATGCCATGACGTGTACAGGCGCTCATCGCTGGGCGTGGAGGCTGCAAAAAATATTGATTATCGGCATTATTTTTGTTTTAGTGCTCTATAAATTTGATCGTTTAGTTAAACCACTATAAGTAATACATGGAATTAATATAATTTATTTCTGATGATTTTTTCATAGTGTTGCAATTTTTACAAACAGTAGTGTATTTGTTATCTGTCTTCAGGATAATTATCTGTCAGCAGAATAATTCAGTGGAACTTTATTCCCCATATCTCCCAAATTAATCGGTATTTGGGAAGCAGGTGACAAAATTTTAATCATCTAAGAACTGTATGCGTATATACTAATTTTTCATTAACTATATAACTGAAATCGAAGGTATATTGAACAGAAGACTACTTGTGCCAAAGTCTTTACCTCTGGATACTTCCTCTTTGTTCGTTCAATTAGCTTCTTCCCTGAACATAATGTTTCTAATAAAGCAGACAATTACTAAAAAAAATTTACTACGAAAAGCAACCAAATTGGTTCAACTAATTTGTAAACAGTGGAGTAGAGACTATTTAAATCACTTGAACCAGACACAAGTGGCAGTTTACCAAAGACAATACAACAATAAATTCTTTAGTATTGTTAAAAGACATTAACTTGCCCCCATATATCAATGGAAAATGGACAAAATTTAGAAGTGTATTAAAAGTTCAGATGGGAGAGTAAGAATAGTTTTAGACAACAAGGGGGCTACGCCCCCTACTCGCCAACCCCAAAATCAAGAAAACAGACAAATTAACATAGAATATAAAAAATTAATCCAAGAAACCATTACAAACTTCAAGACAATCCTAACTGAAGCATTGAAAGAACAAGCTCAACAATTCATCGAAACCGTGAACGAATTTGGAAAATCATTAATACTGTGACGTCTTAGGGATGGAACGGTCATCTACTACATAAGAATGTTCGCAATGGTCTTGATTAATAAGCTTTTTATTTACACTTAAGGAATAACCTTGACGGAATTTGGTAGGTGGCGTTTTACAGACTGGTAGAGTCTCTACCGAAATGGTAAATTGTCCTTTTCGCAGAACTCCTATTTGGATTATCAGATTCGGGTGAGCCCTTCTCCAGACGTTACTCGGTTGAGTAAATGTTTTCTAGCTCAGGTGAGCTTCTCCAAAAGTTCTCGCACGCGTGTACGAAGTCAGCAAAACGGCAGCTCAGGGTCGAGCTTTTCTCCCGTCTGATAGACAAAATCCCAGTTTGGGCAATCCGTTCGATAGGTAGTGCAATGCAGCACAGTAGCAGCTCAGGCTTGAGTTTTTTTCGCGTCTGATAGCCGGAATCCCAGTTTGGACAATCCGTCCTGAGTCCACGAACAGCTGTCGCGACTCGGCACGTCTCCAGCGACGGGGTATCGGCCAAAAAACCGAGAACGGTTTAAATTCAGCCGGATCAGTTTGATACCTCGGTCTAATCCTCTCTTCTTCCAAAAAAACCTCCCTCGACTCCGAAAGTTCCAGGGGGTTGTTGGCCCCCCTCTCTTTCATTCGACACACTTGTCGTCTCGCTGTTGGCGGTTCAAAATCGGTAGATTTTTCTCTTTCGCCGGTAGCTTCATTAGCGGACGGCGGCCCGAACAAAAAGCATCCGCGGGTTCTTGTGATGATGTGGAAGCAGCGGAAATGAACTTTTCCCGCTTTCTGATCGGCCTCGCGACAAAGAGCCT
Organism: Metellina segmentata; assembly: GCA_947359465.1. NCBI lineage: Eukaryota > Metazoa > Arthropoda > Arachnida > Araneae > Tetragnathidae > Metellina > Metellina segmentata. The sequence goes on along the minus strand of OX375880.1, from coordinate 100,080,608 downwards.
TCGTTCCATCTCGGCCGAAATTCAATCCCTCGAACCGACGCCAGCTCGTTAACTCTCGCGGTCTAGCGGTCTGAGTTCATACGCGGCGTGACCTCTTAGCGTCTGGCTTGACCTCTTGGCAGTTTCTCCGCCAAATGCTTGTTTTTTTCTTCCCTCGCCACAGACTTCGTCACAGTATAAACTATTTAAAAAAATACACAATCATCTAAAGATCACTCTCAAACTTCTAATAACATCACAAGTCCAGAAAGGAAAAGAAAAATATAACCACAAATCATCCCAGCCCCAAACCAACTCTATTAACATAAAGACAAAATTGAAGCTGACTTGGAAATGGAAAGTGACACTGACATATACGACTCAATAAAACGAAAAAACAGAATAATTCAATGAAATTAAAAAAAATAATTTAAGAAAACTGTGTGTTGGACTTGTTTTCTTCCCAGGTAGGCACTCTCAATTATTTACCTTTATATTATTTTCAATCTCAAAATCGTACAGTGGAACGCAAGAAGCGTTCGCAACAAGAATCTATGGCTACAAAACTCACTCTTCAACTCAACAGATATTTGCGTATTTCAAGAAACACATTTAAAACCTGATCCAAAATTCTATCTTAGAAATAAAACAACTCTCAGAAAAGACAAACCCAACAGCAAAGGGGGAGGTCTTTTCATCGCAATTAGTAAATATTTGTCAATAAATTATATAAATTTTCCGCCCTCGTCAACTAACAAAAAAAAATCTTGGGAATTGCCAGCCACGACTCAAACAACCAAAGCATAAACATCATCACCCAATGGGAAACGATCCACTAATGAGCTAGACCCATTTTGCACTAGCACATCAAATCCCACCCTTATACTCGGAGATTTCAACGCCCACCACAACTTCTGAAACAGTCAAACCTACACAAAAAACGGAGAAAATTTTTCAAACTGGATAGTCATAAATGATTTTTGCCGCATCAGTATCAAACCCCCACTCACATATCATCCAATGGATCCACCTCTCTAACCGATCTTTCGATTTGTTCACCCGACATCTTTCCTCAAATCCAGGGTCATGGCATAGTCTTAAATGTGATGTCCGCTCAATGGATCCAGAACTTTCTTAAAGAAAGAAACATCAATGTCAAATGGAGAAATTCAATTTCCAAAGCTCACACCCGAAGACGAGGTTTAGTACAAAGCGGCGTCCTATCAGCATTTCTTTTTATACTCTTTATATATGAAAGATATATATATGAAAACTAATCTTCACGAACTAAAACTTATCCTTTACGCTGACGACATTTTCATAATTTGTACCGGACCAAGTATTCAAAAAATTTATATCAAACTCCAAACCACACTGAACAAAATTTCTAAATGGTGAAATTATTGGAAATTGGAAAAACGCCCAGACAAATGTCACTCAATCAACCTTTCACGCAAAAGAGAAATACCAAATTATTCCTTAACAATCGGTGGCAAGTACATCCCTTGGACAACTCAACTGAATATTCTTTGAGTTATGTTCTCCGAAACAGGAAAATTTGAAGCTCCCTTTAAATACATTCGAACTAAAGTTTTCAAATTACGGAGCAAGATTTAAACACCTACACCAATTGATTCAATCTTGCATTTTAACCCTCTTTGACTACGGAAATATTATTACTTAAATACGCCACCAAATCCCCAAAACAAAATCTAGAAGTAGCTTATAACACAGCTTTAAGAATCGCTTTAGGATTACCAAAATGGACCCCTTTACTTTCCCTCAGGAAAATATCAAATGAAACAATTTTATCAAAAAGAATCACAAGATTAAATCTCAACTTTTGGATCCGTTTTCAACACCTAACAGAAACTTTTAAAAGTTTTGACTAAACCCCGATTACATCATAGAAGTTATGTATCCAACCAAACTCGAAATCACAATATCCAGATTAAAATCTCAGATTACGAAAATATTTCAAAATAAAAATCTTCTTCCAGAAATAATCAACCTATTTTTTTCAAGAATTCAAATACCAAACTCTTAATGATTACAATATAATAGCTACAGAAGTTTCAAAATCAGAAACTTTCACATCAGTTGATGGCTGGTCAGAAGAAAGTTCTTTTAGCTTCAGAATCAACAACATCAATACCATTTTTACTACAGAAGAATCGGATTAATTAGTGCATTGGGGTTTCGGTTTAAAGGATTCGAAAAGTTTATTTCGTTCTTTGTTGTATTTAGTGGGAGTAAATAAAACGTGGTCTAACGTGAGACCATTTTCACTGCAGAAGCCATTTGTAAAGTATCAGACGACCTAACAACTCCGAATAGAAATCACGTTATTTTCTCTGATAGTAAATCTGTTATAACAACACTGACCAATATCAACCTTAAAACCCGTTTTTAAGAAACAAATTTATCAAATCACAATCAATTAACATCATTTTAATTTGGATACCGGGTCACCGAAACATATAAATCAACGACAAAGCAGATAAACTTGCAAAATCTGTAAATCACGAAGACATATATCCAATCTAAAAATATCTCCAAAAGACCTATCAAGACGAAAATATCAAGAAATATCCTTCATATAGAATTTTATGGTAAATGCTGCAGCTAGAGTATCAACATTCAATCTTGATTTCTCACTTTACCAAAAATCATTACCAATTGAACAAATTCTTTCAACTGCTGCATTAGTTCCAGTGCAGCACAACGTAAATTCAACAAGAATAACTAAATTTTCACATGAAATGTGTTCATTTTTGAAATGATTAAATATTTCCATCCATCTTTTATCAATTTCAACATGTTGATTTTCCCATTGTCCTAATTTATTAGAGCCGACCAACCGGTGTAGTGGTTAAGGTGTTAGCCTCTAGATCGGAAGGTTCCTGGTTCGAATCCGGGTCCGGGCATGGATGTTTGTAAGCGTATGGTGTTGTTACGTTACGATTTCCGATGGCCCTCACTTCCTCCTATGTATGTGCGGAACTTGGGGATTCCCGCTGGATTGGCGAGAGTCGAGGTGAAACGAAGCTCTTGTCCTAACGAGAAGGGGGTGCTTCGACCCCTTTCTGGCTGGCCTAAGAAGGAGGAGACGACACGAGACAACGAAGGGAAGCGGACCGGACTGAGCTAGAGTGCCTATATAATAAGAGTGGCGACATACGGGAAACACTTTCTGATTGGCTTAGAGACCTTTTCTACCGCCCGAAGCGGTATTTTCCCAGCTCCCGTAGACTTAACATGGGAACTTTTTGTGTGCTCGAGAAAAACGTGTGTATATTAAATTAAAAAGAAAATATAGCTTATTCGTGTTCCATTTCGTGTTCTAGAATGTTTATTTATAATTATTTTAGTGTTTTGTCAGTGTAAATTTGAAGACTTTTTAAGTAAATAGCTTTTTTTGAACAACATGCTGTTTCCAGCTACTTTGGCGATGTAAACATCGCGCCAAAGGCAGTTAGCAAGTTTTAAACTTTTGATAATGCGTTGTTTTTTTAGCTGTTTCCTTATTATAGGTTTTCAATAACCTAAGCCGAATTGAATCATCAGAAAAGCAGAGAGTAAATTGTAGCAATGCTTTATATAAAAAGAATAAAAGAAATGTTTATATAAAAGTGTTATTTTTGATGCAAACTTTCATCTTTATTTTGCTGCTAGATCTCGGAACAAAACCACCACATCAACATTTATCTGGGAATTTGGATATAAATGCGTACAAATGCTGTTAACTATTTTCTATCTTGAGATTATTCTTGTATGTTTAGGCCAATATTTGCTCATTATTTAGTTTCAATCTGTTAATTCTATTTTTCATATGAAAATGTGGTAGATTTTTTAACAAATGTGTACTGATGGTGTTGATTATTTTTGAAATTACATGTCTTTTGACTTGTATAAATGGATGAAACTTAAAATTAAATTTAAGTGGGTTAAAATTTTGTGTTATGCATTAAATAGGTCAAATAAAAATGTTCAGTATCTTTTCTGGTTCGGTTAATGTAAGGACAGGATTAATCACACTAAAAAAAGCTACATGTGTTGAACAGTTGGTTGAAAGAAAGTTTTATTTTAAGGAACTATCCATTAATAGTAGGACATTTCAAATCTATTTTTTATTTAATGTTATAAAATTAATGCGTAAACTTCTATCACACAGCATGGAAAGAATTTAAAGAAAAAACTTGTGCCTGAGAGAAACAACACATCAGATCTTATTTTATTTAACACTGAAGTTATAAGCTTAACTTTATTCATTTTCTTGTTAATATTCACGAAAACAAGTTCAATAAGTCGTGAGCATAAAACGGGACATAAACACTATCGCCAAAAGAAAGAGAGAGGAGGAAATGTGGGAAACCGATGGAAGAAACATATTCGCCCAGCAACCGATTCTGGTAGAAAAATGGCTGCCGCGCATGTGCAGTGGGCCAAATTTGGTCCCTTGTCGCCACTCTTACTATATAGGCACTCTAGACTGAGCTGTTCCTGAAAAGCAAGGGCGACCCGAACGACATCTCCGGATGCGATACACCAGTGATGCCCAGCTCTTACGACTGATGTCCATAGGTTCCCGGCGAATCCATTCCCTCTTCATCTGACGGAAAGTCTCGGTCTCTTGTCATGATCCAGCGGTTCCCCAGGTAAAGCTGATTTTGCCTATTTAACTGGACACCAATAAAGTGGAATTTCCCAGGAACTACTAGTTGCATTCATTTCAACTGAAAAGCAATTCAACAATGGTGCCGTGACGCCACCGAATCGGTTATTGCGGAATAGATGAGTCTTCATGGACATAACGTTTCGAACGTATTTCGATTAAAAATACTTTAATACAGGTTTAAATGCCGAATGATCAAATTAAGTGGGTGTCCAGCCGTTTGTTATGGTGTATAGATATTACTTACGTAGATCAGTTTATAAATTAATGTGCATTCCCTTATATATATATTGATATTACTTTTCTAGATAAGGTTATTGATGTATGTGTGCATTGTTCAAAAGTATTACATTATATTGTTTTCATTATATATGTATGCTTGTTGCTGATGGGTATTATAAAGTGGATGAAATGTATTCTTGTATATAGTGATAGAAGGTTTATATTGTACACAAGTGCATGCTGTTAGGCTGGTGTAAATAGTTTGTATAAAAAGAGCAAAGATATTTTTAAATAGTTATACTCGTTATGACGAGTTCTGAAAATGGCGTGACTGAGGGAGTTGTCCCCGACGCTGCGGGGCTCCCTCAATTGCGTTCGGAGGTTGGCGCGAGAGGAACTTTTTACCCCAACAGTTTTTCCCCCGAGAGTCTGGGGTTGATAGGCACGTTCATGGGGCAAAGTGGATCGTATGATGTGCGAGAATTTTTCGAAAGGATCGAGGAGGTAGCTAAATTTGCGAATTGGTCGCAGGACGAATTGTACTTTGCCTGTAAATGTAAGTTGGGGGGAGAAGCTGCGGCATATTTTAGGGACATCCGTCACAGCATCAAGGGGTTTGAAGAGTTAAAATATGCATTTCTGGAGCGATTCGAAATAAAAACTGATACCTCCAGCTCCATTCGAGAATTGTTGGAGTTTCGTCAACCCTCGGATATGACTGTAGCCGAGTTCTTCTCGAAAGCCTCTGCATTGTCATACAAAGCTTGTTGTTCTGGGGAGCTTTCAAACGAGATGGAGGAGGCCTATAGGAATAAACTTCTTTCACCTGAAGCCACAGAAACAGGTAAGGGAAAAAAAATTCTTATTGCTAGAGCAAAATTTGGAAAACAGGAAATGAGATAATTTTTGACTATAATTTCTAATATCTCAATTGGCTGTTTTTTATCTGGAAAAATATCTTTGAATGAAATTATTTCATTAAAGAGTTATATACTGTCTATATCTTTCACAATACTTCCTTCCTCCTGTACCTGTAACTTAATATCTAAGTCCATGCAGGCTTTCATGAGATCAGCATTAGAAAAGTTGTGAAAATCATACAGAAAGCTGAATATTGAATGGCACTCATATAATAAGGTAAATCTTTCATTTACCGAAGAGTTAGCGTGATCAAGAATTGCAAAATAGAAAGCAGTCTTGAATTGCTGGAAGGGATTTGAAACTGGTTCATCACTGCCCTCGCAATTAAACGGACCTTTTCCCTGAGCTTCGAGATGGTAAATTCGGGATCAATACCTAAATCTCTAGCAAGTGTTGTTGCTGAATCGACAAATATTTTAAAATTATCGCCTGATCTTTGGGAAACTAAATATTTTTTAAGATTATCTAAGCCTTCAGTGCATTCCGCGATGTTTAATTTAGGATTTTGAAGCCTTTTACTCAATACATCAATTCTTGATAATAAATCATGCCAAATTAAAATTGACCACAAAAATTTAAATGTTTCAAGACTTTTAATTATTGATTCAGCACCCATTTTTGTTTTCGTGTCTCTGGTGGTATCTTCAATTAAGGCATTTAATGCGGTAATAATGTTTTAAAGGTCTAATAGCATTGATACGACTTTCCCACCTTGTTTCACTTAACGGTTTTAAAGTTATCTTTTCACGTGTTTTTTTAATAATTCCCATCGATATGGGGACGTAGAAAAGTAATTATATACCACTTGTACCATATCCAAAAACCAGAAATTTCACCACTGGAGCTGGCAGCGTCTTTAAAGACGAGATTTAATGTATGAGCCGCACACGGCACGTATAATGCTCTAGGATTGATATTGAGAATCCGTTATGAAGCCCTATATTTTTCCCCTTCATATTCGATTCAATGTCGTAGTCCTGACCCCGTATATCTTTAACTTCGAGCTACAGACTAGGTAATAGCTTCTCTAATAGAAAATTGCTCAGACCTTCTCCAGTAGTATTAGTTACTGGAAAAAATTCTAAAATATCTACTTTACCATCAGTAGTGTTCACACATCTAATTACAAACGTTATTTGTTCTGTGTGGCTAATATCTGGTGTAGAGTCGAGAATTACAGTGTAATATTTGGCTTTTTTGACAATGCGTGTTATCTCATTACGAATAGATTTGGCTAAAATATTAATTATTTCAGTTTGAAAAAACTGCGTTAAGTAGTGTGGAATACGTGTTTTGTTATCTTTGTATTTACTGACATTATTAAGGTGTTCTGAAATAACTGGATCAAATTTGGCCAACATATCCACTGCCTTTAAAAAATTACCATTATCTCTATGATACAACTTCGTACTAGTTCCTCTGAATGCCAAATTTTGACTGGCTAAAAATTATACTGCAGCAATTATTCTTTCAATGATGGCGCGCCATCGCTTTTTCTCTCGATTGTGAACATTTTGTTGTTCCGCGTCAATAGTACAATTTTTTTCCAGCCTCGTCTTTATTTCGCACCACAAAAATATGCCCTTTGGTTATTTTTTTGATAAGAATTTAAAATTTGGTATTATTATCTACGCCGTATTGCCGGCTCTGCCACGAATTTTGCTATCAAATGAAGAATGTGTGTAAAGAGTAGACATTAATGGACAATGGACCAACACACTATACACTAACATTCTATTTTTCTTAAACTATGCTATGCTATCGGGAAATCGGGACTTATTTTGATTTTTTAATAACTATTTAAAATTCAGCATATTTATTCGACTTATTATAAGTTTCAAAAAATTTTGCTTGATTGATAGAAACTATATGCGGCCTGCGGCCGCCCCTTGTTTTGGCCGCCCGCGTGCGGTGCAGCGTATTTCCATTCTGCGGTACTTTTTTGGCGCGTGCGGGAATTTGGCGAAAAAATTAGCTAGCGTACAATGCCAACTTGTAACTTGACGTCATGCGAATGAATGTAATCAACCGTGACCACTGACCACAAGCGGATGGAGAGAGAACGATCAGCAATGTTAAAAACTTAGAAAATTCAGCAAAATAACATCTTTATTCACATGTAAACAATACAATAGCTTCATGATCGTACTGTCTTATTTTCCTTTCCATTTGGTAACAAGCATTGTAGATTATCTCGGAACTTCTTAAACAGACCGATGTATTTGAAACACCAATTTGTTTTTACTGTGATGAATCTCGCATCTTTTAATATCTAAGCATATAGAAATACAGAGTTTTATATGTTTAAATTGAGAAATTTTTTCATTTTGCTTTACTTGTACCGATTGTTCTCAGCTTTTTTCCCTGAACTTTTATTTGAAACAAAGTTTGAGTTAATTTTGTGTATTTTTTTTTAAATAAAATTTTTATCTGATTAATTTTAAATCTCAATGACTTGTGTTGTAATCAGATGAATGAATACCATGGAATTCAGGAACACATTATTTTGGTTGTATGAAAATGTCCTTTGCTTTTTGTACCATGCAGATATCCAACACGTTTTACATTTTTAAACGATTTAACTGTGCATTGCCATGGTTGATTTCTTTGGAATTCAATCAGGAAAAAAGAATCCTATCTGACTATGCTAAAGCACCTCTAGTAAATACAAGACATTTAAATTTATTTACTAATTGATGCATGGATGATTTGATACATTAAATCAAGATTTTTTAAAATGTGAAATGCAGTAAGTTATAATTACCATTTTTTTAAAACTTAGGGTTCAATAATATAATTATGCTTTTTAAAAGTATTGAATTTATTTGTAGATGCTTTTTTTCATCAAATCCTTGTCATGGGCACCCATACAGAGGCACTCAAGCCCTCTCCATGGCCATTAGTATTGCCAAATTTGATAAATTTAAAACAATAAAATGGCCAAAAACTTTTTTTAATATAAAATATTGACGATGTAATTGCTTTTATCAAATATCTTTCCACTTAAAAAAATAAATTTTAAACAAATCAGAAAGCTTTAATTGTACAATTCCATTGTAACTTCTGCATTGAAAAATTTGCTAATATTTGTGTGGATTTAAAGATAGATTTGAGTTAAAATCTCTTTTGCCCGTAGCATAGGCCTTAGTGACAATGGTCCTATCAAATTATTTTAGAGAAAATTTTATATTAAACTTAAAATTTTCAATGAACTGAAAGTCATGAAAAACATGGGGTTTTTTTTGTTTTTTTTTTGCCTACAAAATTGATTATAAACCAGTTTAATAACTTAGTTCAGTCCTATCTTTGCTAGCATTTATCGTGAACATTAAGTACCTTCTGATTTATTTCTTCTTATTATAAGTTAGACTAGATGATTTCAGTTTGATTGGCTGTTAGTTGGAACACCAACATATGTATTATGAAGGAGGACAGCACAAATAATTAAAATATGAATTTATTAATTTTATTTTATTATGCAAATGTAACAATTTTTTATAAACAAAATTATTTCAGGCATGCTTTCAACAATTGAAGTTTTAGAAAAAGTCTAAATTATGTGGCAAATCACAAAATTTCTTTATTATTTACATGAAATAAAACATCAAATCCATTATTTCAATGAATTTTGTTGGTAAAATTAGTAAAACCTAATTTTCTTTAATTTAACTTATTAAATAGCTATGCAAAATTTATTAGCCAATAATTCTGAAGTGCATTTAGTTATTTTTATAAAAATAAAGAATATATTTGTAGAAATAATCTTTATTAAGGCTACACAGTACCCTAAAAATATCGAAAAAATGTTTTTGCATTTTTTGATGGCTTATACAGTTAGGAAGCTTGCCTCAAAATATATATTCTAGATATGATATCCAATTAGTTTTAAAGATATTTGAAGTTTACCGAGTGTTGTCAGTGTCAAAATTTGACAGCATAGAGGAGGGGGCGTGGTTAAATTGAAGAACTCATTTTTTGCCAAGGTGCTTTACAATTTTCTGTGTGTGGCTACAGTTTAGTCATTCTTGCATTTCACGTGGAAACATTGGTTGCAAATTATTTCAAATTCTATATTGAATCGCTTGTATTCGCAAATTCTATATTGTTTTTGTAAGCAACAGCAGTACTCTGGCACTTATGGTTGCAATATTTAATGTACTGAAAAATACAACCATAGGCCCAGTGGCATAGGAAAGGTGTGTGGGCTGCCCAAGGTTACAAAAATTTGTAAAATTAAAAAAAAAAAAATGAGTGTTTTACATTTAAAAAAATATTTTATAATTAAAATAAGTTTAATAACTTCATCTGACAATTAACTTCAATAAGTGATGATGTGTATTAAAACTTATTAGTTCAGTCAACGAAATGCGATTGAATTCGACGAATCATATGACTAAGGGAAGCCTCTTAAGTTTGTAGTAGGTGTCAACAATCAGAAAATAAGCAGTTATTGGTTAACCGTTTTTTATATAAAGTTACAACTAAGGTTGCTACAACATCTCTTTTAAAAGGAAAGTGTCCAGGCGAGGATTTTTTAACTTAATCCTAAAGCATTTGTTCCTTGTACAAATCACTCTTAATCTGTAGAATTCATTCTTTTACTACTATACAACTTCAGAAAACAGACTGCCACAGTTAATACAAATCTTAGTCGTAAATTATGATAAACTTTCTAAAGATATCCTGAGAGAGCTTCCATGAGTAAGAAAACTTCTACAAGCTGCCAAAGTTTCAACAAAAAATTCTCTGGAATGGTCTAAGATTTTTGGAGTTTGTTTTTGAATATGAACTTTCAGATTCTGTACCAAATCTAACTCTAGCTACAATGAGTAAAGCTCGGCTCTGCATTACCTATTAACTATTTACTCTACAGAAGATTATATAGTTGTGGCATTCTGTTTATGCATTATGCTTGTCAGATAACCCTAACTAGCCATACAATTAAACCATTTTAACTGATTTTTTTGCACACTGAATAATGCTGATACTTGGTATAAACATGACTGCATTTTAGTCAAATATATACAAGGAAAAAATTTAATGTTGCATTTAGTGACTAACAGCACATGCATCAATCCCAAGGGGGGACAATTTAAACATGCTGTTAAAAAGAAATACACGACTAATAAAATAAGGTAGTAAAGCAAAAAATACTTTTTATTATCAAGTAATAAATTATCTCATTTCCAGTAGTCTAACACACAGCATACATTTTATATTGAAGTGTTTTTCTTCCATAATAACATAGTTCAACATTTTCATAAAAACAGGCTTTAATAGCCTTGCAGCTATGCAACCATCTCCAATCTGTTTGTGCCACGTGGAAATGGCAGAGAAGTAGCACAGATGAGGGATAAATTTCTACTAAGGCTTTTATTCCCGTTTTTGAATCATCAGTCATAAAGAGATGGCGTCTGAAAATTAAAAGGAGACAATTGATGAATTTCAATTTTACCAAATATAAATAATATCCAATTATCAGTGTAAAAATCAAACAATATATTTCCTGGTCAAACAATCTACATCTTTATCAGCAAGTGTTCTGATTTATGGAAAAATACTAAAATAATATACATATTTAGACATCAATTTCATATTAATACATTTATTCTATCCTAAGCTAAAATATGATACATTTAATTGCACAATTGAAGGGGCAAGTATCACCTTTATCCACTTGCCCCTTCAATTAAGAATGTAGTGTATTGAGTAAAAATAAATGGTTGAACACATACACTGTAAAAATAAAATCTCCAAGACTATAAGTGTCCATTTTCTTAATAACAAGTGTTTTATTGTTTAAAGATACATTTCCAGTCATCCATTTGCCCTTCATTAATTCAGATTTCCTGTTTCAGATTTGTACAAAATTTCAAACTGGGTTGAATCTTAGAAATCACTTGTTTAACTAATTCATAATTTTTTAGTCGTGAAATATTTACATTTAATTTTTAATAAAAAGTTGTGTAAGTTCTTAACTGTACACTTAACTGATTTCATTCAAAATTTAGAATGTTTACATTCAGGCTTTGTTTACATTTAGACAGCGAATTCTTAGTCCTCTGAAGTACTTTTTCAATATAATAAATGAAATTACGTTTAAAGTAGTGTTATATCTTGATATCAAAACTACATTTAAATGTCCACACTAGAAAATGTTTCTAGTCTTTGTTTACATTTAGATTGAGGTATCTTTTCTAAACTTCAGATGGCTTCATTGATATTTATGATACAACAATGATCATTTCTTGAGAAAGCTGTACAAATGAATGTTAACAATTATATTTGAGAATGTCTCCCTTTACAGGTTTTGTTTACATTTATAATAGTTTATACAAGTTCTTGTAATGTTAAATGATAGTGTAACTGCTAACCTGTGATAAATTATTTTACAAAGAAATTAAAAAAAATGTCTATTACATAGATTACTTTAAATGATTTTGCCATGTTCACAAAAGATGCAGTTAATATTCTATAGTTAGCTTTGTGGCTATTCTCCATCTGGTGGGGACTCGAGTAATAACTTCTATGCTTGGGTAAGGTTGTGTAAAATTGAGAAATATAAATAATTCCTTGCACTCCTAAGGGTTTGCAAACCACCCATTGGAAACTCACCATGCTATGGTAAGATTGTATACAGTTCTTTATTTTGTTTTTATCAAAGCCTTTGCAGGCAGTCCAACATTGTGAAAAGGAGAATATTGAGGTTTTTTAAGACTATCATTAATCATTACCTTAATTAAATACTCCAAGTAATGTAATAAATATTTTCTTTAAATAGATATTCCCATTAATTCAATGCTGCTGGCCTTGAATATGTATCAACTTTGGGTGTTAAGCCTTAACCTATCTGCTTAAGTAATTTTTTACACAAGTTTCTAATTGAAAAAAAAAAGAAAAGGAAATGTATCTTACCTCTCTATTTTCAAAGCACAAAGTAAATTATATTTTTAGTAGAGAAAATGCAGTTAAGTAACTTTAGTTGTTTGATTTTCATGGGTAACTACAGCAATTGGAACAGCTCCTACTTTTGTTGCTGTCAAAAGTATTGAGTGAGGAACCTGTACTTTCACAGCCGGCAGTAGAATCCACAAAAATGATTTCTGAGGAACACTGAAGCTTGCGTGCTCTTTTCATTACAGCCATAACTATAAGCACAGCACATATCCCATCAAGAGTCCGAACCACAGTAGCCCTAGAATGTTTTCAGTGTATTAGTTCAAGTAAGCAATTTTAAAATGAATCCTAAATCATTTACTTTGGAATATTTTCTTAAAGTTAGTAAATACTTTTTTCTTCATACAGTTTTAATTTTTTCAAAAGAGTCTGTTGAAGGACCCAAATTGATTACTCGCCATTACTCATAAAAGTGTAAAATTTGCTGTCGAGTGGGATTTTTTGCTGAATTTGAAATCTTCCACAAAGTTGTCACTGGCTAAAAGTAAATCTACATGAAACCGTTTGCCTGCCATTGGAGTCAACCCATAATTAAAGTAGTCAAAAACTGTAGTTTGATCTAAATATTAAAATAAACATTTAATATAGTTGCATTAAGAATATACAAATATTTTTTTATCAAAATATACATTACTTGACATTTTTTAATAATAATCTGTCGTAAAAATTGAAGCATTTTCTTATAAAAATTTAATTTTAAGGTGAAAAACTGCATAATAAAAATAACATGCTTTAAATATGGTTCTATTTTTTATTGCATTTCTATCAGTGTATCTATCATTTATGTATGCTAATGAATAAATTCACCATATGCTAAAGTATTCAATAATTGAAGCATAAAACCAGTGCAGCATTTAGACAGGGGTTATGCAGAGTTGCAGAATCTTGTGAATATAGTTCAGGGAAAAATGGGAAGTCACTAAACTCTAGGTTCGGCAGTGTGTGGGGATCGACTCAACACCCACAAATCTTTCTAAATGGTTTTGAATGCTGAAATATTTTTTTAATTAATGTTATTTAAGTGAAGCGAATGAACAAAATGTTATCATTGTTTTTAAGTTTGATACAATAGTTTAAGGAACATAAATTTACCAGTCTTAATATGGAAATCATAGTCTTATTTCAACATTGCTACTTTCCGAAAACACTACGAAACACGTGAATATTGTGTCCAAGTCTAATTAATAGAAGACCCAAGAGGTTCTACAAAGTCAAATAGACAAATTAACAAAATAGAAAAGGATGAGTTTTTGATATTTAAATTAAACAGGTATAGATTAAATTATTACACCAAAGCTGGCTAATCTTTGGAGTCAAAACCACAACCAGTGCCGTAAAGAAATTGGGGGTTAAGAATGAAAATTAAACACGTACAACATGCAAAGTGGTATTAAAACAAACTATCTAGAGGATTTCATGGCTTATAAAGAAATAGCATTAGGAACATCATACACGAGTATAAAGTTCACAACATTACATAAATAAGTTCTTGTAAAAGCAATAAACGAAATGTTGCAAATGATTCAATAACACTATGAGGCGAGTTTTAAATTCTTCAACGAGCACTTCATTAAAACAATATATACAAATTTATCACAAAAAATTAAACTCTAATGCTATACTCACCACGAATTTCCGCACCAAAGCACGACGTTCAGAACGACCTGCTGTACTTTTCTGATGGGTTACTGCAAACATTGCACATCTGGGTTGCAACATCTATCTCTTCAGTCAAAGTGTCGCCAAATTCCCGTACGCGCCAAAAAAGTACCGCAGAATGGAATTACGCTGCGGTGCACGCGCTGCACACCTTCTAGGATCGGTCCTGGTAGGAGGACACTTTTCGAGGAAGGACAGAACCTACAAAAAAAGAAATGTTTTCCCTAAAGGAGGACAGATTGGTAACCTTATAACATAATAAAATAAAAATTCCACAACTGTCGTAGTACAAATAAATGGACTAATGGCATCACAGAAAAAGATTTAAAAGGACCAATCAAAGAATATTTTTAAAATAAAATAACCAATGGGAGCAAAGGAAAAATTTTGAACGAACCAATGAAATCAAACGACTTTAACGGATTTTGGAAGAACTTTCTAGAATATTGAAAATGAAAATTCAAAATTTCCATTTGCCGAGGTTGCTATAAAAACCGCAACAACCGTAATGACAGATAGGTTGCCTTAATTTATCGTAATTGGCTACTAGAAGTGCGCCAAAAAAAATCACCTAGCAGTTGTCATTACTCATAAACGTAGAGTGTAGCTATTCCATAACTTACAGCCGACCAACCGGTATAGTGGTTAAGGTGTTAGCCTCTAGATCGGAAGGTTCCTGGTTCGAATCCGGGTTCGGGCATGGATGTTTGTAAACGTATGGTGTAGAAGCGGCTGGTGCATCTTAAATCTGTCGTGGCCGAAAGTCCTCACGTTGGGTTGGCGTGGAAGTTTGGAGAGTGGGGTGCCAGCTCAGGTGTTGCTTCGTCATCTGACCGTGGTTCAAAATTACGAGGTGTTGTCCTCGATCTTTCCCTTAAGGGACTGATCCCGGACCGTCGTCAATAGCCCGTTGTGTTGCTCTAGTATGACGTTAACTAAAATTACCAATTACCTACCATAACTTACAACAACTCCACTCTTCTGAAAACCAATAAACAAAATAAAAAATAAGAACGAAGCTTTAGTTAGAAAGAACGTTTTTGACTGTTGAATAACATATAATATTGGTCTTGCAAGCTACTATCTTGGCTTTTCTATTATACAGTAAGTTGCAAATATAATGTTTGTGTTTTCAATTTGATAATGCTTATGTGTTTTATTTCCTTATAAAGATACCGAATAAATGTGAAGGAGTAAAACATTTATGTTTTAGATTTTTAATCTGTACTAATTTGTGCAAATTTTAACTAGAAACTTGTTAAATTATTTTTATTTGAATTACTTTTTAATTTGTGCTATTTCCAATACGATTTTGACGTCTTCAGTGTTTCCAAAACTCATTTTCTGTTTTGAATTATACACTTCTTAAATTCAATAAGTGGAATTACTTCTAGGGTAAAAATTTAAAAAAAAAATAGAAATGTTTAAATAGAAAATTGATGGAATTTAAAAAATTTCGTTATGAAAAGCTTTTTTGTTCCATTTTAATTTATTTCAGATCAGCTAATTCTGTTACATAAGTAGTATGTTTAATGCTATGCCTGTTATATTAACCTTGACTCGGTGGGTTTGCTCACTGCAGCAAGCTATTGTCGACTCAGGACAATGGGAAGAAATACACTTGGTGTATTTCTCTCTACTGTGTCAGAATTATTCTTCAATTGTGTACACTGAAATGCCAAGTCATGGGATAGATCCTAATATTGTGCGGGAACTCCTTTTTCCTGCTGAAGTGTAGCAACATGACGTGGCATATACAGTGTCTTACTTTTTCCTGAATTTAACATGTTAAATTCAAAAACATCTGTGACTGAAGATAAACTCCCTGTCTGAATTGATATTGACTATACCTTAGAAATTCATGTCATGATAATTTTCTATAAATTTGTAAGCAGATTAGATTACAGTGTGAAATGCTTTTCACATTTCATAAGCCCTTTAGAACTTGGACTCTGGTTGCATAGTGTAGCTATTAGCAATCCCCCTACGCAGAGTCACTGAAACCACCAGTTTCCAATCTTTTTTCACTTTCAAATAACCTGAAATGTGATGGTTAACAATGTAGTTAAAAGCACTAACAGAAAGGTGTATAAGTAGCTCACATATTTTTAGTATAAATCAGAAGTTTCTATAAACATTAATGTGTTTTTTATAGTTGAAACATTAAGTAGCTAAAATAAAAAGTATGTTTTGTGTGATCTTTAAGCTTGTTTCCAGGCCAATAGGTTTTCAAAAACAATTTGGTGTATAAGGTGTAATAAATCTGGACTTGTATTTAACTTGCTACACACACACACTGCCAATGAATTGGAAACCTGTAAATATTCATCCAAATGTTGGCTATAGATGTGGCTTTGCAAAATCTGTTAGACGTAGGTGACATGTAATCAAATTGACATTACAGCATGCTCTCAAGTTCTTTTCACGAGGGCGCAAAAGCAGAATGGGGAAAAGGGCAGCCCTTTTACTGTTTGAAAAAGAACTTAGTTTTGGGCACCAGTGTAGGTCCCAACAATATCTTCACAAGCATAGAACCACGGATTTCTCGCAACCTGTGAACTATAATTTTATGAATGTGACATAACATCATAACTGGAATAAGACATAACACGGAACACAGACATACAACGGAAAAAATTTAAAAACACTGCATATGATATAAAACTGTAGCAAGAAACCATAAAAATGGAATATCTCAGAAAAAAAAATTAAGGCTTATGAATTTCATTTATGGAATGTGATTGCCCTTGACTTGTACACACATATCACAACGTGATTTCATGCTGGCAATAATATTGTTAACCACAGTTTGGGGAATTAAGTTCCACTTCCCAAGCAATGTAGTCTTCAGGGCATTTATATATCTAGGAGGAGGATGTTTCTGCAACTGCTTTTCCAAGGTAGTCCAATACGTTCTCTATTGGGTTCAGGTCAGGAGATTTTGCTGGCCACTATATTTGCTCAATGGCTCCATTTTCAAGTAATTCATCAACAAGGTTTGCTCGATGTGGACGAGCATTATCATCCTTAAATAAAAATTATATCAATATGCACCTCTGAAAAGTCTTGAATAATATTCTAAGATCTCACACTGGTCACTTGGAGATGGTCACTTCATAATGTTCGAAGAAAGATTTCTCGTTCCTGACTCCCTCCAGATTTAAAACGCTTAGAATCGGATGTAAAACTAAACCTCGACTCATCAGTAAAGAGAACATGGCCCATTGGTGTTGACTCCAGTTCTGATGTTCTTTGCCCCAATTAAGGCAATCCCTCTTGTGTTGTGAAGACAGTGAAGCACATACCCTTGGCTCTGGCATAAAGGCATTTTTCATTAATCCTTCTCAATACAGTTTTCTGTGATACAACAGTTACCTTGGGGCTGCAAGCTCTGAACTTGACTGCCAAGCAGTAGACTTCCTGTTACGATGGGCAGTTATTGCCAGATATCGATCTTGAGAAGCGGTTGTTATATGTTTACGATCTTGTCCGATCCTCCTTACAACATTTCCAGAGTTCTGAAATTGTCTCCATAGTGCAGAGACTGTCATGAAATATTCACACATATCGCTGCTTCCATAATTGTCTGCCCTGCTTCTAAACATCCGATAATGCACCATTTCACACAGATTCTTCAAAATGATACTTTGGAGCCATTACAAACCCAGTTTCTAGTCCTTACACACTTAAATCAACACTGTACTGCCGATATTCACTTTGCGCAATGTGTTTGTTTCACTGTCGGATGATGTATCGCCTTGAAGTGCATATCAGAAACCATTTGAACACTTTTGATTGGATAATTCTAATTAGGATTGTATTTCGCACATTCCTGCAAAAATGGATTACATCTATTGGGTATTTCATGGAATATAATTATTCTTGTGTATTTAAAGATAATTTTAGACATTAGTATATTATAGTCAAAAAATTTTAACCATGAAAAAGAGAAGTGGGAAAGTTGGGATAGCTTTTATCTTAGGCCAAGCAGAAGTGCTATAGAAAGTAAGTTTCCTATCCTCTAGAAATTTATAAAAATCATAGAGAATAGGCTTCCAGTGATAACACCAGGAGCTCTCATAAAATAATTGCAAAACACATTAAAAAATCCAATTTTTTTTTGTGTTGTTGTTTCTTATGCCTACACTGGCAGACCAAATGAATGCCAGGCCCGTCAAAGACAGCAAGAGGCGAGAGCGGGGTGTGCGCCTTTCCTTGCAAGTGAGCCCCATTGGGAGGAAGTCTGACTTAGCTCGAATGTTTTTAGCCAACAGACGGCAGCACATCAACACGTCGCGTTTTTAAGGAGAGGTCACATTTTCACGACATTCAATCATACTCAGGCACACGGTTGTAATTTTGATCCAAACCAGATACCAACTAATCCCTGGCTCGGCACCCCCAGAGGTATTAATTTATTATGGGAACATGGAGAACTTTGTGACCACGACAGATTTTTCATGCACCAGTCACCTTTAGCGTACACAGGAATTTTTGGTCAGCTGGGCTAGAACTCAGGATCAGTCAGTCACGAGCTCGATGCCCTACCGACCAGGCCATCCGGCCCTCAATTTTTTTTGTTAATTAGTTTATCTATGATATAAAAAATTTAGTTCACCAAATTGAAGAGTAGAAGTTCCAGGGAAGGAAGAGTCGCAGCAAATAAGCTTGGTGACTCCAAACACCACTCTCGATAGAACATGGAAGATTCTGGAATTACCGCTGTCTCGAGATCATAAGAGAAGGTGCATGATGAGTATCTCATGGCCATCTCAAATAAACGATGCTCCAAAACAAGCCTTGTCGTTCAGGTGGGGTGATAGCTTGTAGGAGACACTTGTTGACAAACCCCCAATCCATGTCACTTGGAAAGTAGGAACAACACCAGAGAGGATTCCAACAAATCTTTGATTTTATTTCAAAATAACTGCGCAAGAGTTCATGGGAATGGGTGCATGCAAAGAAAGGCTCGCCTCCATCACTCAATTAGCTGTCTATATTAATGTAGAGTCATTATGCGAGTCCGAATATTCAAAATGACTCATGGCACAGAGAACGAAAAAGATTACTGGTCACTCCATTAAAAGCACCCCCAGGTGTCGACTCAAGATAGCAAATTGAAAAGGCAGGAAATTTGAAAATTACGGGCAGAAAGTTTTGCAAAAAAGAGCGACCATCATTGTGGGTCTTTCAAGCAAGCAGAAACTACAGCCAAAAGTGAACGCCACAGAGCAGATTGAGCTTAAATACCCTCGATGCAAACCCTGGAGGACAATCCACCAATAATACCACTCGACAAATATGCGTGGTAGCCAGAGTGAAGCCGACGAAAATCTTTTCATTGGCCTTGGCCAGAGTCAAGTGATACACGCTTAACTGAAGTCGCCCAAATAAAAATGGCCAGTAGCTGGGGTTTTTTTTTCAACCCACATGTTGAAATTGATTAATTTGGAACTTCATTTGTATCAAACGTAACAAACATCAATGTGTTCAGATAATTCTTCTTCACATTTTGAATGTGGTAGCTACGTTTCTTTCCCCCCTCAAGTTAGGAATGTTTCCAAATTTATCAAAATTCTAATTCATTCATTCTAACTTGAAACATTCCTAACTTGAGGGGGGAAAGAAACGCAACTTTAAACCAGTTGAATGATTACTAGTGGTTAAAAAAGGTGTAGCCTTGGAGAGCTAAGGGGTCATTAACTAGCTGATTTTGTGCTTTAGGAATGTGGCGCTTGATTAACGCCTTTAGGACCCGTTAGTAAGTGCCATGATTCCCAAGTCAACTTACTGGGTACTCAACGAAGGCTCATCTCAACTGATCTTGGCACAAAGTGCACAGAGAATCAGTATATACAGTCGCATGACAGTGAGGAATTGTCATTTTTGCAAGGAATGTCAGTTCGCTTATAGTGGTGTCAAGAAAGACATCTGGGCGCCTGATTATTGGAAAAATGTGATGTGCTCAGATGAATCACGCTACACCTTGTTTTGCACCGATTGAAGGTGTAAATTTGGGCATGAAACCATGACCCCGTTTTGCCTTTTGGCACAGTTCAAGGGTCTGGTGAGAGTATCATAGTGTGGGGCATGTTCTGCTGATCCCCTGTTGTTTCTGGAAGGTAGGCAGTTAGCCATGCAATGTTTGAACATCCTGGCAGATAAAGTGCATCCTGCGATGTTACATTTTTATTGTGATCGCGAAGATAATGCAAAATACATCATACATGCAATGTTCCCAAGTGGTTCACAGAACATGAATCTGACTTCCCCACATCTTCCCTAGCTGCCACAAAGGCTGGATCTTATCCCTTGCATTAGACATACAGTAGAACCCCGATATAAAGAACTAATAGAGGCTGAAGGTTGTCCGATTTAATGAAAGTCTGGTTTCCAACAAATAATTCTTATAGGGGTAATGCAACAAGGTGTACATTAATAAAAGTAAAACAGTAGTTAGCAATATAAAGTGTTTATATATCAGATAGAAAACAGTCTTCAACATAGGTTGAATTGAAAAAGATATGTACCAATACACTGCATTAATCTTTAGACTAGGAAGGTTGTTTGTTGGATGATAATGTTAATTGCTTACATTCATTGGTTTAGAAAATTATTTTCTGCTGGGTTTGTTTGTATTTATTTCTTCAGTTAATAACTGACAGTGGTGCCATAAGGTGTTCAATAAAGCAAACACATTTTCACTTACTGATTGTTCGTATTGAAAAACAAAATTTAATTGGACCTTCACTTCACTTGTTGTGTGTTATAAGCGACATCCGTTATGAGGTTCTACTGTATTGGTATGGTGCATCTGATAGCAATCTCCTGCCATCCACTTTACAGGATCTCAAGGTCTCTAACAGATGCATAGTATTCTCTGGACTTAAATCCTCTTCAGAACCTTGTAGTATAGCAGATCATTAAAGTTAAAATCTATCAGTTTTTCTTTCTGCTTATACTTAGAATTGTTTCTTATGACTAATTTTTGGAGAGAATGAAGAATAGCAAATTTATCCAAAGTAATTTAATGAAATAAACTTATATAGGGCTCCTGACATTTTAAAGGAAAATGCATAGAAAGTCCTAAATCTAAATGTTTTAGAGTTCTGAACTTGAAGCGATCACACTAGCCGTCTTCCACTAACTCCAGATTACTTCCATCTTGAAGGGCAGCGGACTCATGATGCTGCACCGAAGAGAAACAGACCACTGGTGACTGTACAAGATCAATGCCAAAAAGGCTCCTCAGGTTGTGACAGTAGAACCTAAATGCATACATGCTGTTAACAGTGCAAAAAGAGGTTCAATAAAATATTCTAATTCATTGGCCAGTGTGTGTATGAGGCTAAGCAAATAGCTCAGTGTCATCTACTAATTATTACTCAACTTTTTTGTATTCCCCTGAATATTCTGATTTACTGCGAATTGAAGCCAGTAAATCTAGTGCTTTGGTTTTATCACCAGATGAAATTTCCTGTATATCAAATTTCAATCAAAAAATAATTTTATGTAAATAATTTTTTTTTTTTTTTTTTTTTTTTTTGTGGCTGGTTGAAATAATTTATGTTTGCACTTGGTTAAAGCATTCTACATACTTTTAATCTTAAAATAACATTTTGTATAAAAATTTTTGTAATTTCAAATATGCTTCTTTCAGAAATGATTCATTCTTCAAGATTCGATACAGAAACTGAAGCTGAGGCCTGTAAGCTATTACAAAGAGCTCTCTATATTGAGCCCCCAACTCGTCCCATTGACTTAAGCACTGTTCCTATGAATGGCACAGAATATATTCACTTGCAAAGACTCTTAGATTCCAACCTCACATATGCATTGGTTCCAAATCTAGTTCAGCACTGCCCGTCACCAAAACCAGGGGATGAAATGGAGGATTACAGAAAGAAAACTTCAAGAATATTCAAAAAATATACAAAAAGTTTGAAAAAGGAGAAAAAATCTCTGAAAATAAAATTTCCCAGAAAAATACCGATTCTAAAAAGTGAAAAAGAGTGGTGTGCATTTTGTTTGGGATCTGAAATGTGTTCAATTATTTACAATACCCAAGTTCTGTGCACAGACTCTGCAAATGCTCACTCACCACTTCTTAGTATAGTGCTTCACCTCCATCAATGTGAGATTATAATCTTACTGAAGTATCATTACAAGTGGTTTAAGAAGATTGGTATGATTGATGGTATTTGTGAATGGGTTTATGCTCTTTTTGCATGCTTGAAATATCCTGGTGTTAATGGAGCTGTAATAATTTTAAAAACCTTCTACACTGTATTGGAAGATTATGTTACCACATGTGATGAATCAAAAAAATGTCAAGTTAATCATATTATTGGGATATTAGAAAATTATTTCAAATTAAAATAAAATTTTAGATAATATTGCATTAAAGTTCTGAAATAATGTCATGGATGTCTGGTAAGCTGGAGTATAACAGTGCAACTTTGTTTATCAAAAAGTACTTCATGATGGAGTTGGGTTACAGTGGTATATATTTTATTGCATCATAAGTTAATTTTTGTAGAGGTGGCTAAGTTCCCACATATGTATCAGTTTTTCTATTTTGTATGAAGCCAACCAAATACATGCTAGAATTAGAGAACTGCAAAATATCCCTCTCCAACTATAACCTTTATACAGGGTGTCCTAAAAGTTCCCGTACTGACGTTTTGTGACTTTATTATACAAAAACAGCACATTTTAAAGCAACTATTTTTATGTCAATGGTAAAAAGCACTTTTAACCTAACGCAGGAAAAAAAAATGTGAACTTTATAATAAAGGTTCAAAATTTCCACCTTTTTCTTGGAGGCAAAGCTGAAATCGTTTGCGCATATTTTTAGAAACTCGTTTCAAAATGCTGCGAGTGACTTCTTGTATCCTTTGAGTAATAGCGATTTTCACATCACCTATTGTTTGGTGATTATCTTCATTATTTCTGTTCTTTAAATATCCCCACAGAAAAAAGTAAGGGATGCTCAGATCAGGGTAACGAGGTGGTTTAAGGTTTCTTGAGATTAGTCGATCGTAATAATAAGATCGCAATACCATCGGTAGTAATGAAGCCGCTTCTCATTGTCCGATGGCTTTAGCTCCGGCAACATTTTTACACAATAAACACGAAAATACAAAGCTCTTAAACCCTTATGTATTGATCCCTGTGATGTGCCCATTTGTTGCGACAAACGCAATTCAATTCTGATGAGAGGATTGCAATATCCTCCATTGAGTTTCTTGCACAAAGTCTGTTGTAACGACTTTCGGTCTTCCACTCCTGTATTTTGTGTTCCACCGAAACTGTCTCATGAAATCGCCAAACAATTTGATATAGCGTATCATTACTCAGTATTTCATCATTTGGATACTTATGTGGCCAAAATTCTTTACATCTTTCATATGATTTACATTCAAAATAAGCCTCAAACAGTGCAATTCTCTGAATGCATGATAAGCTCATCTTGCAATGAAGAACTAAATGACGTGGAACTTTATTATCGCACAACTTGAGTGCGAAGAAAACCGAACGATAAGTATTAAAAGACTCAATAAAACTATCAGCAGATGATAAAATTCAATAATTCAAAAAAAAAACACGAGCAATAATTTTTTAAAGTTGGAGTACGAGGACTTTTAGGACACCTTGTATAATACTTGAAAAATTCCATATTTATACTCCCCTTGTTCAAAACTACCATTTCAATTTTGATATAATTTCAAAAATTGCCAACTAAATAGTGTTTATTAATTTTTTAACGAGAAGTCCTTTAATCAAGAAAAAATTTGGCTTTCACATTTTTATCAAACCTTACATTAGTTTATATCATATATTCATATTGATTACCAGATTTAACCATAATTACATAAAATATCTGTTTGACATTTTAAACTGTTTTAGCAAATGTATTTCAATTTCTTTACATTTGCCTAAATAGTTTTCTGGAAATGATAATAATTGAATAAATGTTTTATACCATTTTACCAATTGCTATCTTTCTGAAGCTTACATATATAAAAAATATAGTTAAAACACGATAAATAACAAAATCACAAAAAGATAATGTTTTAAAATGTGTTTAAGAAAATATCACTTGGTATGTGATATCTGAAAATGAAATTTTATTATTTTCATTAAAAAAAGATAAGTATACAACTCTTTTTAACTCTTTGTGTTCTGAATTTCTTAAAAGTTTTTTTAATTTGTGCTAACTTTTTTAAATACTTAATTTAGGTGCAAGTAAAGACCCTATAGCACAATTTTCATTATAAGTCATCACCATGGTCATTAATTACATGGAAAATAATTTTGAACTTTGAAGTCCTGACAGGACTTTATGGAAGCACTATTTTTGTAATAATATATTATTTGGTATTATTTGAAATTTTAATGGTAATTTGGAAAGGTACAAAAAGTTAAACAATAATTTTTTCAAATAATTCAGTCCCTAATATAAAAGAATATAAAATAGATTTTAAAAAATTAGTCAATATTTATTTATTACATTTAATATTCAGAAAGCAGATCGCTACTATTTATATGATATTCAAAAAAAAAATTCTCATTTACTCACAGGCAGAGCCGTATCCAAGGGGGTTGAGGTTATAGGGTTTAACCCCCCCCCCATTTATCTTCCCAAAAATTGCTATTGATGCATATTTTGAAAAATAAAAGCATTTTTAAATTTTATGATAAATATGCAAATAAATTCAGCAGTGGCGAATCGAAAATACTCTCTCGAACATTTACAGGTGTACTTCATAAAGATGCTAAAATGTTACACAAGTACAATCTAAAGTAAAATCCTTTTTACTACAAATTTGTTTAGATTTTACGATACAAAACGACGTTTTCCTTCTGATTTTGAAAATCGATCAATGATATCACCAGTGTTCAATTTTATTTCTCTATGAATGCACATTAAGGCCATTCAGTTTAGTTTTGCCTGTTGAATTCCTTAAATAGATTTTCAACCTCAGAGTGGAGAAAGTTCCAACTTGTGTTGATGTTGAGACTGTCAATGTTGATAAAATTTGAAGGAGTTTACTAATGTTTGGAAAAAAGGTCTTAATGCACTTGAAATAACCTTCAACCAATGAGTTTGGTTTTTCATTTACCTTTTTCCACTTAGACTGCCAAATGCAAAATTCAGCATTAAAAGTAGTTGGTTGAGGTAGGATGTTTGCATAAAAAGTGATGCATTCTTCCAAATCATTGGGACTAGTTTCTCGGCATCTGCTAGGAATCAGTTTTTGTAACGTTGAAATTAAATTGTTATATTTTGTAAATCTGTCACAAAGCTGAAACCTCGCATGATCTAAAAACTGTACATACAGATTCAACTTGTAATATTCTTCACAAGTTTTAGATGTGATATTTTCTCTATGAATATGTTTCCCAGTCATTCTTGGAAAATCCATTGATGCACCAATGAAGAAGCTCCTTCAAACATAATTTTAAAGTCTTTGGGTGCATTACTGCGAAAATTATCAAGGACATTGTCAACATGATCGCATGCTTCTGAGAGATCTGCATCGATCTCTTGCAAAGCTTTACATAGCGGCAGTATACACGCAAAAAACTTCTCAGTTACAAACAAAGGTAGCACAAATTTACTGCTTCGTATAGCGCACAACAGTTGGTATGCATTTCTAGCAGTCTCAACATTAGCTAAAACTTCCAACTTTTCTAGGGCAAGTATTACTGCTTGGTAAAACTATTTAAATCGAATAATGCTTTCATGTTTATTCACCCAGCGGGTCTCACAAAAACACAACAGGGTGGTACATTTTGACTCAGGAAATTTATCAATTATTGAATCCTTTGAAACTTAAGTGCGTTGTGCAGAGCTGTGGGGAAAATGTTGCAACTGTCTGAAGTGTGCCTAAAAAGTTCCTAATTAAAGGTGAAGTAGATGAATTGCTTAAGGCAAGGTTCAATGAATGAGCACTGCAGTGAACATAAAGTGCCATGGGAAGGATCTCGTATGCAGGCTTGAGCTCCATGCAAATAACCATTCATCGCAGCAGCACCATCATACCCTTGCCCCACCAAAAATTCACAATTTATGTTATTACTTTTTGAAGAAGAAAGGATAAGTTTGACTAAGCTTTTACCAGAGGGATCAACAGTCGGCAAAAAGTCTTCCCTAATGCCTCCCTTTTCTTCCACATATCGTAAGCATATTGAAACTTGTTTGGATGATGATATTTCTACAAATCTGAATTAATTGATTTTTAATCAATGGATTTGTATATTGTGTATTTCCGGAACCTAATTCCAGATGTTTTTGCAGCACCGAATCCCCATAAGAAACTGAATCTCAGCAAAGCACGGAAATCCCCATCATTAGTATTGCTGCAACTCACTCCTTTTCATATTTTTTTGACTCAAATTTTACCCTTTTTATCTTTTTTTAAGCTCTCTTCCCCTTCCAATCAAAAGTCTAGTTACGACCCTACACACAGGGATATGTTACATTCTGAACACTTTGAATGCGGTTTGACTCAACTTTCCTAGAACACATTTGACAAATTTTCAGCAGTGGTACCCAGTGTTCTGGAAGCGAATGTTTTTAGGTACAGGTGCAGATTTCTTACTTTTTGAAGCTTGCTGAAGTAACACATTTTGTCACCAAGACATGACAGAACTAGAAAGTCCCATACATGAAATAGCATATAATTTTATATGGGCTCTTAAAGTTCATAACATATAAAATTTTACATTATGTATAATTAATAACTAAAAATTATAACTTGCCAAAATGCAAAACAAATAAGTATTTTATATATGCAAACACATGGACGATTTTCAATCTTCTAGGAATCCATATTTTCCTTACATCATCTTATATACTTGTCTCTAGCAAGTTTCCAAAGAGAAATAAGCCATCCAACAATTGATGAACAAACTTCATATTAGTGGACGGTAAATAAAGGGTTTCTAAACTGTAAACATTGCACTTTGTAGAAGGAAATGCAAATTTGACTTCATGAAATTGAAGCTAACATAATCGGAAGATTTTTATTTTATGAAAAGCACATACACGTTACACCGACAGACACAAAGAAGTAGGCGTTATACAGGGTGGTCCCGAATTCATGGTACAAACTTTAATGGTAGGTACAGGACATTGTAACAATGATTTATTGTATAGGAATGTATAGTCGCAAGTGACGCTGTGAGGCGAAAACAGGGGAAATAACGGCCGAAAGGAAAAACAAAGATTTTATTGAAAGCGTTGTTGACAAGTGTCATGTTTACAGTAATTGTTCAAAATTGCGTCCACCAGTATCGATACATGCTTGACAGCGTCGGTGGAGCGATTGGCGTACACGTTCAAAGATGCCTGGTATTTCACGCACACCTGCAGCAGCTACAGATAAGCGAGCGACGAGATCCTCATCTGAGTCAACTGGAGTCTCATAAACAAGATGCTTTAGATGTCCCCATAAAAAGTAATCGGGGTGGCCAAGGGACTGGTCCACCACGCCCAATCCATCGAGTACCAAACGTGGCATTCAGGTAATTCCGTACATCAATGCTGAAGTGTGCTGGCGCCCCATCGTGCTGAAACCACATGCGGTTACGAATGGCGATCGGAACATCATGCAGCAGTTGTGGTAACACTTCTTTCAGAAAAATAAGATAGCTTCCGCCAGTGAGCCGCGTGGGTAGTAAGTATGGGCCAATCAAAAAGTCGTTCACAATACCAGCCCACACATTAATACTGAAACGTTGTTGAAACGCATGTCGACGCGTTGCATGTGGATTATCGGTTGCCCACACATGGGAATTGTGCGCATTAAAGACACCCTCGCGTGAAAATGTCGCTTCATCTGTAAATAGCACATAATCTACGAAATCCGGCTGCAACGCACATTGCTGCATCACCCACAGGCAGAAGTTCACGCGGCGAGGATAATCTGCCGGATTCAATGCTTGTACTTTCTGAAAATGGAAGGGGTGTAAGCGATTTTCGTTTAATACTCTGCATACAGTCTGATGACTCACACCTACGTCACGCGCAACAGTTCTTGTGCTTGACTCGGGTCTATCAGCCACAATGTTCAAGATGCTTTCTTCCAGCCTTGGAGTGCGTACAGCTCTTACTCGACCAACGCCATGTCTGTTGACGTCGAACGCACCTGTTTCACAAAGTTGACGATGTAACCGTTGAAAAATTCTATGATCCGGCATTCGTCGATCAGGATACTCCGCGCGATACATTCGTAACGCAGCTCTGCCGTTACCATTTGCACGGCCGTACATGTAATGCATGTCTGCTTTTTCTGCATACGTAAAGTCACCCATCGTCTACGGCAGCACAATTGTGAATGGCGCTTTTCCCTACTGCGATGCATCATGTTCAACAGCGGCTAGACATCTACTGCCCTCTACCGGCAATGATACCAACCGATCACTCCATTTCTCTTTCCTTTTATTTCCCCTGTTTACGCGTCACTTGCGACTATACATTCCTATACAATAAATCATTGTTACAATGTCCTGTACCTACCACTAAAGTTTGTACCATGAATTCGGGACCACCCTGTATACAAATGCGAACTGAAACTTTTAGTAACCATTAGGAGCTGGAACTAACTTAGTTTAAGAAATGAAACTGTAGTTCACGATTCTCACCAGCAAGCCCGTTAAAAATGGTGGCTCTGTTCAAGGCACCGCATACAACCCAGTGTCAACGATATACACACAAGTGATCTGTAAAGTGTAGTTTGGAACTGTCACGGGTATGCGAGTTGGTGATGGAGCATCAACAGGTGACGAGAAATTATTTCAAAGGGTCCTTCATATGAGCGTTGCAGAGGCTTTACGACCCATAGCCCTTCGGATGAAGAGTAGCCCATGAGACGATGTTGGTCTGGGTTGAAAA
The DNA here is from genome assembly GCA_947359465.1 of Metellina segmentata. Lineage (NCBI taxonomy): Eukaryota > Metazoa > Arthropoda > Arachnida > Araneae > Tetragnathidae > Metellina > Metellina segmentata. Next base: position 100,051,293 of record OX375880.1, on the reverse strand, counting down.
GATTGCACGTGCCTGCGGATTTGCTCGGCGAACGTCGGGATCATCCTGCACCCGTGAGGGATCGAAATATTCTCCAGGTATGCGGATGGTGGAACCGTTAACGAGTTTTTAAGGGGTTGCTTTCAGGTTCTCTCGGAGTGAAGCCAAGGAGGATCGTGGAAAGAACTTTAGTCCATTGTTCGGTGATATGGCACTTGATGGCTGCCTTTAATGGGTGGTGAAGGTTTTCTAAAAGATCGTTACTGGACGGGTGATAAGCAGTGGTTCGAACTCGTTCCGCTCCCAGGAAAGTTGTAAGGGATGAAAAGAGTTTGGATTCGAAATCGTCCTTGATCTGTAGTGATCCGACTATGCACACCGAATCTGCGGATTCATGTATTGTACAATGCTCGGGCAACTGGGGCTGTTATATCAGTTAATGGGGTGGTTTCTGGCCACCGGGGAAATCTGTCAATGATTGTGAGACAGTACGTGTAACCTTGAGATCGAGGTAAAAGACATATATCTGAATATGGTCGAAACGAGAAGTTGCTGGGATAAATAATCTTAAAAGGATAATACATGCTTTAAATTTTTGGCAAGGAAGGCATATACGTGTCCAAATTTTACAATCCTAATTCGTGAAGGGCCAAACAAAATGTTTGCGAATTAGCCCCGTTGTAGCTTTATTTCCCGGATGTGATACGCTATGCATGCAATCAGACATGTTTCCTAAATTGTTTTGGAATATAAGGTCTGACATTTCCAGTGGAAAGATCGTAAATTAGATCAATCTCGGGTTCAGGTAATCGAATGTTAAGGTGTAAAACGTCTTGTATTTGCGAACTTTACATTAAATCCGACAGTTCGACGTCTTTGCCCTGAGCATTAGCTATCGCAGTATAATTGATTACACTGATAACAGAGATTATATGTATTAGCGAGATAATATCAGCTGGAACATTTTGCGAACCAGGTACGTGGGGAATCTGGTTAACTGCGATATAACATATAATTGTCTAATTTGGAGTGGAGAGCATTTGTCTTGTTTTTGACAGAAGGCATACACAAATGGTTTATGGTTAGTAAAAAGTGTGAATTGACGTGCCTCAGCATACATCAAAATACCTGAATAATGCGTCAACAGTTCTGTTAAAGTACTGTAGCGCCCTTCGGTAGGATTGAGTCTGCGTGAGAAAAATCCAAAGGTTGCAAACCGTGTTGTGTTACCTGGTGGAGGGCACCACCATTTTTTTTTGCGGCATTTGGCAAACAATGTTTTACAACGGCATTTGGAGCAAGAGTGTATGCTCCAGAGAGTAGCATTGGCGAGCAGTTCCCTACTACGAATGAATGCTGCCAATACAGAATTTGTCCACTCGATTGGACGGTTGTCTTTCTTTTTACGGGAGCCTTTTAAAAAGTCATGTAAAAGGATCTGTGAATCGGAGCATGATTGAGAAACCTGTAAAAAATTTATCCAAGGTATTTCCATAACTGAGAAACTTGTCGGTTGTTTAAAATATAAACTAGCTTTTACTTTACTTGGTAAGCGTTTGATGCCAATAGGAGTTACTAAAAGCCTTAAGAATTTCAATTCCAAAACACCAAATACGCATTTTGATATATTTAATTTTAAGCCATTTAAATATTTGGTGTAGGTGATTTTCATGTTTTTCAGCAGACGTTGAAAATATTAAATTTCATCTAAATGGACACAACAAAAAGAAAAACCGCGTAGCACTTCGTGCATAAAACGCATTAAATGTTTGGGAAGCATTTACTAAGCCAAAACGTAATCGTGTATATTCAAACAGACCTCACGGTGTTGTAACTGCTGATATGCTTTAAATATGTCGATTATTAAAAAGATTGACTTACCGTGAAGCTCTTGGTTAAAATCCTAAAGGTATGGTAGAGAATAGGAATCAAATTCAGTTACCGAGTTCAAACGAAGGTAGTCTCCAAGAGGACGTATTGTTAAATCAGCTTTCGGAACACAATGAAGGGGGAGAACTCCAGGGAGTTTTTGATGGTTGGAGGATTCCTTTTTTCAAGAGAATCAAATTCAGCCTTTACAGCAGCATGAAGCTTTAGATGCAGTCGTCTCGGTTTTGATAAGATCGCGGGACCGCGAATTAGGATGTGAGGCTCAGAGTACGGTGCTGATGTTCCGATGAATGATGGGTTGGCAAGGTCTGGAAAATCGCTCAAGATCGCCTTGTTGTTCGACGAAGCATCAACTAGAAGGATTGAGTGGAGGCTCCCAGAGCACGCAGGGATGTTTCGGGGTTTATAAGACGCCTTTTCCTGAGGTCAATGACGATGTTAAAGTACAAGGCCGGTCAGAGGCCCATGAGACAGATACGGTCGCATCAAGCGCCAAGATGGGGGCCGCCAGCCACTGGAAGGGCTTGCCCCCCCCCCCCGCCAAGGGCGCCGGTAGTAGCCCCCACAGTAAAAAATACCGTCCACCCAGAGATGGCAAAAATTCTGCTTTTTTTCCCTCCTTTTCCAACGAAGATATAATAATGACAATGACAAAAGACTAAAATACTCTAGTCGGAGGAGAGAAAGTTTTGGCTTCAGGGTGTACCGGATGAAATAGTGTGATGATAGAAATGGTAGCGTAAAGAACAAGATCTTTGGGTTTCACCACTACAATATTTATTCTAACATCCTATAGCTTTATATGTACAGCATAATTACAGATATTTTGGGACCAGAAAGGTTCGGCAGAGATTAGCGAGTTCCTCACTATCTCAGTTCTCAAGGGCCATTGTCTTCCTGCGTTCCTGGTCGCTTTCAGCTGAAAACCACATGAGTGTTCTATGGTAAAACAACCTGAAATTCTTGAGTGTTCGCAATGGGCTTGAGATTTATGAGATCGTATTGTCATTATAACGTCAGATAAAGAGGGTTTATTTCAAGTGTCCAGTACTTTATGACCGATGTAATGTCAAATGGAGTGTTGTAATAATACATCTAGGTTAGTTATGGACAGTTGACCATTTGAAAGGAATTTTATGATCTCCAGTTAAGGAATTCCTGAATATGTCTGCTTTATGTCGGCTTGATCAGAGAAACCGCCTTTAGAGTGTTACAAGGGTATTAATGTTGAAGACTAAGTTTATGAAATTCAATGTTTCAAAACTCAAGTTGTGGAACTCATTGAGGATTTGAATTCAGCTACGCAACTCGACTTGTTAAAGTGTATATGCAAATGAACTCTTAAAGATCCATTTTCTAATATAAAATTGCATTCAGAACTTCTCTGACCCTAACAGTTTCACCCAGCAAAAAAAATCAGCATCTTTCCTTCAAAAAAATATCTATTTTGAAGGTTTTTTGCAGGTGTTTTGAAGGCAGTTAGATAAGTGCAGATTTTACGCGGTGAAAATGCAGAGGTTTTGAAGGAATAATGGTTTCCTTCATTAGTACTGCAGTTTTTCCGAAATTAAATTTATAATTTTTCCAAATTAATTTTTACCTTAATAAAATCTGCAGTTTTTATAAAGGAAAAATGCAGTAAAAATGCCTTCATAAAAGTCCTTCATAAAAACTGCAGTTTTTTTGAAGGAAAAATAAAGTTTGAAGTTAAAGTTTTGTTTCATAAAAAATGGAGTTTTTATGAAAACACTTATCAACTATTATGTTTTATTGAAATTAATAAATATATTTTTTTATATTAAATATTTTCTTTAAAAAAAGTGAAAATTTTCCATAATAAAAAAATTGCATTTATTGTCGATTATTTCATTTTTCAGTCCAATCATAAAATGTAACCTTGTATTTGATACTGCTAGCCAACATTCGATTAAAATCTTTATTTCAACGCATCTAATGTATTTCTCCAACATACCAAATATCTGAATTTGGTCTGTTATATTAACTCCCAACAAAATTAATAATTTGCATATATCTTGGAATTATAAAACTAATCTATAATGAATTTGTTGTATGAGATGTTAACATTTTATGAATATTTTCATTGCTAAAATTCAATTGTGAAGACAGGAAATTCCTATCACATACCAATAATATGTGATAAGTTTTTATATTATGCAATATATCACCTGGTTTCTTATTTTGTAAAAGTATTAAATCCCTCCAAACAAAATTTAAGTGGGTCTGGGACACATTGAAAAAAAAATTTTATTAATTAATTTAGAATTTTGAATTTTTTTGTACTGATTACCCATCTAACTAATAAGCGAAATCACAACACAAAATTTTTCCAAAAGTTTTTCTAAAATTTTAAATTAAAATTTCTTGAAAAAAAGAGTGGTCATTTTAAATTGTTAAAATTCAAAATATTCTTGTACAATTTTCAAAATTCTTGCAGTAAATTATTCACAAATTTATAAACTTTAATTTTCATTCAACAATTTAAAAAAATATTAATTTAATAAAAAATAAAAAATATTTGAATGAAAATTTTAAGGTACTTTTTTTTAAGTCATATTTTTAAAAGTAAATATTTGTTTCAAATTTGCAGAATCAAAATTGAAGTATAATGTTTGAAAAAGATATATTCCAAAATTCAACCCCTAAATTTGATCGGTTTTCGACTTAAAGCAATTTGAATATAGGAAATCTTGAAAAAATGTAACATGGAGAAAAACGCATTTAAAGTTTTAAAGACAGATGTTGTTTCCATGACAACAACTGTCAAGAGTGTTAGATTTTCAGAACAAAAAGCACCACAAAAATTATATCTCTAGTTCTAATTAAGATAGAAATATGATTTAGACGTCTTTTTCAGCAGAAAAACACAGATAATTTCTTAAAATAATAAAAAGTGTTTCGAAAATTTGACGATCTTTGTGTCTCGGACCCCTTTAAACCATTTTCAATTTATTCATAGTGAAAAAAAACAAAGTCCAAAACAGAAAAAACAAACACTACATTAATTCACCACGCTTGGATATGACTGTTACGGCCTAATGGATAGCATGCTAAACTCCAGATCCTTGGTCCCTGGTTCGAGTCCAATCATCTGATCGTGATTCAAAGTTACGAGGTGTTGTCCGCGGTTCGTTCCCTTGTTATAATAGATCGTGGACCATTGTCAATAGCCCGTTGTGTTGCTCTAGGTTGACGTTGTTCCCACGAAATTTTGTTTTTTCACGAATCCAAAATAATGTGGTTTACTTATCTCACCACCAGATGGCGCCACCAGTCATTCATCATCATGACAAAGTCAAAAAACTGCAGGTTTCCTGCAGGAATTTTGTCCGAAATTCATGCAGGAAACCTGCAGGGGTTTTTTGCTGATTTTTTTTTCCTGGGCAGTGCCGTCCTCCGAGCGCAATTTTAGTATGTTGAACCATGTTAAAACTACCCTTAGTCTAGCACGGGGCAAGAACGTGTCACAAACCTTGCTATTTCATCCATTTTACAAACGTTACAGAAAACATACGACATACCCAGCAAAAAAAATCAGCATCTTTCCTTCAAAAAAATATCTATTTTGAAGGTTTTTTGCAGGTGAATGCAGGTTTTTTGAAGGCAGTTAGATAAGTGCAGATTTTACGCGGTGAAAATGCAGAGGTTTTGAAGGAATAATGGTTTCCTTCATTAGTACTGCAGTTTTTCGGAAATTAAATTTATAATTTTTCCAAATTAATTTTTACCTTCATAAAATCTGCAGTTTTTATAAAGGAAAAATGCAGTAAAAATGCCTTCATAAAATTCCTTCATAAAAACTGCAGTTTTTATGAAGGAATTTTATAAAAGCATTTTTCCTTCATAAAAACTGCAGTTTTTATGAAGGAATTTTATAAAAGCTTATTTCCTTCATAAAAACTGCAGTTTTTTTGAAGGAAAAATAAAGTTTGAAGTTAAAGTTTTGTTTCATAAAAAATGTAGTTTTTATGAAAACACTTATCAACTATTATGTTTTATTAAAATTAATATATATATATATATATATATATATATATATTTTTTTTTTTCTTAAAAAAAAGTGAAAATTTTCCATAATAAAAAAATTGCATTTATTGTCGATTCTTTCATCTTTCAGTCCAATCATAAAATGTAACCTTGTATTTGATACTGCTAGCCAACATTCGATTAAAATCTTTATTTAAACGCATCTAATGTATTTCTCCAACATACCAAATATCTGAATTTGGTCTGTTATATATCACCTGGTTTCTTATTTTGTAAAAGTATTAAATCCCTCCAAACAAAATTTAAGTGGGTCTGGGACACATTGAAAAAAAATTGTTATTAATTAATTTAGAATTTTGATTTTTTTTTGTACTGATTACCCATCTAACTAATAAGCGAAATCACAACACAAAATTTTTCCAAAAGTTTTTCTAAAATTTAAATTAAAATTTCTTGAAAAAAAGAGTGGTCATTTTAAATTGTTAAAATTCAAAATATTCTTGTACAATTTTCAAAATTCTCGCAGTAAATTATTCACAAATTTATAAACTTTAATTTTGATTCAACAATTTAAAAAATATTAATTTAATAAAAAATAAAAAATATTTGAATGAAAATTTTTGAAAATTTTAAGGTACTGTTTTTTAAAGTTATATTTTTAAAAGTAAATATTTGTTTCAAATTTTCTGAATCAAAATTAAAGTATAATGTTTGAAAAAGATATATTCCAAATTTCAACCCCTAAATTTGATCGGTTTTCGACTTATAGTAATTTGAATATAGGAAATCTTGAAAAAATGTAACATGGAGAAAAACGCATTTAAAGTTTTAAAGACAGATGTTGTTTCCATGACAACAACTGTCAAGAGTGTTAGATTTTCAGAACAAAAAAAGCACCACAAAAATTATTATATCTCTAGTTCTAATTAAGACAGAAATATGATTTATACGTCTTTTTAAGCAGAAAAACACAGATAATTTCTTAAAATAATAAAAAGTGTTTCGAAAATTTGACGATTTTTGTGTCTCGGACCCCTTTAAACCATTTTCAATTTATTCATAGTGAAAAAAAACAAAGTCCAAAACAGAGAAAAAACAAACACTACATTAATTCACCACGCTTGGATATGACTGTTACGGCCTAATGGATAGCATTCTAAACTCCAGATCCTTGGTCCCGGGTTCGAGTCCAGTCATCTGATCGTGATTCAAAGTTACGAGGTGTTGTCCTCGGTTCGTTCCCCTGTTAATAGATCATGGACCATTGTCAATAGCCCGTTGTGTTGCTCTAGATCGACGTTATTCCAACGAAATTCTTTTTTTTTTATGAATTCAAAATAATGTGTTTACTTATCTCACCACCAGATGGCGCCACTAGTCATTCATCATCATGCCAAACAGTCAAAAAACTGCAGGTTTCCTGCAGGAATTTTGTCCAAAATTCATGCAGGAAACCTGCAGGTTTTTTGTCCGAAATTCATGCAGGAAACCTGCAGGGTTTTTTTGAAGTTTTCTTGCTGATTTTTTTTCCTGGGTAATCCCTGCAAAAAGCAAGAAAAGTAAAATTGCAGGTTTTAGGTTTTAAAATTTTCCATATAGTTTATTTTGTGAATTTTTTTTTAAATATAAATGAAGTAGTATATATATATCTAGTTACACTTTTTATTTTTAGTCCTAGTTCTACCTGTATACATTTTGACAGAGGGGCACCAAGTCCTATCTTTGCCAAGGGCTACAGGACCTTATATACGGCACTGGCGATGGCGCCCATCACACTCAAAAAACCTATTACCTTAAGGGAAAGTTTATATATATCGATGTCTAAGAACCCCTCCCCCTAGAATATCATATATCAAGGACTAAAATCCCTCTTCTCTTTTTTTTTAATCGATGTCACATCCTCAATGAAATTTTACACTAAAAGTCTTCAAATACCAATTGAGGATACTGATATCAATTGCCAGCCCCGAGCCTTCACCCCCACCCAAACAATACAGCAAATCTTCGAAATGCGTAATCGCACATTGCGTAATCCACAGTCGAACGTCAGATTTCCAGAAAGGAGGAACTCTCAAGGCAATACGCGACACTTGCGCAGAGGGTGCAGTCGCATCGTCCATCATCTTCCTAGCCGAAAGGAAGGCTTGGAGAGCAAATAAAAACCAAGCAAATGTTACCCGCGGAGTTCCTGCCGTACGGGGATCCGATTTCCTTCGAAGGTACTGGAGTTGAATGCAGAACGAGAAGACGATCTATTTTACTACAAACATTGCTGGCAAGCGCTGTAATGCGTTCATTTTAATGTCCCGATCCAGGGTCACCAGTGAAGCTGACAAAATCGGAAGGTTTTATTTTGCAAACATCACAGCACATACACGTTACACACAAAGAAGTAAACGTTAGATACAAATGCGAACTGAAACTATAAGTAACCAATAGGAACGGTTAAGAAGTGAAACTAAGTCGGTGAGAGATGAAGCTGTAGGTCGCGATTCTCACCAGAAAATCCGTTGAAAATGGTGGCGCTGTTCAAGGCACCGCGAATTAGAACAATGTAAGATGAGTCAAGTATTTAGCCACCTAAGATTTCTAATGAATCGGAGCAGATGTTTTCGAATTTATTACTATAGACTGCTCAGAGCAAAAAGGTATCCAGTGAACAAAAGGGATGCTGGTAAAGGTTGCCAAGGTATTCTGGATTTGAGCTTGAATCAATAATTGAGGACAAAAAATATAATTATGTTTAGAGAAAAATGTTAATTTCTAGTTTACATTTTGCTGGTGTTTTAGCAACTATCCATTCATCATGGTCCAATAGACCCCCACTTCATGCTTTTTTAATTCATGGTGAAAGAAAGGAGCGTATGAAAGGGGTTTTCTAAAAAAGTGCAAAACAATCTCTCTCCATGCACCGGAAAAATTTCACCCAACACAGGTTAGTTGATTTTCTTTGGGGCTTTATGGTGCAATTGCTATGTTTCGTCAAAAACTAAGCGTCAAATAATGGATATCAAACAGTGAAATTTTTCTAATACCCTAACAATTCGCAAGGAAACTTCATGAGAACCTCGCTGTCTATTTCCAATACCGAACCCAATCGAGCCCGGTTGCGTATTTAGAAACCCTGGCGCTTCCAGCACAAAACGGAAATACGTCATATACGTAGCTGCGCAGACGCGTCCGCGCACGCAAACACAGCGAGCCGGCCTGAAACACGACCCTCGCTCGTATTGAGAGCTGTGTAATGGCCGTTTCATCTAAAAATTAATAATTGTATGGTTTACATTTCTTTTTGCAAATGAAAAATGTAATAAATAAAGCCATAATGAACAACTGTGTATGTAGCATAATTCCATATAAACAAATACGTAAACTCCATATAAACAAATACGTGTATCTGAAATTTGAAGAGAGAAGTTGGATTACACAGTACACGCAACTTTTTTCATAAATCTTACTTCTTGTTTACTTGGGCATTAAAAAGTATGAATAAATTATTCGTTTCTCTTTTTCACACACACAAAAAAGAAATTCAGTTGGAATTAACTTAAAGATAGGTGTGAAAACGTTCATGTTGAGCTCTGCCGACAAAGTACCTTCAGAGCCAAAATGTTTAAAATCACTTATTTCTTTTTACTTTTGGCAGTAAAAAGTTAGTATTATTTATTGCTTTCACTTTTTCACCTAGAAAAACATTACTAATTCTAATTTACTAAAAGATGAATGAAAAATCCACGATGAAATCCTTTGAAAAAGCTGCACACACATTTTCACACTTCTTTTTTAAAAATGCTTACTTCTTTTTAATTTTGACATTAAGAAGTTCGAATTAATTATTACTTTCACTTTTTCACCAAGAAAAACCATTAGTAATTCAAATTTACTAAAAGAGGAGTGGGAAAAGTTCACGGTGAAACCCTTTCACAAAGCTGCATACACATTTTCACACACAACTTCTTTAAAAATGCTCACTTCTTTTTACTTTTGGAATGGAAAAGTTTGTTTTTATCAATAGTTTCACCTTTTTACAAAGAAAAAACATTAACACTTGAATTTCATTAAAGAATGAGTGTCAAAATGTTTAATCTATCGAACGGGTGCGAGATGCAGCGCCCGAGGCGGGTAATTAGTGTGTGTTCATGGTAATTTTGTTTGGCGAGTTATCGCTATTTGCAACTATCACATTTCATCAGTTATCGCTTTCTTGGCAAATACTTTGGCGCATATTTTGGCTTTGGCTTCTTTGAGACGTTTTCTCATGGAAGTCATTAGTGAGTCATATTTTCCCCGTCTTTCGAAATACGAAGAATTGCTGGGGAGTGAGGACGCCATCGGGATGGAGTTGTATCATTTTTTTGTTGTTTTGTGTGGACTGTGGGTTCATGTGTTGAAAAGGAGAAACTGTGCAGCTCTCCATCTTTTTAAATTGTGGAGTGGACAAAATGCTACGATCCCCCTGATTGATCAAAATACAAAACCCACTTTGTTCAGAATAAATGCTGACAAAACTGGCCTAATTTTGATTGTTAGCTGTCCAAAAACTTTTTTGATTGTGAATCTTGTAATTTTTTTCTTTTTTTTAAATTTCAAAGATAAATTTACATGAAGGGAAAAACACTTTAACCAATTTTTTGCAAGAAGCAGTGACAGCAGATTTTGTCACGGGTATGAAAACAGGAATATTTCCAGCACTCGCAAGATTTTTAACTGATAAGAAAGAAAAATTTTATCAAGTATTTTTCGGAGAAATAAAACTGTTTGATCGTTTAAAATTCTAACAGTGGGTGTATCGTTTTCGAAACAATTTTGTATAGCATTGAATTTGAACTATTTTAAACTGTCTTCACATGTTTGGAAATGCAATATTTACTGAGATAAAATTAATAAATATGTCGAAAATTCATCTACTGGTGTATTCGCGTTTTGTAATTACAATTAGAATTGATGAATTAGTACTGACAATTTCAAATGTCGTGTTTCTCAAATTTTGCACAACATTAGTGTTAGCAGGTCATATAGCAAATATTTCAAACGTTATTAATTATAATTATTTATAAGTTTTGAGTTTAGACACAGGAATTTTAGCATAAAATAGGTAAATTTAATGTATCCAAAGTTGGGGTTTTAATATTTCATACACATTTTTCAGACTGAAATGGTCAAACCTCCATTGATTGAAAAATAGACTAAGCGATCGGATAATTAACTTTTTATGACGCTTTAAATTTATTCAAATTGTTTTCACAAATTCCGAGATTGAATGTCCAGTGTAAAATTCAATTCAGTTTCCAGTGTATATTTACATAGTATAAATTAATAAATATCTTTATGTTCAGGTGACCTTGAGCGAACAATATTTTTTGATAATTTAAATATTTGCCTTTATCATAAAAATAAGTTATCTAGTCCTTATCTTCATAAAAAGCACCTATTCTTGACCAAGGAGAGGCAATGGAGTCCTGATCAGATACCAACTCTCCAAAATGAGACTGAACAAAATAATTAATGAAAATTTTTATAAAAATGCGATGCATAACCTCGAAGTCGAAAATAAAAGTTATGTATAATCAGGAAATTAAAATGTATTAAACCTGAACCCATAAATTTACCTTGAATCAAATTACAAATAGTAAAATATCGATTAACTTTTTAATAATCTAAAACTAGTTCTATATATAAAACCACTTCTTAATTGTCTCTATAATCTATGTAACAAAACTATTAAATACATAAACCAATTCTCGTTTCGCTGTTCTCTATACAAATCTATACCGTTTGACCAATCCACACCAAATTTGCTATACTTGCTCTTTAGAAACCTGCGAGTAACATAGGCTACTTAATAACCCCCATTATATTTCTTTTGGGCGTGCAGAGACGCTAAAAACAATACGAAATCCCCATATTAATAATATTGAGTATTTTTACGATGTCAGAGACCAAATTTGATACATTCATTCTTTAGAATCCTGCCAGAAACAGGCTATGTATGAACCCTCGTTCTGTTTGTCTTGGGACGAGAGGGAGGTAAAAACGATTCGTAATCCAAATAGGTAAGTAGTTACATATTTAAAGTAACGTCGAACTAGAGCAACACAACGGGCTATTGACGACGATCCAGGATCAATACCGAAGGGGAAGATACGAGATCTAAATAGAAATAACGTTCAGTATCTCTATCACAATTTAACCAATTTACAATAAATTTGGTACACTTAATTTTTTAAGGTTGCGAGTTCGAATCCAACAAAAACTATCTTGTACAAAGTAAGATGAGGTAATTTTAATTAACGTCGTGCTAGAGCAACACAACGGGCTATTGACGACGGTCCGGGATTAATCCTTTAAATAAAAGATCCGAGGACAACACCTCGTAATTTTGAACCACGTTCAATGACGAGGCAACACCTGAGCTGGCACCCCACTCTCTAAACTTCCACATCAACCCAACGTGAGGACTTTCGGCCATGGCAGATTTAAGGTGCACCTGCCGCCTCTAAACCATACGCTTACAAACATCCATGCCCGGACCCGGATTCAAACCAGGAACTTCCGATCCAGAGGCTAACATCTTAACTACTATACCTGTTAGTCGGCCCAACCTGTACCGGGGGGGGGTGCAGGTTAAATCAGTCGTAGTCTCAAATATCCTCACTTTGGCATGGAAGTTTGGAAGGTACGTATTTTAATTAACATCTCACTGGAGCAACACAGCAGGCTATTGACGACGGTCCAGGATCAATGCAGACGGGAAAGATTCGAGTACAACACCACGTAAATCTGAACCATGGTCAGATGACAATGTGGAAATTTAGAAAGTCTAGTGCCAGCTGAGGTATATCCTCGTCATCTGACCATGGTTCTAATTAACAAGTTGCTGTCATCAGACCTCTCTTTCCTTCGGAGTTGATACCGGACCGTCACCAATAGCCAGTTGTGACGTTAATTAAAAAATACCATCATAATTTTGTGTGTTGAATGTTTTCGGACGACCAATCGCAAATGGCCGACTTGGAAAGGGCATGCCTTCCTTTTCAGAGACTTGGTATCATGCTGTGCCTCAGTTTGCTTGAGGCGTGAGAAAAACGTTCTGTTAAAAATTTCAGGATGTCGATCGAATGAGCCAATTGAAATTTCATTTTCAATCGCAGACCCCTTCATCGGATTATTTAGTGGGTCGACTTCGAGGCCGGTATCTTTTTCATTCCTGTCTATCACTTATTCTAAGTCTATGGTCTATCAACGCTTTGAACAAATTCTGATACACTCATTGAGCAAATATTGTTTAAAAAGAACATATGGGAATGGCTGCAAAGGGTTACTGATGCAGTGAAACTCTAGTTTTCTAAAAGGGATGCTGATGAAAACGTAGGCAATCTTGGTGTGAAGAACATTATGTTAACCTTTTCAAACGCAGAATCTGAACACCGTCTGTAGGATTAATTGGTTGGGTCGGAAATTGAATTAGAGGCCACTGGCTTCATCAAAATGGGTCGGTATCTTTCCCATTCAATTGACACCTACAGATTTAACGTGCACCAACCCCGATGCACTTTCTACTTTGTTTTCCCCCATGTCAAGCGATTGGTGACTCAGATGGTCCGTGTCCAGATTCATGTCAAGCTTGGCCTTTTATATCCCGTCGGGAAAAAAATAAAACCTTTTTTGACCTTTGATATCCGATCAGATAAGACAAAAATTTGTCAAAGAATTTTTCTTACCTTTTTGACCGATGGGCTATAAAAGGTCTCGGGTCCAGAAAAAGTTTTCATACCCTTTTTATGATTTTGGCTGGTGGCTATACATTATAGTTTTCTATAACTACTGTTTTGCCACAAACCCTGTTTCGCGGTTTTACCAGGCATCTGTCTATCCTCAATAGATTTGCTTCGTGAAAGGCGATTGTTCGCTATTCAACAGTGTAGTATTCGTTTTTTCACGATAAAATTTAATATGATTTGAAAATAAGAATCGTTGAAAACATAGCATGCCTTTTTTATTTGATTTTATTGCTGTATTTAATAAAAAATATAGCATCTTTTGTGCATCATATAAATAGATTACAATTCCTTTGCGCTAAGTTCTTGTGTTTAATTAGCGTAGCACAAAGATGTTATTTAGTTATGTTTACACATATTTGAGTATGTATTCAATTCATTGAACGCGATTAACACTCTTTTAAGAACATCCTATTTTATTTTAAAATAACCGGTTTGCAACTACAGATTACGTAGAGGATTTATTCTTTTTAAAAAAATCAGGGTCATCGTAGTTGTTAACCTTTACTCACCATATGCAGATCCATTGTGAAATATAAAAGGACAACTATACAAAATTGGAAATAATTAACTACAGTGTTGTTTGAAAAGTGCAGGAGTACGTGTACTAAGGGGGGAACATAACTAGAGTTTTTATGAAAAACTACAAATTAGAGCAACCAAACCGCAGGAAGAGTTCTTAGATGTGAATGGAAATGTTCTACAATTAACTTTAAGTTTAAAAGGGTTTATCACAATTTCCACAGAATACCTAATGTGGCGTAGTGGAAAGTATTTTAGTTAAAACAAATTTCATAACAATTTCAAGAGATGAATAGAAATGAAGCACAGGTTGTATCTATTATTTCGAAAGTATCGCCAAGACATATTGCGAGGAGTACTAGAGTTTCGAGAGGTTTCCATTGAAGTGTGTGTGTGTGTGTTGAATTCTTCAGTTTTTAGAGTCTTGTTTAGCGATTCATAGAAAATATACGCGCCAATAATCCATAAATAAAATTTTAAAACAATAAATATCAAAACTATATTTATTTCCTTTGTGGAGAAGGAAATCCGCGTAGGGCTCCGGATTACGAAGTGGCCCCCGAGGTCTTAAAATGTCTATTCATTAGTGTTCGAGGAAAGATGTGACAGCGTCTTTACAATGTGCTTCTTTAAGTGCAGTGAAAAGAGTTTCTAATATACAAGATGATCAGCAAGAGGGGCAGATGCTGTATTAGCTATAAAATTTCGTTTCACCCATAGAAAAGAGGCTTTAACTGGAAGTTGGATAAAAAACTATAAAAATATATAATTTACAAAAATGCATTAATGTTTGTACTTATGAAGATGAATTTGACAATTTTTTAATGTTTCTAAAAGAAAGCGAGGACACCATAAAACCTACACCAGACATCTATCGAGCCTTCAAAGAAATGTTTTGCACATTTGCGAATGTTGAAACATTATTTAAATTTTTTTTAACAGTTCATTTTGTTATGGGCGTCAAAAGAAAGATCGTTTTTTGTTTTAAAGATTGTCAAAAATTTATTAAGGAGTACTATGGGAAAAGAAAGATTAATTGATATGGCCATTCTGTAGATAGAGCAAAAAATTTAAAACCGAATTTATAATACCAAAATAATTGACGAATTCGCAAAAAAAAATTCGAAATTCATGTAAAATTTTTTTTTAAATAAATTGATTTGATGTGTTATGGTATGGAATTTTTTATTTTCTTTTTGCTAATAACTCAATGAGAGCTTTCTTGAAACTTTTTTCTTCCTTGTGTTTGAAGCCCCCGAAAATTTTACCGCTTGGGGCCCCCACTTGACTTGGTCCGCCACTGGGAGAAGTAAGCTCCATGCAAGAAAAATTGTGACTAAGCAATGGATTGCATGGAAAGTAAAATTTTTCTGATTTCTCTCATTTGAATTAGTATCACTAAGTACATGATGGATATATATAATGTTCAAAATATATTCTTTATTCATTAGATTCATGTTAAACCATTTGTAAAAAGTATATGTAATAGGCAAATTAAATTTTGAAAGAGAGCTTTATTTTAAACAGCATACAACAATAACTCCTGTTTGGGGACATTCAAATGAGCGAACAGTAAGGTGTGTCATAGTTATCATGCATTCCCTTGAAAAGAACGTGAGAGAGTGTGAAAACAAAACACTACACGAAATATGGCATTGGGACTATCATTTTTTCCAACGAAGAATTTATAAGAAAGCTAGCTCCATTTTGTTTATGAAATAATAAAATTCTTGTGTTCACACTCTGTGTTTCAACACCTCTTCCGAAATCTTACGAGCATCTCTTCCCAGACCGGGATTCGAGCCAAGGACCAAGAAGACGTGCGTGGATAAGGGATTATTCGAATTTCCGATACAGTTACGCTAATCCTTCATTACTCGCCGACACTAGATCAGTTCTCGTTTACGCACACCCACAAAGAATTGTGTAATTTTTCCAGACGTTGAGTAATAAGTTTAGTTTTGAGATATTATTCCATATTGAGTAGAGAGAGAGTGCTTAGAGATTCTGTGCATTTGTTTGAAATCTCACACCCGATAAGTTTAGTTTGTTTAAAAAATTCTATAAAACGTCATTAATTGTTGTTTGTGATGCCTCTACCCATTAACTAAAGCAACTTCAAATAATAAAGGCGAGAGAAACTTTACAAACTAACCCTGTGGTTAGGATGGACATGTTTAAACCATTCATAAATTTCTATGGAAAGGGGACTGAGGGGAGGTGAATTATTAAATTATGAGCCAAGGTTTCTTTTATCATACAGAAAGGCAGCATATTACAGTATAGTCGAGGGGTCTCCTTCTAGTATTGGTTTGTTATTTTTATATTATTAAATTAAAACAATCAAGGCTTTGTAAGCCGTGGAATATTTTTTTGTAATGTGTGGGGTTGGTTGTTGAATTTACCTCGCACTGGAAGCAACAAACACACGGGTTATTGGCGACGGTCCGGGATCCATCGCAAAGGGAAAGATCCGAGGGCAATACTTGGGTAATTTTGAGCCACGGTCCGATGACGAGGTGAACACCTGAGTTGGTACCCACTCTCCAAAGTTTTACACCTAACCAAAATTCGAAAATTTGAGGCCACGACAGTTTTAACGTGCACGAGTCCCCACCTGCACGACGGTCTTTTAGTTAGTTGGAATTCCCAACCCTCCGTTCGCTAATCCACGACTCTTATCAAACAAGGTTACCGCGGCCCCTACAAGGCGGGCTATGATAAAGAAACTGTGTGTGTGTGTGTGTGTGTTTCTAATACTTTTAAAAACCTTCTCGTAGTCGCATGGTTAGCCGTGTTACGCATTTCCAATGAGAAGACAAACAATTTGTTTTGGCATCATCCCATGAACTCGACAACACTAGATCAGTTCTTGATTACGCAAACTCACAAAGAATTGTGTAATTTTCCCAGACGTTGAGTTATAAATTTAGTTTTGAGATTTTATTCCACATTGAGTTTTGCTTAAAGATTCTGTACATTTGTTTAAAATCTTACTTCCGGTAAGTTTAGTTTTTTTTAAAAATACTATAAAACGTCATTAATTTGCGATGTCTCTACCCCTTAACTAAAGCAGCTCCAAATAATAAATGCGAGAGAAACAAAACTTAAATCAAGCTCTTGCACATTTTCTCAGACGGTTGTGGGGCACACACAAAAAAATCCATTCCATTGTTAGCACGTGCTTTGCATTAGTTTCTCAGAGACATTCGTTTCTACCTTGTGACCGCGATTTCGCAGTTCCATGTTGCTACCAATGGTCACTTACGTTAGTCCTGTATGGGGATTTCCTGCGCTGAAACTCACGTGAAAGAACAGCATCACTCCAAAACATCACCCTTCGAATAGCTACAGACAGCCCATTATTCTACCGCAATATAAAAATTAGGGAATAACTAAACATGTACGCGAGATCAAAGAGTTTATAATTAAACTCAATACCAATTTCTACGCAAAACTCTCCAACCATAATAACGAAGCTATACTCCAAATCCCAGATACGACTACCGCAGAAAAAAAAGTTGTTCAACAAACGAGATCCACTCTAAATAAATCAAATTGATGTTTGTTCATTCCTTTTCCTCTCCAAAATTGATTCAGAGTATGCCCTGATTTTTCACGTTCTGCCCCTCAGGGCTCAGTAGCACCGTCCGGATGTACAATTGGAATCTTTCCCAATGGGGTTTCAGAAGATTTCTCAGAAAAGTGTCTACTTAGGTCAGCCGTCCAGCCTTTTGTCAAGACAGCTGCGGACATCCATCCCCGTAGGCAATAGCTCATTCTTCCTGCACAGAAGTTCCAAATTTCGTGTCCTGTAATGAGACCCCCCCCCTATGTGAGGGGTCCGGATCTTAGGAGAGATAAAGATCCCAACCCCGGCATTCCTGTCTTTGTTAGCTCTAGTTGCATTTGCTCGCTGCTTTGCACCGGGATCTCTCGTCTAGACTAGATTAGAATTTAGGTTGGTGGTTAACTGGTTATTATAGTTGCTTGCTCGTTTTCAACTACGTACGATGCGAACTGAAGCGTATGTAACTAACGGTTAGATAAAAACATAAAATTGTTATATATATACATCAATTTTATACATAATTATACATATGGTTTATACACTGGGCTGTACTGAATAAAAATAATACTGTCAATTTTTAATTTCTAAAATGGACAGTTAATTTTTATGACTGTTTTCAATAGTAGTGATCAATTAACAAAATTTTGTATTATAAAACCAGTTACATATAAACAGATGGGGCATGAAATTTCGTTTTATTTAATTTTGGCTTATGAATGGACGAGGATTGGATTAGATGTTAGGGTTTTAAGACGCAAGGATCATATTTGTCCAGACAACATCAAATAAATGAAAGTACATGTGAATTTTTACAAATGCAGATGAAAGAAATACTCCCGGAGTAAGTTACAGTAATCAAACCAGCATCGCCTACAACTCCTAGTTTACAAGAACAGTGGGTAAATTACTAAGCCACGGTGCAACCCAATGCTATGGAAGGGAAGGGAGGTCTATAGGCACAGAACACACAAAAGAGGCACAATAAATCTGTGTCAGAACTGATGAAATATCAAAACTATATTTGTTCAAATTCAATTCTAATAGGTTCTTCGAATTCAATTTTAAAATAAAAAGTATTTCGATAATTTAAGAAATTTCTACAGAAATATTATTAATGGATCAAAGTGTTGCATATTTGAAGATATAATGACAGTGATTGGAAATTTTCCCTCCCACTCGCTCAGATTTCACTATTTGTTTTTGTATAAAATTATAGTGTTTGGGGGAGTGCTTCTTAGACAAGCTAAGATGTTTATTTTGGATTTCATTTCTTTATGGCCATTGTTTAGAGTGTCCACAGAAAAAGTATTGAAAAATCAAAACAAATCCTTAACGGCAATACTTAAATGTTTGATGCCGTCATAGTAGTGTTAAAAGTAAACTTCTCCATTTGAACAGCTGAAAGAACATCGGATTAGCAATGGAATAAATAGAAATTAAATCGAAATCAGAATATTTAACTTCGAGAGTTATCGAAAATAAGTATCAATTCGATTTTTATTTTGAAGTAATGATGCAGTTAGTTTATTTCTAGTCAAGATACCTTTATCTTGACCTTTAGGTCACAGTTAAAGGGTAGCACACGTTGATGGATGGTCCCAACGTGGGAAAATTATTAGGGAATCCCAAATATATATATGTATTTTGTAAGGTGAAGCTATGTAGAAAGTGTGGCCACTGAATATGACACATGTCTATTATTGCAGTAAGGCCTGACACCTGCTGAAAATGTTTGAAGGGGTCCTATAGATTTAACATTTTACATTTGAAGGTAATGACACAGACCAAAGAAAAGCATATATGAAATGATACGCTCTTGCTCTACTCACAATACTATTTCATTGCAAACAGCCTATGATGCCTCATCTTGAGGGCGACCCCATGAAAAAGCATGGGATTCAAATTTTATCAATGACAAATTTGAACAAGTAACAGTGCAAATAAACGATCTGGGAGTGTGTACAATATAACATTTTAAGTAATTACTGGGACAATAGTAGTTATTTTTTGTTTAACCCTCCAAGTGAGTGTGTGGTGGGGTTTCGAGCAGATATCTCGTTCATCATCAATAGTTAATTAATTTTGCCAATGACGATAGATTTGACGAACTGACAAATTTTGAAAATGACGCCTTCAACAGCTGACCACTTTTTCTAGTGGCAAGAAACCTCGTCCATCAAGAGCTGATCAATTTTGCTAATGACGAGATATCTCTTCCATTAAAAGCTGACCAATTTTGCCAATAACGAGTTATCTTGTAATCAAGATATTGTATTACCTGTATTTTTGGATAGGAGATCAAGATCTGAAGAGTTTTCTTACAATGATGAAATTTTTCGTCCGTCAGTCGGTTTTGCTACTAACGAGGTACCTCATTGAGCAATCGCCAGAAGGGTTGAGTGTGTACATCTCCCTACCCATGTTATCCATGCCTTTCTGCATAAACTATAAAAATATTGGGATTGGACAAGGAGTTTGGACCTCTTAAATTTGTACCGCTGTCGCCGGATACAATGGCTTTACGACCTATTGAGTAAAGTCATCTCTATGTTTGGCTATTCATATTACCCGTATATTTGCAATACTCATTTATTTCATAATTAATTTGATGAGGCCGATCCCATCAATGAAAGGTAGCCCTGTTGGATAAGCAACGGATTAGCAAACTTTGAGCTGCGAATTCGAAACTTGGTCCAGTCTCAGACCGTCATCTACACGTTAAATCTATCGTGGCTGAAATGTCCTGGCTTGGTATGGAAGTTTAGAGAGTGGGGTGCCAGCTCAAGTGTTGTCATCATTACAAGGCGTTATCGTTGGACTTTTCCTTCGGGATAACGGCCGGACCGTCGCCAATAGGTCGTTGAGTTGCTTCAGAGCGACGTTAATTAACTACCCAACTATCCATCCATAAAGATATTGGTGAGGCAAAGGGGTAGGGTCCCTAGGGTAGGCGTCCCTGCTGTTGACGTAAGAACATCAGGTCAGATTTGATCTAAGCGGATTAACAACCCGAGGGTTGCGAGTTCAAATATTGGGATTGGGAATTTACTCAAATCTCTACCCAACTAAAGACTAGTAGACGTAGGGGCTGGTAAATGTTAAATCTGTGGCCTCAGATGTCCTCACATTGGTATGGTGTCGAAGTTTGGAGAGTGAGGTACCAGCTTAGGTGTTGTTCTCGTCTTCTGACCGTGGTTCAAAAGGACGAAGCGTTGTCCTAGAATCTTTCCCTTCGGGATTGATCCTGGAACATCGTCAATAGTGCGTTGCTGAAGTGAGACATTAATTAACCTCATATTAGGTTTATATATCATATACAAATTGTCGAAATCTCTCTCGGGTGTATGAATTGTCAAATTAATTGTCGTCATAAAACTCTAGACATAAACATTTGTAATTTTTTCAATTCTTGTTTCATTCACGCAAAAATGTTCCGGTTTTTGGTTTAAAAAACAACACCAGTGCTGTTTTTAAAACTATTTGAGACTTGTGGAATGTGCTTTACTTCCATGTTGCGGTGTTCCTTCTGAAGTAACAGAACGTGTTTTGGAATCAATTTTATATTTAATTTCATGTTAGCTACCTTTCTGGCGATTCAATAATGGCCTGAAATCAAAGAAAATAAAACTGATTATTTTCTCGCAATTTTTCAAGAAATAGAAATAAAACATTTAATAATTAAGTGGATGCAAAACATATTCATACCCCCAAGAAAGCATGTAAGTTTTTTTTTTTTTAATATTAAACACTTACCTGTCCGATAGTGAGGCATAAGTTAATGGAGGACTTACATCAGCGTTCTTATAAAACTCGCGATTTCTCGTTATTTCTGAAAATGAAGAATTTGGTCTGATTAAATAATTGTATCGTTTCTTAGCTCGTAGTACCGTTTGAACACAAAACGCAAAAAAAAAGGGATTGTAATCTACTTATATAAAAAAAGGATGTGTTTGTGTATATTTTCCATACAAATCTACTCCGTTTGACTAATTCACACCAAATTTTTCACATTTATACTTTAGAATACTGAAGATAATGAGACGTTCCGCCACCCTAAAAGTGTTAACATTTTTACCAGTCTTATACTAAAAACTTATACAAATGACCTTTAAACCCTCTGCATACGAAAGCGCCCGAGAATCTATTTCCTTTCGTTACGGGGGACAGGAAAAAAGAATGTTGTCGGATTCCCAACAAGACGCCTGAATCCCTTAAGCGTTTCTTTCCCCTTCTTCTCCAGGCCTTCAAGGAAGAGGGCATGTTTTGCGGTCACTGTTGATCACATCTAGCTGCGGGATACCGATACTCAATGGTGCCAATTTTTAGACTGGTGTCATCCAAATTGAAAATGGAAGATAGTGAATTTTAGTTTTAAAACGAAGGATAAACGTTGACGAATTTCTTAATTTGCAAATTTGCTTCGGCTATAACTTTTAAATACTTACGCTAAAAGCACGTGGTTATTTTAAATTTGACATTAAGATCAGCTTCCCCACTAGTGAAATTTAATTTCTGTGAACGGGAAATAGTATCATCACAAGGATTACTGGTTTTGAAATGTCACAATTATTATTTTTTTTATGAAATGCTTTTTATATTGTGGTTAGTAAATTTGCTCTTAAGTTCAGCCAAAAAAGTTTTTGGATGAGACAAATTTTAACGAACTGAATTTTTCCCTTGGTTGACATAATTCTCTCTCTCTATATATAATTCTCTTACGTGGCACGCGCCGATCAGCCGGTATAGTGAATACAGGTCCGGGCATGGATGTTTGTAATCGTATGGTGTAGAGGCGGCTGGTGCAACTTAAATCTGTCGTGGCCGAAAATCCTCACGTTGGGTTGGTGTGGAAGTTTGGAGAGTGGGGTGCCAGCTCAGGTGTTGCTTCGTCATCTGACCGTGGTTAAAAATTACGAGGTGTTGTCCTCGGATCTTTCCCTGAAGGGATTGATCCCGGACCGTCGTCAATAGCCCGTTGCCCAAATTTATGTTTGAAAAATATTTTTTTTTGGAATATCATATTTTGTAAACAAACCCTTCTACTAGGACACGTATCTTCATAGAACATCAGCCAATTATAATATTGCTCCATCCTGATTGTCGTGTCTTTTAAGAATAATCGTATAATTGACAAATGGATAATGGGTAATTTTAGTTAACGTCGTACTAGAGCAACACAACGGGCTATTGACGACGGTCCGGGATCAGTCCCTTAAGGGAAAGATTCGAGGACAACACCTCGTAATTTTGAACCACGGTCAGATGACGAAGCAACACCTGAGCTGGCACCCCACTCTCCAAACTTCCACACCAACCCAACGTGAGGACTTTCGGCCACGACAGATTTAAGGTGCACCAGCCGCCAACATCCATGCCCGGACCTGTATTCGAACCAGGAACCTTCCGATCTTGAGGCTAACACCTTAACCACTATACCAGTTGGTCGGCTGACAAATAGTGCTAGTTAACAAAAACTGTCATGTTTGAGCGTGGTATTTTTTTAATACTTTGGCTAAAATACTTTTTGATCTGACTTCGTAAATTCGATATCAATTAACATATTTTACGCAAGGAAACTCGTAGTTCGGCCAATTATTTTTTGCTTACAAAGTTTTGGAAACAATATTTGTAAAATATTTCGAAACCAGGATTAAACATATAAGTTATAGATCAGAAAGTGTTAAACTGATTTCCACATCACCCAGGAGGTACAGTTTATTGAAGCGTTACCCCTTTGATAAGTCGCAAAGGCGGGTTCCCCAGGAGGCATATTTCCTTTGACTTGTTTTATATAATAATAAGTTTTTTTTTTTTTTTTTTGCAATTTTATGAGTTGATTAGTGCGTTTTTTATAGACTCTCTTCGAAACAGCTTTTACAGAAGCATTTCTGGCAAATTTCACACTCCCATGTGCTCTCTACATATCTGTTAGAAGACGTTTTTACTTCTTTTTCACGGCATAGAACACACTTTCTTTTACGACCATCTATTTTTCTCCTCTTATGTATGTGTGGGGTAGAAGAAATAAATGTGTTTTTTCTTTTTTTACTCGAATATTTTTTGTCGATATCGGAGATTAACTCTAATTTAAAATCGTAAAGAGATTTGCACTTCTTAGGGACCGGCATGCTTGTAAGATTTTGCAAAATATACGCATTATTAACAGCTGTATCTAGAAGGAAGTGAAATAAATACTTCCACCATTTTGAGGATTTTCTCGATGTAGTGTAATATTTCCTTTTTTGATCAGCTAAATCCACTCCACCCTTATGCTTGTTGTACTTGAGAAAAGCGACAGGGCAAACTTTATCTTTTTTAACAGAATTTTGCCTTCTTTGCACAATACCTGTTTCGTTTTTTGAGTTTGTGGAGAGCATAAAAACACTTTTTTTGTCCATCCACGCCGTGCAAAGTAAGTTCAAATTAGTTTTACTTTGGAAAACCTTTATATTTTTTTCCTCAGAAAGTTTAAAGGCCTTGATGTTACTGGGCAAATACTTTTTGTTTACGTTCAGCGTGCCGCAAGCATAATGTCCTATTTTTACTAAATCTATAATCAAAGGAACACTGCAAAAAAACCGGTCAAAATATATATCATGGCCTTTATTCTTCAGAGTACTAATCAAATGAGTGACCACATCGTATCCAAGTCCTTTCGAGGACTTTGGAATGTTACCCATCTTTCCAGCATACAGTTCAAAATTTAAAACATAGCCGGATTTTGATGAACAAAGGAGCCACATTTTCAGACCTCGCTTGGCCGGTTTTAAAGGCATATATTGAACTATGCCCACTCGGCCCTTAAATTTAATTAAGGCTTCGTCAACGCAAACTTCTCTAGGAGCATTGAGATGCTGAGAAGATTTGCTTTTCAATGTAGAATACAGAGGTTCAACCTTCTGTACGTAAGAAAACTCGGCATTCTCTCTTCCAACTTCCTTCTCTCTATCTGAGATATGAAAATAATGCAAAAATTTAAAAAATCTATCTCTGGTCATCAGTTTTTTTATCATCATGTTACCTAATATTGGATTCTGCGACCAATAGTCAGAAAGCCTAGGTAAATGTGTGTGTGTGTGTGTGCTACACTCATAACAAGAAAAATTCCGAAAAATCTCCACATTTCATCAATCTTTTCGATAGGTTGCCAATGTTTGTCCTCACCTCTTTTCTTTGCACAGAAAATTGCATATTTATTTGTGTTTGCTTGAACAACTTCAAGTAATTCATCCGAAATTAGCAACTTTAAAAAATCCAGTGCTGATGAATCCGTTGGCAAATTATGCACAGGTCCTGTGTGATGTACAAATTTCGTTTCCTCTATGCATTCACTTCGAACGTCCTCTAACCAGTCAACATTAAAATTAAGCATTGATTCATCAATGCTTTCACCAACATTAATTTCACATTCCCTCTTATCATCTTCTTGATATAAACTGCTATTTAAAACACAGTTTACTTTCTCAGTACTTTTAGAATCATCATAATCAGATTCAAAAAAAATCTGATTCATCAGTATCTTGAAACAAAATTGCTTCAATTTCCGCTTGGGTCAGCGATTTGGTTTTGCGAGACATAATACTAACGAATCAAATCCGGATTTATGTCAAGCCCATTAATTGAAAATATTTAAGGCTAATAATATTTTCCGAAATAGGAAGAGTCTTGAAAAAGACTTTTTTAAACGAGAACAGAATTCAAAGCAAAACCTGAAAGCAGGGATTGAAGATAAAGCTCGTCTGATCAGAGTGAAAACACAGTCCAGACTGTTGGTAGCAGCCAGCAGCTAAACGTTTCAAATGGGACAAAGCATGAGAAAAAGTCAAGAACACAATTGCATATACAATGGTGCACATAAAAATTCCCACGTGAATCCGTATAAACTGGTTCTGTGTCGCGGAACATCATGCTTCGGAAAGATAAAGGACAACTTCTTGAGTAGTTTTGGACCCCCTATGGCCCATACAAAGGAGATGATCAAGTAGAGTGACAAGGTGATACGCCTCCTAGTGGAAAGCACTAATCTCGGGCACTTTCGGGCGCTCTCCGTATTCTGCTTGTCCGGGCGCCTCTCGTAACGAAAGGTTGAATTGATATTTCGAGGCTTCGTATGCAGAGGGTTAAGGAGTGATTAAACCAAAAGCTGATTCGTTACATACCTGTCTTTAAAAATTCTTTAACACCATGCTAGCAGGTGACTAAATTTTTTTAAATCTGAATTCCTCAAATCAAAAGTGTATAGTTTATTTTATCTCTGCCATATACTACCATTTAATTATAAACCTTTCAGTTTCAGATAAGAAGCAAAATATGTTTCAAGATAAATTTGTCGCATAATGCCTCAAGGGGATACAGCAGAGTTGACGTCTGTCTGTCCTCTATACAGATCTACACGGTTTGACCAGTCCACTCCAAATTTGGAAAACACTTATTCTTCATAACTCTGGGGGTGATGTAGGCAACATATTAACCCCAGTTCTATTTGACCTAGGTGTTCAGTGGGATTTAAAAACAATTCGAAATCCTCATCCTGTAGAAAACATTGGCTCTTATATATTAACCCCTGTTCTATTTTTCTTAGGTTTTGAGAGGGGTAAAACAATTTCTGTGATCCAAATTGGAGTAAAATATTAAAGATATATATATATATATATATATATATATATATATATATATATATATATATATATATATATATATATCACAATTCGACCAATTCACAGCAAATTTGGAACACTCATTATTTGACTACTGTGCTTAACACATGCTATATACAGTTGCAGATTTAGGGGGGCTATAGCCAAAAGCTGCTCTAAGTTTACTTTCTAAAATAACTTATTCAATTTGAAGCTTCACACTATTATGTGAAAAATCATTATTGCCTTTGTATTTCTGAAAAGGTGCTACATGCAAAATATAAAACCTACTGAATATACCACCAACTAATAATAATCAGCAAGCTGTCTGCTCCCTTAATCAAATGAGGAAATAATATTCCTAGTAGTATGTAATGTGTGAAATGATCAGATGTTTATCAATGTTGCACTTCTATTATGATTATCTGAACCAAAAGAAATTCATTATTGATGACATATGAAATGATCACCAAAAACAAACATCATTTAGTTATCAGGAAACATAACAGTTGTTTTGATGAAAAAGTCAACAATGTGAATTGATAATCATGAGGGAAATTCTTTACAGGCTCAGGTGAATTGCTCCTGAATTTGCAAAATCTTTTACTAGCCATCTTAACTAAAGGAAATTTATTATTCATAAATACAATGATACAAAGCTCTGGAGTTGCATCCTGAAAAAGAAAAATTCCTTCTGTTTACCCTTATCCTGAAAGAGAAAAATTAATTATGTATCCTCTTTTGCATAAAAATACAATGATACAAACTTTTCCAACATAATCCTAAAAACAAGAATTGTTTCTTTTTGCACACTGATTTTTTTAATAATTACACTCAAGTAGTTGCCATGCTTTTCACCTACCTTAATTTTAAGGGCATATCTTGAATAGCTACATCTCGAATTTCCCCATTTAAAACGCTGTCTTGTCTTCTCAACATTTAATGAAACTAATTTATTGCTAGATGGGCAATCAGTAGCTACAGAGTTTAGTTCTATCTATCTGGTTAAAGTGAGGAGGGCATGAAATTAATCAATCTCCCAGAAGATTTAAAGCTTTTACATATATGATTTTTCTATAATTGAATGGAATCTTTGTAATTTTGAGCAGAAGTTGTACCGCAGGGTTCATAAAAATGAAACTTTTCCAACCAATAGAACCCAGATTATTTTCATTTAAAGGTATAAATAAATATTCATTATGAGCAAATTGATCTCCAGCCAATTGAGATAATATTTCATTAGTCTTGTAGATATAATATGTTTCTAAGCACCTGGCAGCTGAGGAATTCGTGCCACAAAGAATCATAAAAATCCATCAATAACACTGTCAGGAAAATTTGAGACTCCTCAACCCTGGAATGCTCTGACAAAACAGTGATCCTACCTCCAAGGTTCTTTCTACTGGAAGTTGGAAGGCTATATTGTTATATTGCAAACTAGGAAGTTTAGTGAAAAAAAGTGAACTTGTTATCCAAGCCTCATCTAAAGAATGAATATGGAAATAACGTTACACAGTTAATAATATTTTATGTACAATATTATAGAGATTAATACCTGCATTGAACAGAACCGTCTGTAACAATTGTAGAAATCAGTTCAACAGCCTTCCTTGGGCTTAGGTGGATCACAGATTGAATTAAACTCTCAGATGAAGAATTGAGATGTAAACTGGGCAGCCTTACCATACTACCTTTCCAAGTGACTGGGATTTGCTATACTACCTTTCCAAATGACTGGGCCTTGCCGTACTACCTTTCCAAATGACTGGGATCTACAAAAAGAAATATTTTGCTTCTTTTGGCAGTAGAAAAACATCCTGTGGTTTAGAAGATAATTTTTTGTGCCATACTACCTTTTCAAGTGTACCTTTCCAATGACTGGGATCTACAAAAAAAATATTTTGCTTCTTTTGGCAGCAGAAAAAACAGCCTGTGGTTTAGAAGATAATTTTTTGTGTTCACTTTCTGAAGAAAAGGTCTCATAGCTTGTTTTTCAAGGGAGAGAGAGGTAGTTATCGGTAGATAATATAGCTGAAATCACAATGCACGTCTCTTGAATACAGTTTATTATGTTTTGCAACAGTTCCTCAAATTTTGAGAAGCATTTCTCAAGGCAATCATAGGTGTTATTGGTACCTACATGACCCATAATCAAGTCACGATTCTTTCTTTTCCGTTACATCCTCAATGGTGATTCCTGGAAAAGCTAGAATATATATTACATTACCATGTCATTGTGATGGTAAATACTGATTTTTCCGTAATGATTTCTGATTACTCCGTATTTGACCATCGAATCCACACCAGTAATTAAAACCTTCATAGTTAAGTTACACTATAATTTTTGGACAATTTACAGGTAGAAAGAGCAATTAAGAGAAGGGCAGAAACTAGTCAAAAACACAACAAAGCGAAAAGTAAACAATATTTGAGAACTGACAAATACAAGAAATACAGATTACACAAAAATTAATATCATAAACAAAATAACTTTTAAAATAACGAAATATTTTGTGAAAAAAGGATAAACGATTCCAGGCAAGCTTCGCGATATCAAGGAGCGTAATCAAATCCACCGACAGGCACTGAGCGACGAGCATCGTGAGCGACTGGCGTGATTTTCCACTACAATGCATTCCAAAATCGAAATTGGCTTAAATCGAATTGGCTCCCATGCCAAAAAAGTTTTTGAGCCAAAACCGCAAAATCTATAGCAACCGAAATTCTATAGCAACCTAGTGTGCCCCTAGGCGCTGCATTTTCGCACCCAAAAGAAACTTTCCAAAATGTTCACGGTGAGCTAGGTCAGCAAAGTACTTTCATAGCCAATTAAAAAAAAAAAATCTTCATTTATGTTTCTTTTAGCATTTATAAATTTGTATCTGTGTTTACTTCGAATTATGTACCAAGAAATAAGTTTAATTGTAGGAAATAACCAAAAGTTGTATGAAAAAACTACACAGTGAACTGCTTCGACAAAGTTGAACAGACACATTTATACCCCAAATTTTTATAAATGTTTTTATCCATAATATTTTTCCATCAGTAAGTCTCTTTTATAGTATACTTTGCTTTATATACCTTGGAAATAGTTTATTAATTAGAATTAACACAAAGGTTCATGTAAACATGTCAGAATAAGCTGTCTTCATGATGTTAACACAGCATGTTAGAAAAACACACAAAACATTCAAAAAGTGCCAATTTCTTGATTTCTTTTGCTTGGACAGGTTGCAAATGATAAATACTTTCTGTTTTTCACAAATAAAACGGTTAGAAAGTTAGAATTATGTAAAAAGTACATGAAGAAGTTCACGGTGAAATGCATCGACAAAGCTGAACACACACATTCAGACCTAGAATTTTTATTAATTGCTTTTTCCAAATATTTTTGCATCAATAAGTTAATTTTATTATGTTCTTTCTTTTGTATCTTTTGTAAATAGTTTAGTACAAAGAAAATTAGTATCAAGTTTCAAGGAAACATGTCAAAAGCAGGTGCCTTTATAATGTTAACACATCCACAATTTAAAATACACACAAAACCTCTAAAAACGACTACTTTCCTCATTCCTTTAATATTTATACGTTGCAATTATCCAATAGTTTGTGTTTTTGACCAAGAAAAATATTTAAAACTTAGAATTATTTAAAAAGTGCATGAAACAAGTTCACGGTGAAATGCTTCCACAAAGATGCACAGACACTTTCACACCTAGAATTTTTATTTATTGTTTTTTACGCAATTTTTTGCATGAATAATTTGGTTTCATTGTGTTGTTTGTCTTGGAAAGAGATTATTACATAGAATTAAATGAAAGTTTCATGGAAACATGTCAAAATCACCTGCCTTGACAGTGGTAACAGAGCACATTAGAATCAAACACAAAACTCTAAAAAGTGACAATTTCTTGATTCCCTTTGCATTGACAGGTTGGAAATCATAAATGTTTTCACTTTTTCACCCAGAAAACATTTTAAAAAGTTAGAATTAATTAAAAAGTACACGAAACAAGTACTCAGTGCAAATGCATTGACGAAGGTGAACAGACACTTATGAGACCCGTAACTTTTATTTTTTGTTTTTTTCAAATATTTTGTCTTTAATAACTTTCTTTTATTGTGTTCTTTCTTTTGTTCAACTTGGAAGGAGTTTATTACAAATAATTAAATGAAAGTTACATGAAAGCATGTCAAAATCACCTTCCTGAATAATGTTGACACGGCACTGTACGTAAACACAAAACCTCTAAAAAAAATGGTAATTCCTTTAGCATGTGTGCATGGACATGTTGCAATTGTAAAGTAGATTGTATTTTTCACCAAGAAAATATTCTAATAGTTAGAATTAAACACATCACGGTGAAATGACTCGTCAACGGCGTGGCGTCGTATGCCGGCTCGCGGTGTTTGCTTGCGCGGGCTCGTCTGCGCATCTATGTATATGACGTATTTCCGTTTGTGCTGAAAGCGCCAGGGTTTCTAAATACGCAGCCCGGTTGGAACTTGGAGGTAAGAAAAGGTAATTTTAAGTAACATCATACTAGAGAAACACCACGGACTATTGACAACGGTCCACGATCAATCCCCTAAAGGAAAGATCCAAGGACAACACCGCCGACCAACCGGTATGGTGGTTAAGGTGTTTAGCCTCTGAATCGGAAGTTTCCTGGATCGAATCCGGGTCCGGGCATGGATGTTTGTAAGCTTATGGTGTAGAGGCGGCTGGTGCATCTTAAATCTGTCGTGGCCGAAAGTCCTCACGTTGAGTTGGTGTGGAAGTCTGGAGAGTGGGGTGCCAGCTCAGGTGTTGCTTCGTCATCTGACCTTGGTTCAAAATTACGAGGTGTTGTCCTCGGATCTTTCCCTTAAGGGATTAATCCCGGACGTCGTCAATAGCCCGTTGTGTTGTTCTAGTACGACGTTAATTAAAAATTACCAAGGAGGACGCTACGTAATTTTGAACCATGGTTAGATGAAGAGGCAACACATGAGCGAGCACTCCACTCTACAGACTTCCACACCAACCCAACGTGAGGACTTTCAGCCACGACAGATTTCAAGTGCATCAGACATCTCTACACCATACTTTTACAATTATCCATGCACTGACCCGGATTCGAATCAGGAACCTTCCGATGTAGAGGCTAACTCTTTAACCACCAGACCGGTTGGTCGGCGGCTTTATCCGGTCTGTTGATTGCCAATTCAAATCAAGCAAAAGACCGTCGTATGCAAAGGGGGTTGGTGCACGTAAAATCCGTCGTGGCCTCTAACGTCCTCACGTTGACATTGTGTGAAAGGGGTAGAGACCCTATTTCCGTAATTGGGGACGGTTATTCTCAGCTCACTGGTCTAATACGCACAAGAAGTTTGTAGAGTCGCGGATCGGTACTGTCATCTGACCGTATACGGTCAGATCACGAGGCCTCGATTAATTTAACGTGCACCAACTCACGTTCACGACAATATTCGGCTAAAAAAATCTTCGTTAATTAAAAATTACCATTACCAATTGTCCGGTGTGTTGCTCCAATGATGTTAATTAAAATAACTACCTTCGCATAGGTATTGGTAATTTTTAACGTCACACACTGGTGCAACACATCGGGCTATTGGCAACATTCCGGGATCAATCCCCAAGTTAAAGTAAAGATGACACACATAATTTTGAATGATGGTTATATGACGAACCTTTGGCATGGAATGAAAATTTATAGAGTGGTTCTAGCTGAGGTGTGGGCTTGTAATATGACGGTAGAAATTATGTGTTGTTGTCGTCACATCTTTCCCTTCGGGGTTGATACCGGTCTGTCACCAATAGTCAGTTGTGTTGCTCTAGTGTGACGTTAATTTATTTTTTCCATCACCAAATGACAAACCTTCTACAGAGTAACTAACGAACTACCTACCGAAATGCGTCCGTTTTGTGCAGCAACGTGACTGGGCCACGTGACTAAAGACTTCACGCAGGCTGTTATCTCAGTTTTCTGTGCTAATTTTGACATTTAAGCACCTCAACTCGACTGCATATTTGTTGTGGTTTTGATATCTGTTCGTAATTTAATAAGAATTGTCATCCGTATCTGCAATCTGCGTAGATTGTTCGAGTTTGATAGTTGCATTTAATTCTCCATTAAAAAGTCGTAGCTTTGCAAAAAAATGGGCGCAGTATTGGGTGCCTTGACAGTTGGTCAGGTATACATAAAAATTTTTCTAGAACTGTACACTCAGCTTTCCTTGTGACATCTTTGTTTTCCTTTGTATAAAATTGCCAGCTGTTTTGGGGAATGGGTAAAAAATTCTAGCTACTTGTGCAACAAATGAAAAAATTTTCGATCTTGTAAAATTCGATTAGATTTCCGTTTTTTATCAAGAGTGAGTGGTGTAATTATAAAACTTTTATGACATACTTACACGAGCGAAAATTCACTAAATTTCTGTACTTTTAGATAGTATTTATAAATAATCTATTTCATATTGCTTTTTTTTTTTAATATTTTTAGTTTTGGTTTTCTTTGTTGTTATCTCAAAGGTGAGTGATTATCCATGAGTGGATGGACTCCAATTTGTCATAAAGTTTTAATCCAGCTTGATTTTTTTTTAGTTTGTGGTTACCAAGAGTATTTATATATTTTCGATAAACCATGACTCGGAAAACTTACCTTCCAGTAATCGCTTCTTCAGCTGAATAAATAGAAAAACTGGATTCTAAATTTGGTTTTGAAATTAATCATGATCTGAAACTACATTTTATATCATCTGTCTATACCAGAATCTAGTGTAGAAAAGGGAACAATCAAAACATTACATTTTCGTCAAGTGCTTCTATGTGTTTTAGAAACACATATTCTCCCTCTGAAAACAGTTGAAATTCCTCTGTTAGATATCTTAATGTCAAGTAACATGATATTTCAAAAACTTTTTTTCTAAAAATATATTTTAAAAATCATAGTAAAATATAAGTAAAATTAAAATAAACTGAAACATTTTTGAGTCTAGGCATTTTAATTTACCATATATTATTCAACAAGCATTGTGTAAACCAGGGCTTGAAATGCCCGGGTGCACTGTGCACATGAAAATATATAATTGTGCACCTAATTTTTTCCCACTAGGTGCACCTAATTTCAAAACTTAGATGCACAAGGTGCACCTGTATTAAAAAATATATTTCGAGGCCTGGTGTAAACTTTATTCATAAAATATGTTTAATTTAGAAAAACCATGACACTAAAATTTATTGCATTAAATTTTGGTTTCACTACCATTTAAATAAAATTTCTGTGGCCATATGGTTATTTGATATTTGCTTTAGCTTCTATCTGTACCTTTCGATGTAAGTATGCAACTTTTAATTTTTCTGCAGTTTAATTGCAGCACTACTGTTAGAAAAACCTTTTAGTCAACAAAATAAATTCAAAATTTGTCTTGATCACATTTACTTTTTACATAATATGATTGCACCATTTTTAATTACTCAAGCGAGTTGTGACAGGCAAAGGCAACCCCCTGTATTATGATTATGACAACCCCATGAAGTTAAAAAGATTGCTTCTGATCAGATTTCAAAATAATTAAATGCAAAAATTGAAAGACTTTTTGTGTGCATTGGTGAAGACCTGAATGAAGTTGGTAGCAATTGACAAAACCTGGAGATAAAAAAGTCATGAATTTTTAAAATCATAAAAATCAAATTTTTTTTATTTAAATTAGATTTTTTTTATTTAAATCATATTTTTGTTTTCTAATTAATCCCTTACCCATATAACTTTAAGCTAGTTAGACATGAGACATGCAAATCACTAGTTTCTAGATAGTTTTAATTTATGTTAAACATTAATATTTAAAATGAATAAAATTAATGTATTAAAATATAATATAATAAATAAAACAGCACAAATGCCATGAATAAGCAATGTTTTTCCAAATGGTTCTCAAGTGGTTTAGATTACTTTGATAGTAAGTAAATAGTTGAAAATGAGACAAGACATGAAACTACATAAATTGAAATCAAATATGGCTATATTTTAATTTTCTCTGAGCACTGATAAGTATTTCAAGCACACAAATACGGTTCTTACATGACATAAGAAAATGAAGCTTTCTCCAGAAATGTTTAGAATAAGTGTAATAACATTCTCTAAGAACATGCCAATTTAGTTTAATTTTGAGCTCGCAATAAAAAGTCATCATAATCATTATAATAACTTTCATCTTCAATCCATAACCAGTTATGTCAAAAAACTCAATCTCATTAGATGGGCTTTAAGTTTTACTTTCAAAATCCAATTTCCTAGATACAGAATAGTTATGCTACCAGTGTAAAGAATGCCTAGGTATTTTGCAATTACATTTTAATATAAATTGCCAACATATTACACAAGGAAATGAAACCTTAAGTTCCCAGTTATAAAGATTAGTTTCCAAAATTAAATGCTTTTGTGACACTTCAGAACACTTTCATTGTATAATTGTCTTTATTTTTCTCATAAACAGACTACTTAACTCATTTAATTTGCTAACTTATTTGAATAAAATTACTGAACAAGATAAATGTTATTTTATTTTCTCTTTTCCTAAACTTAATACAGAAAGGAAAATAAAATTTAGTATTTTGATCCAAATCAGTTTATTTTTTGATAAAAATAATTTGATTTGTTAATTGGCATACCCTGGGCAATGCTAAAACTGTTCCATCAAAATGTTTTGTTTTCACCAAACAGATAGAATAAAAAAAAAATTCAGCAACTAGGGGGCTTCGCCCCCTGCTCACCTCCGCTCCCCAACCGCCGGGGATCTACGCAATCCCATTTACTTCGCAAACCAACAATCCTTTAGCATATCCCATTTGTTGTGCTTTGCAAACCAACACTAATATCGCAGGGTCAATTTCCTGCAACAACAAAACTTTCGCCCCCTGCCACTACTGTCTTGAGTCAACTCGTCTCCATTCATTGCTGTGAGCTACGGTTTCAAGAAGGCCGTTTGACATTAGATGTCTGCGTGAGAAAGAATTGGTACACTATCGCAAAGTTATACTTTTCATCACATCAGATTTATTTATGAACCAATTTCAAAAATAATTATACCGTAAAAAAGATTACATTCTAAGGTTTGTTGCAATGTTTTCAAATTTAAGAACTAATTGTAATAAGATATAAATACAACAGTTTAAAAAAAAACGAAAATGTCCCGATTTTTCCTGAATTAAAAAATATTATCAGGAACCAAATTAAGATTTCTAAAAAAATGCGGTGGCATGCAAAAATTTACATTTAGAGGTACTCAAAAAAAAAAATCACAGCTGAAGACTGAAAATTTCTACTTATGTCTTTTGCTCACTTGCACTAGAAATTTCCCTCTTTCAACTTTGATCCTTAATAAACCTAGACTCTAAATAAACCCTAAACTAATAGCCACATCAGAAAAAAACTTTTCGGTCTTGTTCCCTGTACAATTTTGAACAAACTATGTTACTTTTTTAATTTTCTGATCCGTACTTTCTCTGTAAACCGTCTAAGAATCGAGCAAAAAAACGAGTTTTCAATCCTGTGACAGCGATAACTTTTTTTAGTATAGAGAGAAAATAAGTCAAAAACTCTGTTGATTACATGTTTACATCACATGATTTTATCATTTAATTACTCAAATCAAGGTTTCAACTATTTTAATAAGATAAATATTTATCAAATATTGATTTACAATTACCATTTTAACAATTGCTAACATGGTAATTTTGAATAAGATTTCTTTAAGAAACTTCCTGTTTGCAAGTATAAAATATTGGAAAATATATTGGTGCCATTTCTGTTATCAGTTAGCTTGCTGTTGTGGGAGTGCTGCCTGTAGTCTCTGCTGCTCTGCATGTCCATCATGCAAGAACTCAACTTCCACCCGCATTATGTATGCAATGATGCTGCTTTTGACAACAATTGTGTCTTGCATAATGTTATCACCACAGCTAAAAGACCAATTACACAAAGTAAGTATCATTTCTAATGAAAAAATACAATTTCTTAACTACTTTAAGTTCAAAGTGTGTTATATTTAAATTTTGATAAATTGATTTTAACTTTTATCAATTTCTCATTATTTTTGCTATTTAAAAAGATTACAAAAATGTCTAACAAAAAACTTATCTGTACTATCAATGGTGTGCTTCATAGTTATTTGAAATTTTTAGTTTAAAATTCTAGTATTTTTTCATTATGATAGAATTACTTTTAATTTATAATGGAAGTAAATAGGTATACATTTAATTTAAGTTGTAAGATGACTACTAACATTTTCTCAAACTTATTTAATTGTATTTTACACATGTTTTTTTAAGTATTAACATTCATCCTAAATAACTGTTTTGCATTTGAAAATTAAGTGAGGATAATACAACATATTTTCACCTCTTTTGAGGAAGTTTTCCTTCACATAAATGTCCTTTGCAAGAATATGACGTTTTTGAATTTTCAGTTTAAAAAATAAAATATGACTTACAATTGATAGCAAACAATATTGTACACGTGTAGTGAACCAACCAGACCCTAACCACCTACTAGTAATTTAGTAATTGACCACTTTCCAATTTTTCTTATTTAAATCAACAAGCGAATCTAAGTCAATCAATCGAATCTAAGTAAACAAGTCAATCAATAACCAATCAGTTTGCTTTTCTTACAGCCAGTGAAGAACTAAAATATATGCTAACTAACCTAATGTGTTTGAACTGGACTTAAAGGTGTGTCAGTCAATTAATGGCCAAATCACTATTCTAAACTTGGAGGAAAATAACTATGTTATCAAGTATATTAAAAATTATACTGTATATTATATTAATCACCTACCAAATCAGACAATAAGCAAAAAAATCTGTTGAGAGCAATTACGAATTATCTCCAGATTTTTCCATTTTAATTGTTTCATGAATAATATACACTAATTGGTCAATTACCGGCTGATTTACCTTAGTAATATGTACTACAAAAATATCAATTAAGAACAGTTACTTATAAATTAATTGCACTGCGTAAAAAGATTTATACACCAGGGGTGAAAATCTTCCGTGTTTACGCGGATTTCCGCTTTTCTTTTCTTCCGATAATTTCCGCTTTTTTTTTTCTTTCTTTCGAGAATTTCAGTTTTTTTTTTTTTAAAGAGAATTTTTTTGCTTTTACTACAATTTTTTTTAGAATTAAATTATATCATGAATTACAGACAAAGAATAAATGCAAAAAAATAATAATAAGGAAAGTGAATTTGTCCTTTCTTCAGGGATGAGATTCTTCCGTTTTTTGTAGGTATTACCAACTTTTCGTAAATTTTTGAGAAAATGACCGATTTTTATAATTGTTTACGAAAAAATTCCGATTATTGCCCTTTTTAGTCTTCTATAAACGTAAAATACGCCAAATGAGACATCGCCAACGTTGTACTCCTAAATTTTGCAAGCTGATAAGTCTTGCAAATCCCTTTTGAAAAAAAATCCTTTGTAAGAAGCTTATTAGTTTTATGGCAAACCTGGATAACTTGGATTTTGAACTAGTTAGCGTACGTTTATGTATATTTCGTAGGTAAAGCTACGGTTTCCTAAAACAGCGGAGCTGTTATCTAGCGACCGTGAAACGTCATGATGCACCGGAAAAGATATAAATGAAATATTTTAAGTTGGTCAGCTTTCTTTTATCTAGAAAATAAGATGCTCGGTTATTTCGTCTTTTATGGTAACATCGGCAAGCGGAAAGTTTAAATTTTCATTTTGAATATTCTAGAAAGTACTTTCAAAATCCGTTAAAACTTCTTTCTTTGGCGACTTTAGAAGTGCACCAAGGCGGTGGCCATCGTTTTAAACATAGACTGCAACTATTTTTTGCAACGGAAATTTTTTTAAATGATGCTTCTTTTAAGGGCAATATTTATGATTGTTTTAATAAGTTAAATTTGTTTCTTGGATAATACGAGTTATTAATTTAAAGTTTTATTTTATTTGAAGTTTATTTAATTAGAAAATAAGAATATTTATGGAATAATAGAGATAATAGAGATTTTGAAAAAAGTTATTTTATATTCGAAAATAGGTTGTAAATTTAAACTGAATTAAGTTATATTTTTTTTAATCACAGGGAACTTTAGTCTACGTTTATAGCGGTGGCAACAGCCTGCCCTTGGCTTACTTAAGTCGCCAAGGAAAGAATTATTTCAAATGAAACAATGAAATCAAACGACAGTTTAACGGAATTTGAAAGAACTTTTTGAAATATTCTAATTGAAATTTTTAAACTTTCCACTTACCCAGGTATATTAAAATCCACAATAACCGTTAAGCAGATGGGTTACCTTAATCTGTCATTACTTGCTACTAGAAGTGCGCCAAAAAAGCGCCAAGTCCTTTGCCACTGCTATAAACGTAGAATGAAGCTGTACCATTTTTATTTTTGGTATCTACTTATTTGTTTTTCATGTAAAACTTATGCTATTTATTAAAAAGAGTATTTATTTGATTTATTCTTTTGTAACATAGCATTTTTATTTCCTGTTAAATTCATTTTTGTATCAAGATTTTGGAAAAATTCCAGCTCTTAAAAAAAATTTCACCATTGGTGAAATGTTCAAAAATATTCATAAAAATAACATTTTCAACTTCATGCAACTCATCAACTCATTTATTCTGTTTACAAAGTTGCCAAGATATGTTTTCTCTTTTACAAAATGTGAGTTTACGCGTAAGGTTTCCCCCCCCCCTTTTTTTTTTTTTTCTTCCAAAGACAAATTTCATTGTTTATAGTGGACTTTATAGGGTTTTATCAGACTAAAAATTTGCCTATCCCCCCCCCCCTAAGAAAAAATTTCTGGCTGCACCACTGTTCTGTACACACATTAGTACACATATATAGTATTCTTATTCAGCTATTTTTGTTGTTCAAAATAATGCTGCGTATATTTTCCTCTTTTTTACATTTTGACTGTTTTCACCCCTGATACACTGAAGAGCAATTGAATTAGGGAACCTGTCTGGCAGCGCGTATCACTACCTTTCACCTTGATGGCAGCAATTCGTCTTGGCATGCACTCAACAAGATGCTGGAAGCCATGGGAAGTATCCACGACTCCTGAACAATTTCCCACAATTCACGAAGATTAGATGGAAGGTGGTCTTAGGCTCGAACATCTCTCAATCGCATCCCAGATTTACTCAATTGGATTGAGGTCAGGTGACCTTGATGACCAGGAAAGCAGGTGCTGGTCTGGAATATTCATTCAACCATTTTGATACAATTCGGGAGCGATGGTATGGTGCATTGTATTGCTGAAAAACAATCTCTGTAGTGGGCTGTTGAAAATGAACACAGGAGCAGATGGTCGAAAAGGATATCTCCTGGTAACATTCACCTGTGAGAGATGTCACTCATATCAGGGGTCTCATTTCAGTCCATGTGAACAGACCCTAGACAAAAATGCCTCCTCCACCAGCCTTGAAGAGTACCCTGCTGGTGTGAAGGATCCTTCGCTTCATGTGGTTTACACCCTACACATACTCTGCCATCGGCAAGTGAATCTCGACTCATCACCTCAGGCAACATTTTTCCACATCTTGACTGTCCATTGGCGATGTTCCCATGCCCATGCTAATTGCTGCGCCCTGTGCTGTGCAGTCAACAGAAGGACTCTCATGAGACAATGGTTGCTATACCCTAATGAGAGTTGATAGTGTGTCAGCTTAAATCAACGGGTGATCTGTTGAACTGTGGCTG
Source organism: Metellina segmentata (assembly GCA_947359465.1). Classification (NCBI taxonomy): domain Eukaryota; kingdom Metazoa; phylum Arthropoda; class Arachnida; order Araneae; family Tetragnathidae; genus Metellina; species Metellina segmentata. The sequence continues at coordinate 100,011,167 of OX375880.1, read as the reverse complement.
TCTATCCGCCGCTCGTCTGTTGTCAGCAGCAATAGACCCTGGCAGGGATGGTTTTACCGGAATCAACGTACTCACTGTACACCCTTGACACAGTGGTGCGTGAACCCAAGTGTGCTCCACTTCCGAGATGAAGTGACCCATTCGCCGGGCCTTGACTATTTGCCCACGATCAAATGCAATCTTGCCCGACTGCGGGTAAGATGACAAACGAGGTTGGGTAAAGTGATGAACAGAGACGGGTAAGATAATGAACGGAGACAACAATATAATTCAGCATCAGATACTGTCAAACATATATTTAAAGCTGTTGAAATCGCATCTTGAACATAACAAATTGCACATTTCCCAAAACAAACATAATCAAACTAAAGAAACAGCATCAAACAAATAAATTGAAACCATCAATCAAAATTTTAGATTAAAAAATTATTAAATGAATTCAATTACAAAAATCTCATTGCCAAGAGCGGTGTGTAGCTTGGACTTTGTCCCAGACAGTACAGGCGAAATTGGCCTACAACTGGCACATGAAACATTGGAACCATAATTTTAATAGCGGTTCTTGCATTGGCAACCTGGAGGTATGCTTTACATTTACCAAATATTCCAGCGGTATACCTGATGGAGATTGTGCAGCCTGGATTGTTAGCCATAAAGTCATTACAGCTCACATTATTGGCAGTTTAGAATGGTCCATAGAACACCACATCAAGAGGCTGTAGCTTATGACTCGTGTGCATCATCCAGTTTCGTCATCTTACCCTCCACCCAATTCATCATTGTACCTGCCATTGGGAAAAACATTGAAGGATATCAACCCATCAGAAAAATTAAAATGATACATCATTGACCACATTTTGATTACCACTTTACGAATATTACATGTATAAATCAAAAATATTTACTTCATGAATGTTATTCCTTAGCAAGCAGCAACCAAAAGTTTCATTGGAACCACTCAAAACCACATTTCCACATACTGTGAATCACACAAATAACAGGATGGAATCTTTTGGCATGACAAGGGTAGTGCTGGTTGCTAGAGGTCTGATGATGCTGGTTAGGGGCTGTCATCTAGCGTAATTTTTGTGAAAAATCCAATTCGTCATATTAGGGCCCAAGTTTTAGGTCTGCTTGATCTTACATAGGTATGAAACCCATGCCTTTAAATATTTTTCTGATTACTAGATTGATTGACTTGAAACATTTTTATTTTAACCTGTTGTGACCTTGTGAACAATAAGCATTGTTGAACTTGGATGAACTGTAAAACTCATAAAAATCGACACACGTAGGTATATTGAAGTGTAATTTGCATAAAAGGGAATCTTGAGAATTTTGGGGGTGAGTGGGAAAACTTTCAAATTTTCATTAATAGAGCCCACTGCACAACATGGTTCAAGTGTAAGAGATACATAAATGAGAGCTGTATAATATGGAAAGTGTACCCCTGGCAACTAATAATGAACATGTGTATATCCATTTGCTGTTACAGGGATTGTGTATACATCCATTACATAAGACTTTCTGTCTCTAGTGCAGCTAGGCCAAATATGGCCATTGTACTTACAACCTACAAAGAAAGCTAGGTTTTATTACTGTCATGCTGATATTGGTGGATTACAATATTGTGAAGTTATTAAAGTGGGAATTGTCATAAGTAATTATTCTAAAACAGGAAAGGATGAAGAGAGATCATAGTCTTCTAAATTCTGTCATATGTATTATTTTGAAGTATGTTGCAATTTGTAGTATGTTTTGTGAAAACTGGAAGTTTGTCATCACCCTTGAACAGGCAACTCAGTGTTACGATGCCCATACCAGTGCATTGGCATTGCAAATTAACAAACTATTCCTCTGCTGGAGAAATTGTGAACTAACATTTTTCCCTGCCAAAAATATATCCCTTCCGAAATTCTTATTCATACAAACCGCACTTCATACAATTTTCAATTCATACAATTTTCCAATGTGTATGAATCATTGAAATGTAAACAATTTAGGTGGCACCCTGTTTATCAACCCCTTATGAATTGCAGTCTGGATGAAAATTACAAATGTTAGAATGATCATGCTAGACATTTTGTTATTGTATTTTCATATCTTGTTAATTTGTTTAAATTAACCCTATTCACAAAACTAATTTTCATATCATTTTAAACTATAAAAAATTATTTTCAGTTACCATTTTGTAACGATAGTTGCAATGATGCTACTGGGTACCTTGCTGTATATCGACTGATGTTTGCTTTGACATTGTTTTTCCTGCTATTCTGCCTCATGATGTTTGGTGTCAAAACCTCTAGAGATGGACGTGCTGGTATACAGAACGGGTAACTTTAAAATTTTATCATAAATGTCCATGTAGTTATTAATCTCTACTATTATGAAATGCACTTCGTGCATTGGATGTTCGCCGTGTCCTGACGAATCTATGGCACTTACAATAATAAAATTTGGCCCACAGGTAGTCCAAATTCTTTTTGCAATTTTATAGGGATTTGAAATCTACTGAAATTTTAACACCAGATAAATACCTTATACGTTTGATTTTCTTTTAAAATAATTTTTCAATTAAATAGTTATAGTTTTTGGTTTGCAAAGCAAACCACCGACCGGGCAATGCGACCTCCACGAAAATAATTGTTACAGGCAATGCCCGTTTGATTTGCTTTGCAAACCAAACATCATGGGCAACTCCGTTGTGGCTGTTATCCAATAGGCTACGAACTCCTATTTGATTTGCGAAGCAAACCAATAACCCTACAAAAGCAACTAGCAGTACTATATAACGCCTGGCTAGTACTATATAATTTTGATATATTCTATTATAAATTAAAATTATTCTATATTAAAATTATATTCTATTTAAATACATGCCTATTTCATACCTGCCAACTTTTTAATCTTCTGGATAGAAAAAATATCCTCCCAGGTTTTCTTTTCAAAGTGAGAAATTTTTAAATGATGGCAAATTTCTGAAGTCATGGCAGAGGGAAAAAATTTTCTATTGATCCCAATTTCAAAGTTTTGGTGAAAAACCATATTGACCATGATAAGAACACGTCATAATCAGTGGTTGCCAAATTGTCCTTCCATAAAACCTTCTTTGGCATTAATGTCCAACAAAAACTTTAAAATACATCTCCAAAATACTAAAAACGTTTAATTGCTGTACTTATAATTGGTACCATTTTATGTAAAACACATCTCAAATTAGTTATTGTCATGTGTGAATTGACATTTAACAGTAACGGAGAACAGGGCCACTTTGTCAGTTTTGAGATGCTTCTTCAATTTTCCAATTGGGCTCTTAATTATTTTTAGACATTTTTTTCTTTGATAGTTGTGTTGGTTTTTATGTTAGAATCATGCACACACACATATGAATTTTTTTTCTTTGTGGTTGATTAATATGATATTACTTTTATTTCATTCTGTTTTTGTTAAAGCTTCTAATTTTACATGCATGATGCAGTTGAACTGAATAGGAACTTTAAAAAATAATTAAACCTTGGTTTGGGATGACACAAATATTATTTTTTTTTTTTAATTTGATATACCTAAAAATTGTTATCCCAATACTTTTTTTTTTAATTTTCTCTCCAATCTACTCAAATGTAAGTTACAAATATGAATATTTTTAAACCTTACTGTATGAGGAGTGCATATTTAAAAAGAACATTTATTAAGTTGCAAAAGTCAAATATTTGAAATCTTTACTTAGCTTTTGCCCATGATTAAAAATGGTATTTTGCCCTGATAATTTTGTGTGCTGTTTTTGATTTGTCATTCATGTATGTAGAATGGGTGGTTTTTTTTTTTTTTTTTTGCTGCTAATATTTTTATTTCCTTGGTTGACATTGCTTATAGTAGCTGGTCATTTGATATGTCTAAATTACTGATAATAAATAAATGATAATATCATGTAAATTTCATTGTAAGAGAAAATAGAAATGGACATTTGAACTGAAAGTATTAGTTTTTTGTCTGTTCATAGATTTTTTAAGAGTCAACCATTTTTACATGAGGTGTGAAATACCCCCACAAAAACAAGTTATAAGTAAATCATGGCTGCTTAAAAAACTGCTTAACAATGTCACTGTTATGCACATGAAACTATTGCCTTTTTCATCATTTTAACTACTAAATAATGAGATATTTAAAAAAAAAATTATTCTAAAAATCTGTTATTTTTATCATTTATATAGTTACAGATCAAATGTGTCACTAAAAACTGTATTGCAAAATCTTCTGAAAAAATTTACTCTTATATATGATGAATTTGCATTATAGGTTTTGGGGAATAAAATACATAATTTTAATTGCTGCTATGGTTGGTGCATTTTTTATACCTGATCAAACATCTTTTGGAAAAGGTAAGTTATGCTAGTTTGTTCATTCATAGCTTTTACTGATCTTTAAGCAATACAAAATGTTTATTTTAAGTTTTTGAACAGCCCACTCTTTACAATTATTCTTGCTAAGCAACCTTCTCTGAAAATACTTTAAAAGTCGACTAGTCGAAAACAACAGACTGCATGTTGCTGTAAATACGTTGAATCATACAACTTATGTTATGCTGCACTCTGAGTGAAAATATTGTTCTTTCCAATGACTTTAAATGTGTCATAAAATTTATCACGAGCTTATTAAAATGGGATTTTTTTTAAATGCAAATCAAGTACAATTTATTCAAATACATTTTGATACAATGGAACTGTATAACTACTTATAGTTTAAGACTAGAGTTTTATAGTTTCCATCAATATTTATTTTCTGCTTTGTTTCGAATAAGCAGTGACCTAAATAATCATCTATCTAAATTGTGATGAGAACTAAGAGCAGTTTATAATATTCTGATTCTGCTGCTAAAGATTTCAAATTTATTAGTTTCCAAATTACTATACAAGTAAAGTCTGTTAATCTATGTATTTGATATTGGGTTATGAGTGCCTTTTTCTGACTTTATAACCGCTTTGTCTTGATTGAAGAGAGATAACACATTATTTTTTAATAGGTGCTTCAATCTAGCCTGTACCTTTACTATCATATTCTGTAACCATGATTACTATGATCCTTACTCCATGCTTATTAACACCACTTAGGTTAAGACTAGTGATTCATTTGTTGAGTTTTAAGGTGAAATTCAAATATTATACAGAAGTATAGTGGGAAAAGAAGACTCGGCTTTTGGGCACATGATGCCACAATGATAATGGGAAGGGGGTGGCGTAAGGGTGCAATGTTTCTTAAAATGTAATCTCTACAATTATAAAATGTAGTTTCTGTTTGTGCGTATGCGCAGTTTCCTTGACAAATCTATGGCACCTACAATAATGAAATTTGGCACACTGCTAGCCCAATTTTTTGAAATTTTATAGTTCAGCCCAAATTTTAAAATTTAATCTAAAACATTTTAAAATGAATGTAATGAAATTTAATTATTATTGTTTTCTTTGGAATGGCAACAGCATAAAGATATGACATATTCTAAATTTATTTTTTCCGTTTTCATTTTGCGCAGAGGAATGATTTTCATGCAGACAATAAAAAACAATGTTTTAACTTAGTTATGTAGTTATTTTTTCTATCTCCTAGACCGTTAAAGGTAAGAGTAAAAATTTCAATGGATTTGAAATGTGCGGAAAATTTTACATTAGATCAATACTTAAAAATATGATTTTCTTTAAATAAATAAAAAAAAATTTTAATTGAATATCTTTTATATTTTTGCAAGAGAATGTGACATCTCACTAACATTCATGTTCCAAAAATAAACAGATTACATTTCAGACCTTCTTACGATTTCAGGGAAAGAAAGGGAAGAAAATAAAAAACATTTTGGCTGGCATTATTTAGTTCTTTTTTGTAACATCGAGATGGTTAAAGATAGATTAAAAATTTCAACGGATTTGAAATCTGCCAAAAATTTGATGCCAGAAGAATGCTTTATACGTTGATTTTCTTTTTTAAAAATAATTTTTCAATTGATTTTTTATATTTTTTCAAACTACCCCACGAGCAATGTGACCTCTACGAAAAGAACCGTCACGTGCAACGACACCACGGGTAACTCCGTTATGGCTGTTATCCAATAGACTACGAACTCTTATAATCCCACAAAAGCAACTGGCACGGGCAACGCCGGGCTAGCCATGCAGTGGCTTGTGGACTAAGAAAAACAAGTGCTAAAGGTCAAAATTCCACTTTTTCACCCTTATATTATTGCTATGTGTGGCATTTTGTGATTTCCACCTCGTGTCAAAATCTCTTATGTCATCAGCAGATCCTGTAAACTAAGATCAAAACCCCAAAGTATATAATAATAGAATCAAATCATAAAGAAATTAGCTTTTCGGCTCTCCTAAAAAATATGACCTTTTGCACTTTGAGTGACGATATACAATTGTATGTTCTGGTTCGGGTTGCCTAGGGTGTTGATGGATGAAGACAAGAACAAGTCAGGTTCTAAACAATAACTATATATTCTCAGGTTGAGCATACAACTTTAGGCTCTTAAGCCTAACTAAAAGATATCAAAACGAAAGCGTCGATGAGAGCTTCGCAGCTGGTGACTTCGCTCTTTTCTACTCTGCTCTGCTCTTTTCACCTGCGCTCCGTCTTATGTACTCCGTGGCGCTGGCATCGCTACGAGTGTTGCCACTATGCAGGTGGTTTGGTGGATGTGGTTTCGAGTATGCCACATGTATTATAAATTGATTTTTGTTGTGGGGACTAAGTTCACCACAGTACAAAAAATGCATTTTGAGGATTTTGCTCTATTATCTTGACTTTTCTTTGCAGTTTGGATGTACTTTGGGATGATTGGTGGTTTCCTTTTCATTCTTATCCAGCTCATTTTAATCATTGACTTCGCCCACAGCTGGACGGAGCGATGGCTGGAAAATTATGAAGAGACACAGGCAAAGGGGTGGTACTGTGGTAAGTTAGTGGCTTCACCATCTTGTCTTGTTTGTTATTGTTGTTGCCTTCTTTCATGACAAAACAATTTTAATTTCTGTTTTCTAGCTCTGGTTTCCTTTACATTTATACATTACGCATTATCCATCGCTGCTACTGCGTTGCTGTTTGTATACTATACTCAGGTGAGGTATTTAGTTTAGGCTTTCTTTTGTTTATCCCAATTAACTTTTAGCTTTTGCAGACCTGCCAATTCTTCCAGGTTTGCTTAAAAAACAGTTTTTGTTTTCCAGACAGACAAAATATCCTTCAGATTTTTATTTTCAGAAAAAGGAAATTTTAAAACGATGACAAATTTGACTTTTGGCACCAACTCATGGGATTCCATAATGGAATGGCAATTACATACTTGCCAACTTTTACAGATTATTAGTAATTTTTACGGATTTCCACTTAATTTTACTGATTTACGAATGGGTCTGCCTTTTATGAATTTTAAAATACTTTGATTGAGAAATCGAAGCATTTTATTCTCTGCAACCTTCCACTAATCCATAAAAACCCCAAACCTTGTTTCAAGTAAAAATTCAGTGTAAAATAATTAAAGAAGACCAAAAAAAAAAAACTGCAACTTCATTGAATTTTTCTGCAAGTCCCTCTTCTGGATAAAACTCTAGATGAAACAACTTTGTAAATAGAAGATTGATTTTTTTTTTCTTTCATCTACTTGCAAAAAAGCTTTATGAACACCAATGATGTGTAATCCTGCCACAAGTTTAAATTGTATGTAACATACAGTTATGGATGCACTGTGTAGATAAGATATAAAGTGAATCTGTTTCTTTACAGTGGATGTGTTCAGTTTGGTATTAAAACACTACTCCTTTGTGAGTTTCTGCAGATAAAAATGTGAACTTTTACTTAGGCATTTTTAAATACCAATAATGCTAGTTATTGTGACATGCGGATATATCTAATTCCCTTTAATCCATATATTTATGTTGTATTTTATGGCATGGGGCATTCGGGGCACTAAAGTTTTACTGATGCACAGTTTTCAAAGTTGGCAAGTATGCTATTAAAATGTTGGAATAAGGTTTGGATTTCCAAAAAAACTTGCATTGAGCAAGTCGACTGGTAAACAGGGATTTCATGCATATTGTGAATAAAGAACTGCAAGCACTATTTTATTTTCAAAATTAAAAGATCAGCTTTGATTGGAAGGTTGCCAGAAAAATTTTATTTGGGCTAGTTGATGATTTATGTATATTGTGAAGGATTATTTCAATTGATTAATCTTATAATTTCAGTTTTTATATTCGCTATGAACTTTGGTATTAGTTTTTATGACTAAATCTCTTCCTGTGTATATAACGTATTAAATAATGTTAATCTAGTATGCATAGTTTTCATGCAGTTAAAAATATTTATGTAATTTAAAAATGATGAATTGAATCATTATTAAAGATTGCAGAAGGCTTTTTATCCTATTAAACATAGACTTTATCCAATACAACTTTTGCTGCAATTTGTATTATCTGGGTTTTAAAACTTGTGGTTTTGAGTTTGTTACTTACATCAAGTTTTAACTTTAGGATATTTTATTATATATTATTATTATTATATATTATGTTATTATATTTAAAATTATTCGTTAAATTTTGACATTTTAGCTTTTTGAATGTTTATATTTTATATAATTTTATTGCCGCCATCATGCCTTGTGTCTGCGTTTTCAGTAACTAAAATGTTTGAAAATTAAAGAAAATAAATTTTGTTATAAAAAAAATAATCTTTAATGTTATCTCTTATTATTTATGAATATTAGTCTGCTATTCCTTAAAAGTATGTTTTACCTGTACGCCACAAGATGAAACTTAGCCACTCCTACTTTGTACACAGTCCAGTCACATTAATGTGACCACCTGTCAAAAGCCAGAATAACCACTTTTGGCAGAGCGGACCTCTGTGAGACGTGCAGGAAGAGAGTCAATTAGGTTTCTGATGATGAGTGCACCCAGTGAATGCCTAGAAAACATTCCCCAAACCATAATGATCCCTACTCCAGCCTGGATCCTTCCGGCAATTGTTGCAGGGTGTTTGCTTTCAGACGTTTCACGCCGTATATGCCAACGTCCATCTGTCCGATGGATCATAAAACTTGATTCATCGGAAAAAGCCACCTGCCGCCGCTCTGTGGACGTCCAGTTGCGGTACTGGCGTGCAAATTTCAGTCTTCGTTGCAGATGAACAGCAGTCAGCATAGGTGCATTAACCAGTAGTCTGCTGCGGAGGCCCATGCGCAGCAACATTCGCTGAAACGTTGTTGAGGATACACTCTTGGTAGCCCCTTGGTTCATCTGGGTGGTCAGTTGCTCAACAATTGCACGTCTATTCGCCCGAACGCATCTCCGTAGCCTTCGTTCACCTTTGTCATCTATAGCCCGTGGTGCACCACATGTGCCACACCGCTGATTTTGGATAGTGCCATTTTGACATGCACGGTATACTTTTACCACGCCGGCATGCGAACAATTCACAAAATTAGTCGTTTCCGAAATGCTTCCACCCTTGGCCCGAAAGCCAATAATCATGCCCTTTTGGACGTCGGATAAATCGCTACGTTTATGCATTACGCCAACGATTGAAATGCTTTCCGATGCCCTAGGACATCCTTTATATACACTCCACTGGATTGTTCTGCCACCCGCCTTTTGTGATTGGTTATTTCACTTGATGTTGAAAGTAGGTGGTGGTCACATTAATGTGACTGGACTGTGTATAATCTTTCACCTAATTTAACAAATATAAGCCACATTGTGCATATTTATATTCCAGACTTGATAGGATCTTGTTCCATATTATCTGTGGATATACAAAGCACTAGTGTGTGTTACTATTTAAATAGCAGTTATATATATTAATAATGTAATGTTATAGTTATATAAATAAAAATTTATGAATTCAGAAACTAATATTTGTTTTATTTACTTTATTTATAGGATGAAGCTGGCTGTGGGACTCAAAAGTTTTTCATTAGTTTTAATTTGATCGCCTGCATTATTTTATCTGTTGTATCAGTTTTGCCAAAAGTTCAAGATGGTACTAAGATTTTTTTAATATGTTATATTGGTTGGAAAAGTATTTAGTGTTAAATATTAAATAGTGTGCTGTTAATTTCAATTATTTATGAACTTATCAATGTTTTTATCTTATAGCTCTTCCAAAATCTGGATTACTCCAGTCATCCATTGTCATGCTCTATGTTATGTATTTAACCTGGTCTGCTTTGAATAACTCTTCTAGTAAGTATTGTGAAATAAAAATCAAACAAAATTGCAAACATTGTATCTCTTGATAACTTTTATTAAATTATATTTTATATTTTTGGGTTGATGTAAAATATTGGGTCATCTGGAAAGTTCTGCGGCTTTTCAAATTGAAGTTTGCGTTGTTATTATTTTGACCTTGATTGAAGCAGATGTGTAAATTCGGTCTTCTCTGCTTTCACTGCATAATTCTAACTTGTGTTGTGTCGTAATGTTTGTTTCACTGCAGTGCTAAGAATGGAGAACCATAAAGTTCATTTCCGTCATCCGTTAAGAAAGAAAAAATTGCTAGTCAGACTGCTTATAAAATGTGTGCTGTATATGAACAAAGTGCTGTTTCTGATGACACAGTTCGAAGGTAGTTTGATAAATTTAGGTGCTGAAATTTCAGCCTTGAAGATGATGCCTGCTCTGGACGACCATCCTCTGTAAAAGAGGACCTATTAAAAGATACTATAGCTGAAAATCCACGTTACGCAGTTCAGGAACTATCACACAGACTAAACATTCCAAAAAGTACAGTTTATTATCATCTAAAGAAGATAGGGTATAAAAATCTAATAATAGGGTAATATAAGCCGCTACAGTGTAAGGGTACCACATACTTTAACACCGAAATGATTGATCGAATTTCGGCATGCGATTCTTTGCTGAAACAAAATGAAAAAGCTCCTTTTTTGGAAACGGCTCATTACTGGAGATTAGAAGTGGATGTTGTTGTTCGCGTGTCCAAGGACAAGCAATATTGTATTGGGGTAGCGGTCTAGATTCCATCAAAAGCATTGGTCACAGCCTCTGCCAATATTGGTGCATCCCAGCTGTAGAGGATCTCCCGTAATGAGTCCCTGAGTGGAACCATTCCAATCTTCAAAAGATTCACTGCAACAGTTGGGCATTCCCAAATGTGGTTGGGCGTGAGTTGGACTTCGGGGCATTTTTTACAATGGGCATAGGTTCTTGTTTTGTCTGGATGGATCTTCATGCCCTTATAATGCTCAGTTCTAAGCCTGGCAATAGTGGATGTGATATTTCTGGGACTGTCGAATTCTGTTAAAGGGGTTTCTTATATGTGTGAGTCATAATTCTATATCTGGCCACTACGTTAGCATCAGCAAGTGTGATGGTGGTGCACCTCTGATCAAGTTCTCTAGCTTCTTTGGCCAGAGAATCCGCACATTTATTTCCCTCAATATTGACATGTGCTAGTATCCATTGTAGGACACAGGATTTTCCCTTGCTGTGCAACCTTTCAAGAAGGACTATAATTTCAGATGTGATGTTGGTCTCTCTGTTTTTGATAGCTTCTAAAGGTGATTTAGAATCTAAAAATATTGTTATTCCTTCTGTACAATAATAATACAAGAAAAGGATCATGGGATAAGCCAAATGAACCTCCCCAAGTAACATTGAGGGGGGGGGGCTGCATCCCAAAAAACTACTGATTTGTGTATGGTGGGACTAAAAAGGAATTGTTCGTTATGGATTGTTGCCACAAAATCAGACAATAAATTCGGGGGAGGGGGGGGAAACAGTTCTCAAATGGCAGCATTAAAAGCAGAAATTGAAGCATAGCGGCCAGAACTGACCAATCATTGAGGTGTTGTCTTCCAGCATTATAATGCGTGGCCTCACATTTCGCTTGTAAGACAAAAACTTATTGAGTATAGCTGAGATGTTTTGTGTTACCCCCTCCCCCCCATATTCATGAGACTTTGCACCTCTTCAGGTCACTTCAAATTTATCTAAATGGCCTGGAGTTAATTTCTTTGGAGACTGTCAAACAGTACCTTGATAACTACTTTATATATATACATATAAGCCTAATGATTTTTTTTAAAGAATTTTCCAGCTGCTGGGGAAAGATGGCAAAAAGTCTTAGAACAAAATGGTGCTTATGTGATTTAATAATATTTTCTTATGTTTTTGTACTGCTTTGTTGGTATTATCAAAAAAAAAAAAAAAAAACTTTCTGGATTACCCAATATTTAGAAACCTTAAATATATTATAGTTAAACTCTGGTTAGAAAGCTCATGGCCTTGAATGAGTCATCTAAAAAAAGGTATGTTCACCATGGGAAAGGGTTGCAATTTTCTTAATCATGCAGGGTGATCGCCATGGGAGATTTTTCGTTTCACTAACTTTTTATCATTGCTGCCTATTGAGTGATAAACTCCAGCCGTAATCCATTCTAAAGACAATAGGAGTGCATTATGTTACATATAACCTGTCACCTTAAGCTTTGGTTTCCTAAGAAAGTGGAGCCATTATCTAACAGCCGTGATACGTCATGATGCCGCGGGCATAACTACACGGCCGTCTAAACAAAAATCCAGACGCGTCAACTTAGACGGACAGAATACGTTGGAGAATGGGCAACACAGACGGCTGTAGTGGTTTATTTTATTCGAGAAACAAAACAAAGTGGTTTTTTATTCTCTAGTTTAAAGTTTCTAACTTCGGGATCGTTGAAGGTAGAGTGAAAATGTCAACAGATTTCAAATCAGCGTCAATTTCTACGCCAGATCAATATCAAAAACAGTTTTACTATTCAATTACTTACCATTTAATTATTTATTTAAAGAAAATCACATTTTAGATATCGATCTGGTGTCAAATTTTCCGCAGATTTCAAATCTGTTGAAATTTTTATTCTGTGTTTAACAATCCCGATTTTACAAAAACGAATTAATCAATGGCAGTCAAAAATGTTTATTTATTTCGCTCCTCTTCGTTCGAATCGTTTGGAGCAGGAAATGAAATGTGGCCGCTACAAGAGAAAAAACGTTCCCCAACTGTTTGAGACCGCTATGACGACAGTCATGGAAATGGTGGCTCCGATGATTTTCGTTACGCTCACAAAAACCGCTCTCTAGGAAACCAACACCATGTGTTAGTATAAACAACGTTTTAGTGACGTCAGCCACTGATATATCACGGCCGCTAGATCACGGCTACGCTTTCTTAGGAAACCGAAGCTTTACTAACATATTCATTCAAATCCATTTTACTCAAATGCCAACTTGCTAGAGCAGTACTGTAGTCTTATATATACTTAAGGCATATGAGAGATTGTTAAAAACGGATACCTTCAAACTGTTCACATTGTTAACAAAATAAATTTTCACAGCACTAAGCAAATTTTTACATTGCTTAAGGGGACCAGAGCAGTCCTGTCTCCGTAATGTTAAAATGGTCAGATTGTAAGGAACATTTTCTCAATCTTTTATGTGTATTGATTTAAATTTTTCTATACAAGTTTCGAAGACACTTTTAAACATTTTAACACAGGGATTTAAAAAAAAAAATTAAATTTAAAGTTGGTGGTTTTTTTTTTTTTTTTGTTATTTTATTATTATTATTATTTTTTTTTTATAGTTTAAATTAACTTTTTTGAGCAGATAGAGAAAAATGCCTTGTTAAAATATGCAGGGTATGTTGCACTCATAACACAATTTTTTTTTTATTTGCTGGAATAGACTTTGAAAAAATGTTTCTTTTGTGGAAAAAATACATATTTTGAGATATTGAAGTTTAAAGCACAAAATTTATTTTACTTTAGGTATATGCAGGTATTTTTCAAAAAATTATTTAAAATACTTCTATTCAACAAGATTCTACAAATAATATATCATTTTAAACAAAATTGTATAAACATTTATTTAAATTTATTTTTAAAAAATAAACGAAATTTTGAAAGATTTTTGGGCAGTGGTCCAAAACTCTTAAAAGGTATCTAAATTAAGCTGTTAAGACACACTGAAGTAAAATGAATTTCATAGTCGATGAACTTGTAAGTAATACTTGCCAGAGTTTTGGCATGCAAGAATTTAATAGTTTGTAAATTGACTGGTAATATGTATGTTCTGCTTCGGGTTGTCTAAGGTGTTGATGTATGAAGACAAGAACAAGTCAGGTTCTAACAATAACTATATATTCTCAGGTTTAGCATACAACTTTAGGCTCTTAAGCCTAACTAAAAGACACATTAAAACGGAAACATCGATAAGAGCTTCGCTGTTGGCGACTTCGCTCTTCACTACTCTGCTCTGCTCTCCGCACCTGCGCTCCGTGATATACTCTGTGACGCTGGTGTCGCTACAAGTGTTGCCACTGTGCAGGTGGTTTGGCGGATGGGGTTTTGAGTATGCAACACTCGTCCATCCTGACTGGCCGGTCCGCCGACCTTTGCTGTGAATTGAGGATCTGAAAAATAATCAAAAGAAAAAGACAGGAAAAGGGAAAACAAATATTTACAAAATCTATCTTGCAGACACAAAACGCTTTCTGAAATTGTTCATTCAGGAAATCTTCACATGAAATGAGAGAAAGAGGGGGGGGGGAACAAAGTCTTCTCCCAAGGTTTCATAAAATCTGCACTGGTTGAAGTAACACGTGGACCTTCATGGATTCCCACTTTTTCCACATCATACCTGTCATTAGGTCTAACTTTCACCACTTGTTATGGTCCGAAGAACCGTGGTCTAAGCTTTAGTCCAACTCCAAATTAGGTTCTCTTGATAGCAACTTTGTCGCCTACACCATATGTTTGTGCTGGTTTTCGTCGCTTGTTGTATTGTTGTTTACTTTGTTGCTGCACTTTCAAAATGTTAGCCTTAGCTTCCTCACGTAGTTGTTGGACATTTTGTAGCGATATCTGTATGTATTCATCTTGAAGTGCCTCTTTAATTTTAACGTCATCCTTGTTTTTCATTTTAATTCCCGTCAAAAGTTCAAAAGGGGTGTATTTGCTTGATGTCATTGTCGTTTGACGTTGTTGATCTTTGATTTTTTGTGTTAGCTCATCCCGCAAATTCAAATCGCAGTGTCGTATTTTGATGTATTGACGCATTCTTTTCGTTTCTGTGGTTTGTGACTTCCGATTTCATTTACAGGCTTGTTTTGATTAAATCTGGGATTATTTGGTCTAGGTGAGTTTCGGTTGTAAAATTCTCGCGTAGGGTTGTTTTGTCTTTGAAAAAGTTTGTGTGGCGTTTGTCTAATAATTGTTTTTGAATGTCGGCTGGCGTGTGTGTGTTTCACTGAGTGATTTGCGCTTTGAAGCGAAGTAAATGTCACATTCTTTTGCGAGTTGTGGTGGTCTAAACCAATTTTCACCAGAGCGAATTGAAATATGTGATTGTGTATCCCTTTCTAAAGTACTATAAAGTTTGTTCGAAACCATTAGTTCACATACAGATTTAAAGTCATTGACATCTCGAAGTCTGCAATAATATTCGAATGCTCTGGTTAATCTTGCTGCAAATTGAGGATGTGTTTCGTTTGGAAATCTTTGACATCTATGGAAATTAGCGAGACATTCTTGTGGCGTTGGTTGGAATTCTTTTAGTACGGTAGCTTTGACCTGTTCGTAGTTTTTGAGTTCATTTTCTGGAACGTATAGGAGGATATTGGCAGCTTTTTCTTGAAGAATGTTAATTAATATTTCGGATTTATATTCTTGTGGCACGTTTTTTGTTTCAAAGGCACGTTCGAGCGAATGGAAAAATATATTGTAATTTTCTGCCTTAGTTGGGACTGGCATACTTAGCGTTTTAACACTTTTTATATAACTTTCTATGTTTGGCGGTGATGTGTCGTTCATTCTAGTATTGTTTCCGGTAGGAGATTGGTTTGCTCCTGCATTATTTCTTATAGTAGCTTATTCGAGTTCTCGTTCTATTTGTACTAACTTAAGTTTCTCGGTGTCGACTATATGTGCTAACTTAAGTTTTTCGATTTCTGCTAACTTAAGTTTCTTGGTGTCGACTTCTTTAGCCTTTCTTTCTTCGACGATTGAACTCATTAACTCTTTTATAAATTCTGGGTCTTGTTTGAACGTATCATTTTTCTCAATAATTTCTTTTAGTTTGATTATAGTGGCACCTTCCGGTACAATTTCATCAATTTCATGAACAACCTTTAAGAGGTCTTCTTTCTTCGTATTTTTATACATGCTTAAAATAAAGGTTTGGTCCTACCTTAGATTCTTGTTTGGCTTCTGTTTTGGCACCGTCGTCTGTTTGACCTTTGCACTGGTCACTTTCGTTAAGGCGGGGAGATAGTCCTTTTGCTTCCATTTTGGAACGTCGGTGAGCTGCACTGGACACTTTCGTTGAGGCGGGCAGTTTGTCCTACTGCTTCCGTTTTCTCTGCGTTGTTGTTTGCTTGACTGTTGACTAGACACGTTAGTTGAGGCGGGGGAATTGGCCTGCGCTTTTAGTTACTTCACAGTTGCACTGAACTCGTTCGTTGAGGCGGGGTAATTGGCCTCTTGCTTCCGTTTTCTCTGCGTTGTTGTTTGCTTGACTGTTGACTGGACACGTTAGTTGAGGCGGGGGAATTGGCCTGCGCTTTTAGTTGCTTCAGAGTTGCACTAGACTCGTTCGTTGAGGCGGGGGAATTGGCCTCTAGCTTTGGTTTGGCTGTAGAATTTCGTTTCGTTGCTGTTAGTCCAAGAGCTGTTCATTTCATTTCTCAAAGTTCAGAACCAGTTGAGCCCCCATGTTCTGGTTCGGGTTGTCTAGGGTGTTGATGTATGAAGACAAGAACAAGTCAGGTTCTAACAATAACTATATATTCTCAGGTTTAGCATACAACTTTAGGCTCTTAAGCCTAACTACAAGACACATTAAAACGGAAACATCGATGAGAGCTTCGCTGTTGGCGACTTCGCTCTTCACTACTCTGCTCTCCGCACCTGCGCTCCGTGACATACTCTGTGGCGCTGGCGGCGCTACAAGTGTCGCCACTGTGCAGGTGGTTTGGCGGATGGGGTTTTGAGTATGCAACATGTATTTATTATGACATGTTCAAATACAAGATGCTATAAACATTTTGCCACATTTCCACATCTTTCTACAACATGCAAAATCTTGCCAATCGATAGTCTTCATGGAATGGCTATTATTCTTATCACAAAATATATTATAGTACAGCTCTGCTGTATAGATAGAAGGCAGATGACCTCGAGGAAGTTCACATCTTGAAAGGTTAATGGATCCCCATCTGAAAGGTTGCCATTACTATCAGATGAAATTTTATTACTATTACTGTTAGTTATTATTATTTCAAGTCTTATTTTTCTTTCTCCCTTTTTTAATTAGATTGTCGACCAAGTTTTCTCGGAAAAACCCATGCCTTAGATGCTCAAAGCATTGTGACTTTGCTTATTTGGTTTGTTTGCATCCTCTATTCAAGGTAAGATTGCAAAAAAAAAAGATTGATTTTATTAAGTGCAATAATACAGTAAAAACCTGATTATCCAAGCCCCGATTATCCGAGTTTCCGCTTTATCAAATATTTCTAGGATTTTTTTTTTCTACATTTTACATTTTTAAAATTATTGAAAAAATTCTGAACTTGATCTCACAAGCACTCAGGAAAACTAAATCCGTGACTGGATAAACGCTGACAAACAACAAGAGATTACAGTTAAAAATGATCGTCAATAAGGAAAATGAATCTAGTGATGATGGTGAGAAAAGACAGTGACGATGAAAATCTCCCATACAGATGGACTAAAAAGCTATCGAAAGTTCTATTGAATATATAGAACAAGAAGTGACACCAGCAATCCTGTTATCCTTAAAAATTGGCGAAACATTGCTGCAGAAAAACGCCAAAATAACTTAAAACAAAAAAAATTAAAGACTTTTTTAAGTAACAACTCTTTAACTATCGTAACAATATGAATTGTATGTGATGTATCTGTATAACTTTTGTATTTTTTAAAATATGTATTTAAACCTACACAATTTATTTTATTTACAATTTTTGCTTTAACCGAGTTAGTCTTGGTCCACATTAACTCGGATAATCGGTACTTCACTGTAGTTTAATTTATTTTCAAGTTCTAGTATATGCTTTTTGAGCTGAAAAAAATAAACTGTTCTGCAAGTGTAATCATTAAATTTCACATGAAGCAATATGATAAGATTAGTATAATTGATAAAAGGTTTTCAAAATAACAAAATACAACAACCTATACACTAAAGCAAAAAATTATGCATAAAATCCGTTTTTTTTCGGTACCTACAAAACATGAATGTCACAGTAAAGAAAGTGTTGGACCATTTTCAGTACTGTAGAGAGTACTGTACTGCTAATTGGTATATTGGTCAGCATTAGTCTACCGACCAGTAAGTCCTGGGTTCTAATGGATGTCAGTGATTGTCTCTGTAAGGAGTAACAGCAGCTTATCCCCTTAGTTCTCCACAAATAGCCATCAGTTAGACCCTTGTAATACTGAAGGATGTAAATGTCAGTTGTAGAAATAAAATATTGATTACTGGGGATTGAGAGATGGGATCAAATGGAAAAAAAAAATGCAATGCTTATTTTTAGACAAATTATGTCAATGTTGTTTCTTTTTCGCAAAGACAACAGTGCAAACAAAGGCACCAATACAGCCTTAGTTAATACAGAGTGCAATTGCCCCTATCTTAGCAATTCTATGGATGATCAAAATGCTGTCTTAAAACTTGTGATAGTCTTTTACAAAAGCAAAACAAAATGAGGAGAGAATATAAACCAACCCAATGATAGACCAACTGCTCCTATTATGGGGAGAGAGGAAAGTAATCATTTTGTATGGCATACCATTAATTAATCATAGTAAGAAACCAAAAGAAGCTGAAATGATCGTACTTCTACATTCCCTAGTTCACTGAAAGTGAAAATCAAGTTCGTTACAAATTGAAACTTATATTTCACTCAGTTTTACATTTTAAGGATCGTTTTTGATTCAGATTTTAGTGATTCAGTCTGAATGATTTTAAATATTTTATCATGGGATTCTGGACTTTGCTTACATGGACACAATGACCATCTTACTACATTTCTGTGTATGTACCTCATTTTTTTTCCAAGGAAGTTTTTTTTTTTTTAATATTTTTTTGTGTTATTCTGATTTAAAATGTATTGACTTTTTGCTATTTATTTTTAAAACATTTTTCAACCAAACTCTAATGGCTGTCATGGCTCAGTGGGTATGCCCTCTGTGCTATCAACTTGCGGGTTTTTTAGCGATGAATTTCTCTCTCTTCCCTGTCAGTAAAACTTCCTCTGTGTGTATGTTCATTACTTGATATTGTATGTCTTGTGTAGCATGGCCGTGCTGGTCTAAAATTAATTGTGATCATGTTTCCTTTTCATATTAGTATACGAACTGCCAGCAATTCTCAAGTCAGTAAGCTAACTATGTCCGAGAAGATTCTTGTTCAAGATGGAGACTCTGGTAAAGTATTTATATATGTGTTCTGATCATCATGTGTGGATGATGAGTCATTAATTATTTGCTATGTAGTTGTATTCCTGTTTCTGGTAGCATTACTGTTGTTTTTATGCTCGTAGCTAGTGGAGGTTTTCTGTCTTACCACTCCTGCTGAGATTTTTTAAGTTACTAGGTCTTTTCCATTGCTGCCATGGGGTTAACCATAATAACTATCAGAGAGATCGAGCGATGTCTACTTTCATTGACAGTGTGTGCAGTAGTGGCCAAGAACAAAGGGACACTGCACACCTAAATTGGACATGGATTTTTATTTATGCAATCTCTAATATTATAAAAAAAAGTGTTTATCTGTCTGTTTTTTTTTTTTTTTTTTTTTTTTTGCGCCCGAAAAATCCTGACGATTCTATGGCACTTACAGCAATGAGATTAGGCACACGGGTAGTCTGGATTTTTTGCAATTTTTGGGTCGCAGCAAAATTTTACAGTTCAATCTAGAAGATTTTTTAATGAATTTTATAGTTTTATTCTCTACCTGGTTCTTCAAGGCATTTCTTCCACAATAGAAGAATAACCCCCAATCTTGACTTTTCTACCCATGTAACCTTGCAGTCAGCCTTGGAACCATGCCAATTTTTTTTCATCGCTCTGAGAGCGCTCGGAAAATTATTTTTTACGTTTCCGCTTTCATTTTGCACCCTAAGAAATTTTTTTTTGTTTTGTTTCCGCTTTGATTTTGCGTGGAGGAATGTTTTTACAACCAGACGATAAATCTTTTAACTATAGTTACAGTTCTTTTTTCTATCTCCTAAACCATTAAATATAGAGTAAAAATTTCGACGAATTTGAAATCTGCGGAAGATTTAAGTGTAGATTGATACCTAAAACTATGACTTTCTTTACATATATAATTTTTAAATTGAATATATTTTCAACGGATTTGAAATCTGCGGAAAATTGTACACCAGATTAATACTTTCAGGGTTCCCACGGGTGCTTAGAAAGTGCTTATTTTGACCTTCCATTTCTAAGGGCCCTTAGAAGTGCTTATTTTCCTTTGAAAACAAAATTCAGTTTTCAAATGACGATATTTTCCACAATATTTCCGACCTCTTTATAGTGGCTGATCGGCCATAAAACTGCTTACAAGTACGGTTTTAATGATGATTCGGGAACTGGCTTGCTTGAATGGCAACCCTTGATATGAGGTATACAAATCGTCGATCGACTCTTGATGAGCACGTATCTTGATGATCTCATAATACACTTAAAAAATTTGAAAACCCATGAAAATCGGCCTGTTTTCGACTTGTGAGTGGCTCTTGCAATGCACAAAATAGTTGCCCTGATAGAGGAAACTAGAATACAATCATAAAATGTTAATTAATTTTGTTTTATTCAGTTACCCGCGAGTGCAATGTTTTAAAAATTTAAGTTTGTAGGTGAATCGAAAGAATTTATTTTAATTAAAACTTCTACCTGAGTGTTTTTTTTTTTTTTAATCTAGCCTTTTTTATGTTTTTAATTCTTTGCAACAACTATCCCGAAAAAAAAAATGAAGATTTACGGGGGTTATTCTGTTTTGAAAATTTGTAGGAATCGGTTATCAGTTCCTAAAGAAAACCAACCCGTTTGTTTAAAAAAAACATTAGAGGAAAAGATCACAAAAACGTAAACCACAGTGCTGGAAAACCAAGAATATTCGGGGAATTTCAATAATCGGGAAAAGTCGTTTGAAAACTGGAAATTTCGGACTCTTATCGTATTAGGCTGCTGACCGAAAACAAAAGTAATTTTTCATGTTTTATAATTTTTTTCTCTTTGTATCCGGGTGACAAATACTCAATGTCTGACTGTGCTTGAATTTCACTTTCTTTTGTTATGCCATGCGCAATTTGTTTCCATTGTCAGCTAAGATGATCATTTTCAAATTAATTTTGTTTCATTAAAATGATGTTTGTAAGCATATCGTGTAGAAGCGGATGGTGCACCTTTAATCTGTCGTGCCCGAAAATCCTCACGTTGGGTTGGTGTGGAAGTTTGCAGAGTAGGGCACCAGCTCAGATGTCTCGTCATCTGACCGTGGTTCAAAATTATGTGGCAATACACTGAATGGCTTAGGCTGGGACTGTGGCAACTAGTTGAATATCTATTCAATAAAGTTGCATTTTCTTTTTTTTAACCTTTTTATAAATTTATTAAAGTTTTTGTATAACTCTTCTAATCTGTTTTGGTTCACGGGAAAATATTTTCTTAGAAACTCGTTCGGTCTCCGATCCAGTCAAATTTGATGCAACTTGCAATTCGTATGCAACTTGCAATCCTTTTACATACTTTTAGTAAATTAATAATAGTTTGCCACTAATTATATTTTATTGAAACCTTTGATGTGCCAATAAATGAATTTACTTCTTATTTTCATTATGATTTCACGAAAGTGTATTATAAAATAATTACTGGGGTGGGTAATTTACATTTCGTAAGCAGGCTGAAGCTGCAGATACAGCAAGGTAAGCACTGTAATTCAAAAACCAAAATGAAAGTGTTGGTGGATCAGGGAGGAGTCTGAGCCTGACCCAGTCAACACAAAATGGTGTCTCCTACCCATGAGCAGCAATATGTTTAAATAAAGCTCATACACTCCCCTAAAAACCATTAAAAAATAAAAACAAAACAATATGAAAAGAATAAGAAAACTAAATCAAACTTGCAACAGCAACTTTGAGATCGACAACACCAAGTCCGGTCCTCATAAAACTTAACTCTTTCTTTCCCTTTTTATAAAAGCAAATGCACTGCAAAGAGATAAAAGGAAAAACATCCAAAGTTTTTGTCTTGCAGTCTCCATTTTATAATTTGTATATGTACTTACACATATAATAACTACTAGCCACTGCGAAGCTAGACGGCATTGCCCATGTAACACCACAGGCAACACCATGACGTTTGGTTGTTATTTGGTGTTAAATTTTCCTCAAATATCAAATCAGTTTATTCTACCTTTTACGATTGCTGAGATAGAAAAAAAAGCACTGAAGAACGCCAGTGATAACTTTAGTAATATTTTGCTTCACTGGAATCCATTTCACAGGAAATCAAAATGAATGAATCTTGAAACAAACGAAGGTCATTCAAATGTGTTCTCTCCTCGGAGATGAAAAAAAACTTGGGATGGTTCTAAAGGCTGACGTCAAGGTGACAAGTGAGGGGGAAGAGTCTAAATTTTGATGTTTCTTTGTTTCTCTGATTTACCACTGTAAAATGAAGAATGGTGAAAAAAAACTATTAAATTCATTTCAAAATGTTGTAGATTGAATTTTATCGCCTCTACCCAAAAATTGGAAAAAATTCAAACTACCTGTGTGCCAAATCTCATTACTGAAAGTGTCATAGATTCGTCAGGACTTCGCGGGCAAGAAACAAGCAGACAGATAAACACTTCCTTTTGTAATAGTTGACATACGTGTACACGTAAATGCCCACATATTAACTGCTGAATTTTGTAAAAATCAGACTGCTTATTTTGAAAAATCTCATTTTTCGAGCGGCATTATTTGTGTATAAATTTTAGAAAATAGACTTGAATATTAAATTTTTTACATACTACTGTTTTTATAAGATTAACTAATCTGTAAGAGCATCACCATTTGATCGAAAGTCAGATATTACATTGTGTAGTAGGGTTTCTATAATGTTTTATGTCCTTATAAAGTCCTTATTTTGTCCAAGAAAGTGCTTAGAAAGTCCTTATTTTTAGTTAGAAAAAAAGAGTGGGAACCCTGACTTTACACCACGGGCATTTGCCAGGTTAGCCATGCAATGGCTAGTACAATATAAAGTTTCAAAATATATGCCACACTGTCTGGTGCAAAAACACGTCTGACTCTCTTGAATTGTAAAACAATTCTATCTTTTTGTATTCTTTTTCAGAATAGCACCCAATATTTCATGTTCTTAATCGTATCAGAACTCGGGCACTGTCATTCATCCATGTTCGTCCACTAGAACAAGTAGCATCTGGAACACTGTTCTTGTAACCCATCTGTTCATAACCAATGTGTGTGACAGGGAATCGTGACTAGGCCTGGGCGATGTATCAAACACGTCGTGGTAAACCGGTGTGAGATCGACATCGTCACACCGGTTTCGCGATTTTGACGATGGCGATATATTGTGATATATCGGTTTTTCCCGATGTCGATTTTTTCAAAGCGCATGCACGATATCGCGGTTTTTCTCGATGTTAAGCAGCCAATCCCAGAGCACAAATATGACGATTTCGATGTTTTCAAAGCGCATGCGCGATATCGCGCAGCCAATCCCAGAGCACAAATATCACGGTTTTACGGAATCGCGATGTCTCCTGTTGCTCAGCGCCAACGATTTTGATCTTTTCTTAGAGCAATCATTTATTTCTATTTTGATGCTTAAGTTTTTTTCCTTCTAAATAAGCTATTTTTTAATCTACTTGAGCATATATGGTGTGTGGAACATACTAGGCCAATCGGTGTGAGTGTGAGATCGTCATCGCCATACCGGTTTCGCAATTTTCAAGCTGCCGATGCATCGTGATATCGCGATATTCCCCGATATCACGGTGTCGCGATGTTGTAGTTCAGCGGTAATAATTTCGATGTTTTCTTACTTCAGACTGACAAAACGATTCCGATGTTCCTTTATGCGCATGTGCGATTTTCTACCAGGCCTGCTAATGAGAATCTTTTGTGATTTCTGCACTGTTGTTTCTCGAGAATATTCTGGCAGGTGGCACACATATAAAGATTGAAAATTAAAGTTTCAAACTGCGGGGAAGCTAATTCTACCATACCAGGATTCATACAGAATTTTGAATATAAAAATTAGGAGTATTTAAGAAGTTTTTTCTAAATTTTTAAGGGGTCATAGAGGGTTTATACACACATTTTCAAGCGTGAAAATAAAAATGTAAAAGAACTTGGTTCCACTTAATACTATATTACTAATAACTCAATTATTCTCAACTATACTATATTACTAATAACTCAATTAAAAAAAATATATATATATATATATATATATATAGTGATGTAGGAGCAAGGCTTTGCTTTTACTATGTATAAAATGCATGGTTAACATCACGATCCATTGCGGTATCATGATGTTAGAATGCCGATGTATCGTGATGTGAAAATCTGAACATCGCCCAGGCCTAATCGTGACAAACTCCATTTTCCATTCACTAATAGCAACAGGCAGTGATCTGTTTTTCATGGTATGATGATACATGGGCTGAAATCCATCAAAGATTTTCAATACTGTGTTACCATTTAACAGTACATTACAGTATACCATTACAGTTTAACAGTATGGAAACAGTGTTTCGCCATGACTTAGTATCTATAAATGAATTTAAATGTATTCACTAGTGTTTTTACTTGATTCAGCCTTGCCTATCCACTACCACAAACAACAACGAAAAGAATTTATAGTGTACATAACATGAATCTGTTACACAGTTGAGTGACTATTGTTAACGAAGTAGCAAATTAGTAGAGATGGGTAAAACTGTTATTTTACAACAACATAACAGTTATTGCTAATTTGTGATAACAGTTTTTAATAACTTAACCTCTAGACTACTGCCTGTAGAGGAGTTTTACCTTGAAAGTTATAAGAATCGTGCTAATTATATCTAGACATAGTCGAAAGGTTAATATTAACAGTTTTGTTATCTCAATTAGCAATCAATTACCACTAACTAAGCTAAATTTAGTGGTTATTAACTGTAAACTAGCCATTATATTAATTTTTAAAACTTTGCAATTTCAGCTTTTTATTTTTGTCAAATATATTTATAGGAATTTAGATTTTTTAACTCAGCATTTTTTCGGCTCAAGTTCCTTGTCCCAAAAACATTTATTGATATCTGTTAATTGTTTCAATAATTATGTAATTAATAATTTATTTCATGCTATCTGGTTTTGCTGACACTATTATTTGAATGGTTATAGGAATAACTGTCTACCTCTACAAATTGGTCATACACTGTAGACCAAGAAGTGATTCATGTGTAGCTCTCTGCTGAGCAAAAAAATACATTTTATGAACTTAAAAAAGCGTACACAATGATAGAGCAAATAGTACATTTAAAAGCAATAAGGACTGTTGAAAAATGATATTGTAAATTGTCTATTTTAATTTAAATTGAGCTTATATTACTGCATTACTGATAATTGACCCATACTTGTGTATCACAAGTTGAGGCAATTGATTAAAAAATATTGAGGTTTCGAATTTAATAATGTTATGTTTTTAACTGTTGTTTTGGGCCTGTAAAATATCTAAAGAATTGGCTGTGCAGTTTTCCATAAATTGGGATACCTTTACTAAACTGAGATTAGTTTGTATTGTTAATACTTAATGAGACTGCCTACCAATAAAAATAATGAATAGGAAATAGAGCAAATTAAAAACATCCAGGAGACTTTAAATTATTGTGTTGGGTTTTATACTTTTATTTACATTATTTTAAATGTTTCAAGAGTGATAAAAATCTTCTGGATTCGTTTCTTGGAGGTTGGCAGATATGCTATTGTCATTCTTATATAAAATTTGTTTCCTATAAAATCAAAACCTTATGCAGTTCAGAAAAAGTGATTATTTTGGGATAATCATCATGTTTTCTGGATATGTCAATATTCATTTTTTAAAAGACAATCATACTATAGATTATATTCTAAAAAACGTTATTCCCTAATAATAATTAGATTTATTCCCTAATAATAATAGAACTATTTTTGCATGTTGCAAAATTTTTATTCTTTGCATAAATTTTGATAGGTAGAATTGACTCAAACTGAAGATTGCAACGTTATTTTTAAAAATCTAGAATCTATTTCAGTTCTCACAAATGGCATGATTGCCCCGTGAGTGCTGAAGGAATCTTGGCAGGAATTGATGATCCAAGAGGAAATAGAGTATATTGAGGAGTTAGAGTGCTAAGAAAATAAGATGCTGATGCAAACTAAAAGCAATAAGGGGTTTAAAAAATTTGTTCCGCAAAACGTTTTAAGCCAAATCTTTTCCACTTGACTATACAGACTTTCACTGTGTTATACATTGTTGCAAGAATAATACAATAAATGCAAATTACAACTGAGGTTGTAACAGCCATGACATGTATTTGTGTGCACTTCTGACTTATGCAGGTTCGTACAAATGTAGCTGCAAGAATCGTCCATGTTATGTCAAGTTTATAGTACAATACCATATAAATACGTAAGAATACTTAGAGTTTCTGAAGTTTGACAAATAGTCAGTTTGTTAAACAATTACTCTTGCAATTTATTATTAGTTTAAATAGAATTTCCAAAAAAGATACAGGATAAAATTGTTTCCAAAAAGGAGGAGCTGAGCCAAATTTTGTTTAATAATTGCTGTAATGTGTTTTAAATTTTGATCCTTAGACAAAAAAAATTGCAATTTTTACGATGAAGAATAATTATACCTAGAAAAATAGCTTTAAAATATCTAAAATGAGGTTTATTTAATGATCCCATAGAGTTACTATTTAGTTTATAATAAAATCAAAAATAGGAGTTCTTATAAATGCACAATTTTTAATGTATAAATAATTTAAAGTATTATTTTAATTTCTCTTGTAAGTTCATTACATACACATAAATTATATTAATGTATATAGTCATGTAAAGAAATAGTTGAATATTCAAAGAATAAAACATAAAAGGTTTATACTTGTGTATTTGTAATCTCTAACATTATAAAAGGAAGTGTTTGTATGTTTCTTGCAAAGTCCTGATGAATCTATGGCACTTACAGTAATGGGATTTGACACACAGGTAGTCCAAATTTTTTGCAACTTTAGGATCGCAGCGAATTTTAAAATTCAATCTAGAACATTTTTAAATGAATTTAAATGAAATTCAATTATTATTGTTTTCCTTGGAATGGCAACACCATAAAGAGATGACTGATTCTAAATTTGTTTTTTCCGTTTTCATTTTGCGCGGAGGAATGATTTTCCAACAGACGATAAAAACAAAATTTTAGCTCAAGTTATGTAGTTCTTTTTTTCTAAATCCTAGACCGTTAAAGATAGAGTAAAAATTTCAACGGATTTGAAATCTGTGAAAATTTCACAGTAGATCAATATCTAAAAATGTGATTTTTTTTTTAAATAAATAAGTTTTAAATTAAATATATATTTTGTATTTTCGCAAGAGATTGTGATGTCCCGTCAACTTTCGCTTTCCAAAAATAAACAGATTGTTTCTTTTAACACAAAGGCCTCTTCCATTTCAGCAAAGGAGAGCAAAAAATGAATAAAAATAAACATTTTGACTGTCAGTGGTTTTTTTTTTTTTTTTTGTACAATTGGAATTGTTAAAGATAGATTGAAAAAAATTTAAATGGATTTGAAATCTGCAGTAAATTTTACACCAGATTATTACCTTACATCATGGGTAACGCCGGGCTAGCCATACAGTGGCTAGTAATCAATAAAGAATAATACACATTATATAAATCGTGAGATGTTTTAAGATTGGATGCAAGAAGCTTTAAGAAATTTCTATGATGCCGTTAAGAAAATATGAAATAAAGTGTTTAAATTTAAATGAATAATAATTGGTTAAAAACATCCTTGAAATGCCAAGTCCAATGGCATTTTGGATGTTGGAACTCATTCTGTTTCTTTCAGTTGTTGATCATCTACACAGTTAAGCATGTTACAAGGTGTGCAATTAAGAGACCCATAAACAAAATTAAGAATGTCTGAAATCTTGAATAAAATAAAAGTTTATTCTGTTTATTCGTTTTAAGTATTAAATCTTTCTGCCCACAGATCTAGGAAAGGGTGATGCAGAATCTGGTAAAGCCTGGGACAATGAGGATTCTGAAGTTGTATACAGCTGGTCATTTTTCCATTTTATGTTTGCTTTAGCTTCACTTTATGTAATGATGACTCTCACCAACTGGTATGAGTAAGTATACCTACTCCATTCCATTAATGCTTTTTTGTGTTACCACCACAGTCGTTCTTTTTAGCATTATAGATGCCTTGCCAGTCCAATAAAACAAAGAAACAGTCTCTGAATGGGGTTGATCAGAACACATTAGATGGAGCCAGGCAAGTGAAAAGGGGCTCACCAGTCTTATGTGCACTAATACACAGTGGCCAAATGGGAATATCAGAAAGTCCAATGCGATGCTGATGAGCCTCCAGACAATCATGCCTAGTAAGGACTCTGAAACGTATTAACCTGATGGCTCTAGGAAAATCATCTAGCACTATGTTTTTGACATTGCAAAGAGGGATCTCGGGATTTGGATGTGTCAACTTGCTTGTTGCCAAGTCATGATGGCTAGGGGATGGTTTCTCTCCATGAACAAGATGATTTGTGATGCTTTTTCATACATATTCAAGAAAGGGAGGGCATAACTGGCAGGCAGAAAGTGAGAAAATTCAGCCTTGTCAGTCAATAAACAGAACAATTTTCTTTTCAGGTCGCGTTTCAATTTTCTTAGTGCTAAACTTATTCGATAAATTTATCCCAACATACACTATTTGTGAAAATTGCAACACCATGAAGGAATTATACAAGTTAGACGAAACTTGCAGGAAAAACAGGTTACGATATGCAAATGATTAGAATTACTAAGTGATCACGCATGTGTGGGCAGAGAAACACCCTCTAAACCTCCAAGTGAGCAGTGTATAAAAACCACTGTTAAGGTGCGATGAAATGTGTGTGTTGTCATTTGACTGCTGTAAAGGATTGATTACAAGTCTATATGCCTCGCCAAAAACGACAACATGCAACTGAGGTTGAACGAAGCGGCATGATTGGTCTCCGTGGGTGTGCACTTTCAAATCGTTAAATCACCACTCGCACTGGGCATAATGCCACAACAGTGATACCCCTCCTGCATTGCATTACCGGAGGCTACAGCAGAATCCCTCAAGCTTTGAGCAATCTTTGGCGAGTTGGCAAAATAAAGCGCATTGAGAACCAAAGGCGGGGGAAATTGGCAATCCTGCTCAATTTCTGGAGCAACCCTACTACGTTGTTAAGAAGATCGCCATTTTTTCCTCGCTGAATACTATGATTTTCCATCTGATTTTTTTTTTTGGATATTCTAAACATATTATGTTGACATTCAAGATGATATTATACGATTCTTTTTGCAACATTTTATCTGTCTCTGTTGTAACTACTACGTAGTATTGGTTGATATAAGAAGCAGGTGGCATAAGAAGTAACCATGTAAACAAATTGTATATGTTTACAAACACACTCATTCCATAAAAATTTGTGCACCCAGAAAAAGTCGACACAATGAAACGAAATTTTACACATGTAAGTACTACTTTGATATAAGTAAGTGATTAGAAAATCAAAGAAAAAGGATCATTTATTGCAGATGTGATACGAGCGGGTATTGAGGGATACAAGTTACGTATGATGTCCTGATACATCTCGTTCCACAGTTGCTATAAACGCGCCTCTAGTTCGACCAAACTTGTAGGGTGTTCAACTTACTGTAACAAATTATCCCAGTTATGCTCGATTGGTGACAAATCTGGGGATCGAGCAGGCCAGGGAAGGGTGGTAATGTGGTGGAGGCAGTCTTGTGACATCCTTGCTGTGTGTGGTCAAGCATTGTCTTGTTCAAAAATGGCTCCTGGGAGCCCTGCCATGATTGGCATCACATGTGGCTGAAGGATATCATGGATGTACCGCTAGGCTGTCATTGTGCCATGGATCAATATTAGGGGTGACCGTGTATCGTAAGCAATGGCACCCCATACCATCACACCAGCTGTGGGAGCGGCGTGTCGCTGTAAAGCGAAGGCAGGATTGAGGCATTCACCACAGGGCCTCCGCACGCAAACACGATTGTCATCACTTCTCAAATTGAATCTAGATTTGTCGCTGAAGATGACCTGGTTCCATTCCGTTGCAGTCCAATCCCGTTGTGCGGGACACCACTCCAAACGGAGGCGTCGGTGGGTGGGTGTCATTGGCAGCACACGTAATGTGCGCCGCGATACCAGATGTCCTTCAACCAGACGCCTTGCGATGGTTCGAGAAGACACGGGCCCGTAGTGAAGGTGCTGCCTGTGTCTGGATAGCGGCCAATGAGGCAGTTGGCTCTATGCGTGCGTTTCGTATGACATGACGGTTTTCTTGACGACTGGTCTGTCGAGGGCTTCCTGAGCCTGGTCGCCGTGTAAATGACGTCTCTTCTGTCCACTGGTCCCAACACCTCCTCACAGCAAAATCAGAACGGCCTACTTGACGAGCTACTCGCCGAGCTGACAACCCAACTTCCATCATCCCGATGATTCTTCCCCTCTCGAACTCTGACAGCTGCTCATATTGTCTTCGATGGCAGCATAACGGCATGTCTACCTCAGCATTTCCTTTGCAAAAGATTAAGTACACTCAAACAAGCTCTGCTTACCTGTTTTATACTCCAAGGAGAACGAAGTTCAACGCCCTCTAGTGGCATTACGCAATCACGCTTTATTTCTAATCATGTGCATATCTGGCCGACATGTACCTTCATGCCAAGGTTTCGTTATGCTCCCACAATTATTTCTTGGTGCCCAAATTTTTATGGCAATGAGTGTATTTGAAATGTAAGTCAATCAGTTGTGTTTCGAAATGATTTTTGAAATATAAAATTATACTTGCTTTAAAACTCGTCAAATAGAAAGAGTTGATGAATATGTATTTGTTTAAGATACGAGGGGGAGGGACGGATAAGTCTATTACATTGTTTATTATGGAAATTATTCGCCCTTATAACCTACAGTGTTTTTATTTTCATAATATAGTTTCTTATGAATCAAATCTCTTGTTTGATCGCCAACTTAATATAATCTCGCCACTGTTTGGCGAGAGAAGAACTAGTAGTAGATATAAATTTAGTAAATGCAACTATCAACAATAAATATATTAAGATTTAACTAAAGTAATTTTTCGTTACAAATACACTTCTTGATTTGTTCCCCTCATTTGAGCACAAGATAACAAAGTTTGAATTGAAAAATATTCTGAGTGTCTTCAATAGCTTTCTTCAAAACAAAGTTTTTCTAACTCATATCCTATAGTTATAGCACTTGCATTTGGGCTGTTATAGAGACAGAAATTTTTTACAAATATATTCTTAAAGTTGCCTTATTTCATATTTATTGTTTAAGATAATAATAATGTGTCACACACACACACAAACATATATTATGTAATGTATTTAATATGTATTTGTAGCAGAAGCAAAACATAAAATATTTTTTCCAAATAATTTCTTTTAGCATATACAGTATAAAGTCCCAAATTCAGACTCCAAAATCTTGACTATTTGCTAACCAGCATTTATTTTCCTCTTTTTTTTATCTTTCCTCCTCTTTTAAGAACAAGGCATTCAACCTAGACCAAATTCATGAAACAACACAAAATAATGGACATGTACAAAGTAAATACCACACATAAAAATTAGAAGATTTGTGAGAAAATTTGTTACTATGAATTCAAAAAAAAAAAAAATTCCCGTTTTATATATTTGCTATTTTAGTATTGCAAACATCTTCCGAACTTAAGTAACAAGCGGATAAATTCACGCACAAGTAGGGGGTGGGTTGGGGGTTTTGTTGACAAAAAATCTGCCAATAATCCAAAATCTGGAAAAGTCCGAAATCCTACGTATGTAATTTGGATTTTAAAACATACTAAAATACGGAGAGGCAGAAAAAAACTTTTTAATAAAAAGATTCCTATATGAGTCAACAGATGACAGCAAGAGAATATGAAACTCTCGTCTTATCTCGCGTGGCCCGATACAACCAGTTCTCACAGTTGGCGATACAGCAGGCTTTCGCCAAGGGGTGCTCAAAGCGTGAGAGATTCCGCAGAAGCTTCCCGGAGCTGTATTTCAGAAAGACAATGCCACATGTTGCTCGGAATGTACTTGCCTTCTTCAGTGTGTAACTGGTTCTGCTTCTTCCATTTCCTGCACGTTCCTCAGATATATCGCCCATTCAGCATGTCTTTAATTACATCAGATGGCAACTCGTTCATCAGACAGAGTAGAGCTGAACTTTCAGAATCTGTATGATTTGATACCATGACATGTACAGGCTCCCATCACTGCACAATATATTGTTTTTTTGCCATTATTTTTGTTTTATTGCTCTGTAAATTTGATTGTTTATTTTAACCACTATAAGGAATACATGGAATAAATTTAATTTATTTCTGATGATTCTTAATAGTGTTGCAATTTTCACAAACAGTAATGTAGTTATCAGACTCTAGGCCCTTGAAGTGGGAAACATAACCACCGGCACCAGCCCGTTCTGTTTTATTAAATGTACAAGCCACACCATACTTAATTACTAAGTTTAGCTGCAGTTGTATACACTTCAACGGCTTGAAGTGAGAACTGGTGGTGCCAATACTTAAAAAGTACATGAACATTTACTGGCATCATAAAAGTTAAAAGCTTTCGAAGTTTACTGACACCAAAATGAATTATGTTGATGAATAAAATTTTATTTGCTGACATCCTTTTTATTTTTTAGTCCAACTACCCCCGACGATGTTAAAGTTTCCAATCAAGCATCAATGTGGGTGAAAATAATATCCAGTTGGCTGTGCATTTTGCTCTACTTGTGGTCTTTGATTGCTCCCATCATTTTGAAAGATCGAGAGTTCAGTTAAAAGTAGTCTGCAGGAATCATGCTGTGGCAATTTTAAATTTACATGTTTTTTCATTTAGTGGATTGTAGAAACAATGATTCAATTGTAGGTTAGAACTTTTCTTTCAGCATAAGTTTAATGCTAGGTGTGTAGATAAGATTTTTTCTACAATTTTGTTTATGAAATTTTTCTTGATTTATATATTTTGAAAAGTTACTTAAGCTTTTTCATGTGATATACATGTTCACTTGTATCATTCAGTAGTGTTTTAGAATTCCTAAGAGCCCAAGTCATTTATAACTTATAGTGAAAATATTTTAAACCTTGCTATTTATATTTTAATTTCACTTTTAGTGTGTATTATCTGCATTGTCAACTTATTTCTTTACTGTATGCATAAAAATTAAATCATTTACAATATTTTTTAAATATTGTAATTTTGTATTATAAAACAATGAGAACTCATAAATTAAAGATGTTGGGCTGAACGTTTAATGGAAATTGTTTTCTGCTGTAAATATATTAATACCAATGCACGTAGCTAATTTTAAGTCTTTTTGAGTTGAGAATGCAGTCATTTATATAAGCCCATTCAGGCTCTTTGTATATTCTGTTCTATTGATGTAATAAAAGGTAGACATTAAAAATAGTTTTTCATTTTTATTCCAAATAATCACCAAACAGTTTAAATTTACAGATAAAAGTGACACTGTACAGAAAGATCTTAAATGCAATACCATGATATACACCAACATAAGTATATACATATATACTCATCAATTTTCAAAAATATGCATTAATGTTTTGTGCTAATTCAATTTTGACTTTTCAGAAATCTAAATTGATGGCTCAATACATTTTAAAAATCATTTTTTAATTTGTTCATCACCTTCAAATTATTGTAACAAATTTCATCAAAATCTAAACTTGACTAGAAAATTTAAAATAACCGCTTTTGAATTTCATAACAAATGGACTACACACAAAATAGTTTAACAGTCTACCAAAATCATACATAGAATCAAATTTGGAATTAAGCACCATATATAATGATAATGCATTCAAAATCACAGAACTCATACTCCAATGGCACATTAAAAGTTAAGGGTTATAGAGTGAAATAAGTTTTGGTTTCTTGAATTTGTCCCAGGAGAAACACAACGGGCTATTGACGATGGTTAGGATCAATCCAAACAAGAAAGATCCTAAAATAAGTTTAGAATACAGTTGTATAAATTTGTTGGCCAAATTTGCATCTAAAGTAAACCTTTACGTGTACCATTGATAAGTATCTTATGCCTTTAGATGTTCTACTAATGACATTAGTTTACCTTCTCTTGCAAGCAATTTTAAAATGGTTTGTGACACATTTGGAAATTATTACAAGATTAAAAAAAAAAAAATGTATGAATTTTTAATACTTTTTCTTGGAACACACAAGTTTGAATACTGGGAACCTCACGGCAATAAAACAAGGGGTAAAACAGTAAAATATTCTAATTAAGTACAATAGATATTGTAATTAAGTAGAAACTAAACCTTGACAAATGACTTTCAAAACTAATGGTCAATAATAATTTAATAATCGTTCAAAAATTAAGATAACATATATAAATCTTGTAGTTAAATTATTTTCATAAACTAAAATTACAAGAAAAGACACTGGGGGTAAACATTCTGATAAAATTGGAATTTGAATTATTCATACATAATAAACACATACTAAAACTTAAAGAATATCCTCAAACAATTGCTACTGCAATGAACATAATATTTAGCTTTTTGACAATAGCTTCTCAAATATCTATTTCTCATTAACTATGATCACTGGCTATGGCACTTAAAGGTAGCACAGAAGTATTTTAAACCACGATTCTAAAATTAAAAAATTCATACTGTTTAAATTCTTTTATATAACAATACCAGTACTTCAAACCTTCAAAAAAATGAAATGAAATACTTAAAACATTTACCTGAATAAATGCTAAAAAATTAATGTTGATTTAGGTAAGTTTAATACAGCATATAATTAACACTGAAATTTTAATTTTGTGTGGACATGAAGACACTTTAAGCACAGAATTTTAGTATGTTAGAAACAAAGTACACTTTCCCATTTTAGAACTAATTGGTCAGCTGGGTAAAATTCATAACTGCTGACAGTTTTAAACTGAATAATTAAAATATGATAATGTATATATACAAATAAAAAAATTCAATAAATTAAAGCAAATATCAAGGCACAAATAAAAAATGATATTAACTAAAATATCTCATTAAAGGTTTTTATAACAGCCCTACATGTCCTATCCCAACCACTGTAATATGCACATTACTTACAAATGTCCAACAAGTAGGACACAAAAATTATCTGTTTACCATGAGGATTTCTGCCATTAAGTTGGGGTAATAATTGTACATTTCAAGTAGGAATGACTGGTCAATTGGGTTCTATGGCACAAAGGCCATATTTGACCCTTTGACACCTGCACTGTCATGCAGGTCGCTAGCACAGTGAGCCCCATTGGCTTTGGATGACTCTTCTGGAAGCTTCCATTTTATATTGTTTTGGTGGCAATCGGTAACAGCCAAAAATTAAATATACTTCCAATTTGTTAAGTGCATGAGACAAACTTTAATGCATTTTTCAAGCATCCCTTATGGAAAATGGGAAAAGACTGGTGTGGGAGTTTCATGGTAGCCAGACAGTACCTGTTTCTAAAGAAAGATGGTAATGCAATATTAATGACACTACATTTTTACCTTTTCTAGTACAAAGGATAATTTTTCTCACTATCCGGTAGCTATTTTTATCAAAACAATTTATCAGCCTCTTGGTTTCCCATGTGCTATGTAACCGTTGTTTCATGAAAAATAAAACTGCGTATAAGAAAATCTATTGAATAATTTCTACTAGTCTCACTTAGATTAAGTCTTAAATGCGATTTTTCCCATACAGGTGTCACAACAGTTTCCATACCTCAAACTATAACTTTATAAAAACTTAATGAGATATCTTTTATCCACAATAAACACTACTGAGTAAGTATGGCATTTTTTGAATGTCACACGTGAATATTTTCTTGCACAAAAGTTTTGGTTGCGATTTTTAATCAATTTTAAACTTTTCTCTGGATGATTTGGAAACTAACAACTTAATCAGACAAAAAGATGACAAATTAAAATAAAAACCCAAAGACCCAACAAACTAGAAATGAAAATTTAGTGTTTTCCAAGTTAAATATGGGTAAAATCTAGTTTGTCAAAGAATTCAATTAACTGATATCAGGATCCAAATTGTAGTTGGTAGCTATGGAATTCATACTTTCAATTTCAAAGTATATATTTCATGAATCAATAATTGCTTTATAACTACCAAATCCCAGAAAAATATTTTTGATAACTTGTTCTACAAAATGTAGTAAGTTTACTTGTAAAAGCCTTATTATTCACATATATTTACATTATAAACAATACCAAAACTAACAATACTTCAAACATGGCAATTGATACACAGCTAATTCATGCTTTCATCATTACACTATTGGGTTTTCCAAAGTAATAAAATGCTTTGAAGTCTTATAACTCGATTTCAAAATTAGCAAATTGATTTATTTAAAAGATGTCATAAGACCTAAATTATTCTATTCAAGTTTGAGAATTTACTGACTGTAATTTAGAAGCCTTAATTTTAAATTAGTGAAATTAAACAAAAAGTTTGCAATATAAATTCAGAAAGAACTAGCCTGACTACTCTAACAAAAACAATGAAGGTCAATAACTAAAAAAAAATTATCCATGAGTGTGAAGAAGTTATATCTTACATATATCTTCCCTTGCTTAATTCTTACATACTTAATAAACGAGAATTTGTCTAAAAAATATTATTTATGCAGAGAAATTATGTTGCAAAAGAGAGAATGAGAAGAAAAATTAGAAATTATAATGAATGTAAAGAATAAATTGTGTTTATGAATGACATCTCATAAATAAGCTGGGAACGACTTTTATCTAAATCTGACGAGCTATGAAAATCAGAAAGGTGCTGCTGTATCCATAAAATTTGAGCAAAGCTAAGCAGCACTTGACTTGACATTTCTTTTAAAATTCCAAGACTTCAAACCTAGATTATTACTTTGTAAACTTCAGGTATGTATAGTGTGAAATTATAAAATACCATTCCCAAAGCCTTATCAAAAGTTAGGTGTTGAAATTATTAGTTCTTAGGAAGAGTGAATCAACAGTTGCTTCTCTCATATGAAATTGCTGGGTTCTTGGCACGCACGTTTAATCCGTCACTCGATGCCGGAACTAAACCTATAATCAGTGGTGCTGATTCTCTGCGAGAGCTGTTTGAATTTAAGTCTTTTTTAGGAAACCATTCACTTATCAGTCGATCCTTTTTGGCATAAGTTTTTTCTGGAAATTGGGGCACACTTTTTTTCAGATCTTCAACGCTGTTCGATCTCAAGGGCAATGGGCCACTTTTTGTATAAGTGCCAGATCTTGTCACAAGCCTTGTCAGACTGTTTTCATCTGGCGATTTGGATTCAATCTTGCGAGGCGAGGAACGTAGTGGGAATATGCTTTTGCTAGAAGTGTTGGAAGACACAGATTCAGGTGAAATGGCCACAAAAGACTGGACGGTCGGTGTGGGGAACTTTTTAGACAGTATAATTGTGGTGGGATTGTTAGTAGTTACTGACTTGTAATTGCCAGCTTCTTTTTTAAACTCAGACACATTGTACTTGAAAATAGAGGTTAGAGACTGGCTTCTCTCCTTTCTAATCTCAAGAATGTCTCCTTTGCTCTCCGTAATTTTTTCTTTTTTAGCATCATTGGCTTCTTTCTTGTTTTCTAAAGTTTGATTTTTCTCTCTCTTTGTTTCTAGATTCTCCTTCTTACCTTCTAGAATTGGGCTCTTCTCTTTTTTCTTGCCTTCTCCAAACTGACTTTTCTCTCTTTTCACTTCAAAGCTGTTCTTGCTCTTTTCCAAGGTCAAGCTTTTGTCTTTTTTGGCATCAAGAAGTCCCTTTTTATCTGTAGATTGACCCTTCTCCTTTTTGACCTCCTCTTTCTTGGAATCAAAGTTTCCTTTCTTGGCTGTTTGGGAATATTTTTTTACAATACCTGGTTTTACTAAATTGATGTTGGCGCTTTTCTTTTTAGAAATCTTCATTCTCGGTAAGCCATTCGTTTTGATTGGCATTTGCTTTGCCCTCACTTCAGCTAAGCGCTTGGTAGTCTGACAAGTTGGAGGGCTTTGTGGCAGCTTTTTGCCAAGAGAATTGCTGAGATTTACAACAGCCTTCTCCAAATCCTCTTCAGCTACTGCATGTGCTTTCTGAATGTGAGCCCAACACTGAGATTTATTATAAGCTTGATATTCACAATATTTGCATTTAAAACGAGTCCACCCAACATGAATTGCAACATGCCGCCTTAAATTAGAGTAAGACGAAAAAGTTTTATCACATTTCATACACATCAAGTTGTTAACATTCATTATGTTCAAAACCTTCTTTTCCAAATTCTTGAGGGTGCCCTTCTTTACTGCAGACATGGCTTTGGTGTCAACACGATTAGCAGATCTCCATTTCAGAGTTTGGCTGTTCACGAAATCTTTATGCATCTGTTTCTCTGCTCCTCTCTTTGGTCGAGCATTGATTTTGAAGTCCAGAGCATGGGGTTGAATTGGTTTATGAAATAGTGGCTCAATATTAGCGGGTTTAGGTGAAAGGGATAGAAACGATACATTTGGTGGTGGACTAATGGGAGCAATGCCTCCCAAATCAACTGTCTCAACTTTTATTGCATTCATTATGCAGAACTTCTCATGACTGACTTGAGATGACTTCCTCTCAAAAACTCTATTGCATTTTGAGCATTGGTGCAGAGTTAGATTCTTGCCTAATTTGAGTACACTTTTGAGGTTAGAACCTTCAGAGACATTTGCACTGTGAACTTTATCTTCAGTTTTAATATCTGGCTTCGTTTCCTTCACTGGAACACTTTTAGGTTTTGGTTTGAGATCATCCTCATCTGGAACTGTACTTGCATCGTCTACTTTCTTCCAGATGCTTTTCTTTTTGATAATGTCACGTAATTTGTTTATTTGTTCTTTGGACTTGTTATGTATGGATATAAGATGCCTCGTCACACCATATATTTGAACAAATAATTGTTTACAAAATGGGCAGGGATAATACAGCCTCTTTTTAGAATGAATAGACAACATATGGAAGTAAAGAGTTTTGATGGATGTAAAACAGGCATTGCAAGTAAGACATTTAAGTTCTTGCACATTGCAATCAGTACGTGCCAAAAGTCTTTTCCGTCTAGTCATGTGAAATTCAGTTTGGGTCTTTGCCATTTTTGACAATTTTTCTGATGGAGGTGGAGCTACTGGTTTGGTATCTGGCAAAGCTGTTGCTTTAGGGGGAACAGAATCTTTCTTCAATACAATAATCAACTTTTCACTGTCAGATTTAGTTTGCACAACAGATCCTTCGGCTTTATTCTTTAAGGAAATATTTTCAGATTTACTATTGTCAGTAGCTTGGAAAACCGCGTGAGGATTACCATCAATGGTCTTGAATATTATTTTAGGAAAGCACTGCAAGCTCTTTCCAGCAGCATTTGTGATCTTTGTAAATCCAATTTTGTTGGCTTTTATGTTTTTCTGAATATTATCGAAGACACTACCATTTTTCAGATCGACAGACTTGGGCTTAGTAATGATTATCTTCTTCAAAGGCTTGATGAACATTTCCTTAGAAGATGGTACACATGCTTTTGTAATCAGTGGCTCAAGAGTTTTATTGGCTATTTTCTTGTTTTCTCTTTCTTTAATCATATCTTTAGGATCTTTAACCATTTCTTTAGAATCTTTCATCATTTTAGAATCTTTAATCACTTCTTTAGAATCTTTCATCATTTTAGAATCTTTAACCACTTCTTTAGAATCTTTCATCGTTTTAGAATCTTTAATCACTTCTTTAGAATCTTTCAACGCTTTAGAATCTTTAGTTGCTTCTTTAAAATCTTTCATCATTTCTTTAGAATCTTTAACTACCTCTTTAAAATCTGTAACCACCTGTTTATGATCCTCAGCATCAGATGCTGCAGGTGGAATTATAGCAGGGGGTGTTTTCTCTTTCGCCTGTATAATGGGTTCTGTCACAGGTCCCTTCACCAGTTTACTTGAAGTGTCAGGAAGTGACTTAGCATTATCCACTACTTTAGCAGACTTAGCTGCTTTTTTATTAGGAGGCTCATTGGGAAGGGGAGTTTTGACAACTCTTTTGTTCTTCTCCCTAGTTCTACGAGATATCATAGGACTTTCAGATCTGCTTTTTGGAGTCTTCTTCCCGTCTTCTTCTGATTGCTCCTTCCCTCTTCCACCTTTATTCCTACCAGTTTTCTCTTTGAGAGTGCTTGAAGCTTCAGGCAACCCTTCAATGCTACTGTTTGCAGCCAATAAACTCTTTTCTTTAGCAACATCTGTTTTCACCAGATCAACAGTGCATTCAACCATTCGAGGTATTGGATTTTCCTCTGGCGGCTCAGGTTGAACAACCACTGCAGGAGCATCTTCTTCAAAATTGTCAAACAGGAGCATCTCTTCACAAAGGTGCTTCTTACAGTAGCATCGCTTGTGGTAAAGGAAGTTGGCAAGGCTTCGAAATAAATTGGCACACACTTTGCACTCGTATATGATGTTGCACTCATTGAACAGAATGTCTTTGACTTCTTTGGTGCCTTTCTGAACACTCATCAGAATCTGCTTCACATTGTTTACCCCTAAAGTCAAGGAATGCTGGAGGATGGAATGGTCCAGGTCTTGAAAAGCACAGTGGCTACTCTCCCCATTTTTATCAGTGTGACTGGAGTCTTTGGCCGATCCACAAGGCATGTTGTCTTGTTAATTGCAGATTACTTTTCTGTTTAAATCTAGAAATCAAAAATGATTGTTAAGTTTAAAAAAATTATAAATGATACGTTATTTAAAAATATTGAAATTGTCTAATTTACATTTCACAAAAACATGTCTCCAAATATAATAGCACTGTTATGCATTATTTAACAAGCTATAATCAATTAAGAATGAGCAGCAAAGTAACCGATATTTAATTTTGAAGCACTAAGTTCAAAAAGAATTTTAAAGATTTTAAAAGCATCTCATTTAAAAAAAGTTTTTTTATGTGATTTGGGGTTACAAATCTAGGAACTTAAGCAGATTATAAGCACATAAAAATCCACATATCTTGCTTGATTTGAGTTTCAGGGTTGACGAATTCTTTAAAATATATGTGGTAAGGCCCAAAAACCCCAAACATAAGGGTAACCAAATATGCTGAGTAGTTCGATCTGTCTTCATTGCTTATCAGAAGTTCTAGAGACCCAGAACTCCTTGGGTCCTAATACTTTTATGGTTGGGGTCCAGCTCAAGATATTACAAATGTCCTGATAATATTGGTAATGATTAATATAAGCAAAATAATGAGTTCCAAAATATTTATATATGATGTGCCAATAATTTCTCCAAGTAGGCATCAATGTATCACAATCAATACAATTATCTTGAGTGCCTTCAAAGTAGGTAAGCCAGTTATAAAAAGGAACATTCTTAGGGCGTTTCCACGTAGAAACAAATTTTTAAACTGATTCGTATCATGCATTTGTCCTTGGATTATTTCATTTTGAACATTAAACTTGAGAAAAGAATTTAAGAGATTTAAATCATGATTTAAAAAAAAATCACTTGATTTTAATCAGCATACCCTGATAAGTAGTGACCAACTCCTATATTTAATAGGAGCTTCCTATTATAGCTAATTTTTGGAAGAGAAACATTAGGATTAGTCTACGATTGCTAAACTTCTAGCATTCTGTTAAAATATGTCTTACAAATAATGCAATATTTCAAGTGGAACACATTGGAGAAGGCTCTCCACTTAACAAACTTTTATAAGTAAAATTTGAAGCTTATTGATTTAACATGTTCTCTTTTTAAATTTCTTTAGAGCTTGGAAGAAAAAAAAGTTTATTTTGCATTTCGAGATCTCAAGTGATTTTGCCAAGAAACGTTTATAGCTTGTTTAAGACCGATTTGACGTCATCCCTCAGGCACATATTTATTTAGCTGCATTGTTAAACTCTTTGCCATCTGGTACGCTTTCTCGATTCCCCTGATGCCAACATGCCTGGGAAACTTTGGTTTTTTAACCTAAACCATCATTTTATTGTATTAAGTCTGAGTGGATGGCTTTTCATATTAAAATTTGCCAAGGAACCTATGCAGTTTTTCGAGAGAAAAAGTGAAAATTAAGTAATTTTGTAAGTGACCAGTGAATTTGTTTCATTCAGTGGCCATTTACAAAAAAGCATTCACATATTTCGTAGAATACACACATGTTATATATGTGTGTGTGTCCAGACATTTTTCTTTCTTTAAAAATTTTTTATTTGGCTCTCAGAAGAAAAAAAACATAAAATTGGAGGTTTCACCATATGAACTAATTTTTAAGAAAGTGTGGCAACTGTAGCAAAATTTTTTAGTCTCGACACTCAAACATTCAGTTGCCACGTGTCAACAGGTAATTTTCACCTTTAAGTCAGAGTACATCATTTAATTTTTTAAGATTAGATCTGGTTATCTTTTCAAAGCTTAAAGAAGTGCAGCAATTTCAGATATAAAACAGAATAGAAGACATGCAGTTTCCTAGCAAAGACTGCGCTTTCAAACAGACACTGCATCAACAAGCGTTCCATTCTTTGATCCATCAGATAAACTGAACCATACGCTGAAAATCTACGTCAATGAAAATAAAATTATTATTGATTTATGTAGTTTAGTGTAACTGATTTAGTCAATAGAGTAAAATCATGAATGGTTAAATTTTGGTAACTCCAGGGTGGAGGTTCATGTTCTCTACGAAACATTTGGGCTGTCAATATTTAATGATGCATGTGTAGTACTTAAAAACAAAGGAAGGTATGAATGAAGGTTTTAATTATTTGGAATGTTCAAATTTAGGATTAGTTATTCCATAATACATTGAATGTGAAGGGTTCGTTTCTTATTTTTGCTTTATTTAAGAGAAACTTTATCAAGTTTGTGAGCATTAATATAGCTTTACCTCTGCCATGACAGTTTTTAGACAGACAAAGCACAAAAGGCTCCAATTGATATTCTGAGGTCCTAATGATGAATCATGTTCAGAGCCTTCATAAAAAAATTAAGAGCAGATCTGCATGTGCATTTAATAACTCAAATGTTTTGCTTTGCATTATAAAAAGTTACTCCTTGTTGACATCTAATCATCTTGTACATTGTGGGAATTCTTTTTACTGTAAACTCTTTGAAGAATCAGTATCCCACGATGGAGTTGAGTTCAGAGTAGATCTTGCAGCAGATCCATCGTAAACAATAGAGATGTTAGCAGAGAATATTCATTGAGAAAGAGAATATTCTCAAAAGAACATTCTCTGAGAACGAGAATATTTAATTTTCTATTTAAAAACCCAATTTTCAGAAAATTGTAATTGTTCCATTTTATTGACTACAGAAATAAACATGCTCATTTTATGTATCATTCACAATATATATCTATTGTGAACTAGCAGTTATAACTAATTTCTATAAAACAGTGCTTATATAAGCACTGTTTTATAGAAATTAGTTATAACTTACTTTTTAATGAAAAAAACATGGCAAGATTTTTCTATTTTTATCATCATAAAATGAAAAACTGCAATTTATTTCTGCAATTCAAATAGCAATTTCAAATCTGCAATAAAGAAAAGTTAGCATGCTATTAAAAATGAAAGAACATCTCTTTTAAAGAGAACATGTCCTCTTTTTCCGCACTGATCTTTTTTTCACTCTCTTTATTAAGTCGGATCTTTTTTTCAG
The DNA here is from genome assembly GCA_947359465.1 of Metellina segmentata. NCBI lineage: Eukaryota > Metazoa > Arthropoda > Arachnida > Araneae > Tetragnathidae > Metellina > Metellina segmentata. The sequence continues at coordinate 99,967,063 of OX375880.1, read as the reverse complement.
TTGTTCACTTTTTGTTCTCTTTGTTCATTATTGAGGATTGTGTTAAAAAATATATTTCACATTTTAATTTTTATGTGCTAATATATTCACATTACCTACTATATCGTTATGTAAACCACTGCTATTCAAATACATTCTAGATCTAGTACATTGTACGAAAATCATTCGTATTATTAAAACACATCAACATGTAATAGGAGTTCAACCTGTGGTGTATATTGAGCTCCATGTAAAAACGGCTCATTAGGAAATCAAATAGATCAACCAATAAGAATTTAGATTCGTGTTAGAATAATATGAATAAGAAATATTGCTCTTATATCAGAATGAATAGTAAGAAATATTGTCCTTATTCAAAATTAATAGTAAGATGGACGATTTGCAGCCTTTTTTAGTTTGGAAGGAAATTGTGTTGCTAACCTACCCATCTTTTTTGTTAGAAATAAATTGAAGTTGATAACTCAACTGATTGCTGTGCAGAATTTGGTGAGTTATAATTATGTGTTAGTGTATTATTTACTTGTGCTGTTTGTGTCAGTATTTGCATTGGTTCGTCCTATTGTTAAATTATTGTTTTTCGTGTTTGTTTAAGTGATAAAGTTACAAGAATAAATATTGGTTAAAGTTCATTTATAAATCGAAGTTCTGAACAGGCAGTACATTTTGATATAGAATTGTATAGGAGGTATTGTCTCATCCATGTATTTTGAGACATAATATTGTCAGCAGCAAGCTTTTCAATTCTGTCCTCTTTTTATTCAAAATAACTAGTACATTTAGCCGTTTGGAATCTCAACTTTTCAACACTTACGAAAATTATTCACCTCAGAATATTTCAACTAAAAACATGTCTTAATAATCGCTCCTCCGATAATCGAGAATCTCCAATGGTCTCGGTATATTTGATTCCAGTTCCTGGGCCGGCTGTTGAAACACATTTGTCTACTGAGCCCCCAAGTCACTACAAATAGATTTGGTAAAATGAATCAAACCCATTAAAACTGCATTTGAGTAAAAGCAATGTAAACTGAACTGAAGAGAAAAACATGATGTTTTAAAAAACATATATTGCGACCACTTAAAAAAGTCAGTTATCAAAGTGTTCATTAGAATTTGTGCTAGAATCCAGGAAAGTGAAGGCTGAGCCAGTTTTGAATGTATTTACATCGGAATGCATATAGGGGAGATCCTTGGGTCGTCCCAATAAATTCATTAAGTTGGTATCACTGTACTATCTTAAAAATTACAATTATAGTAAAACAGGGTAGAAATACATGCATTTGACTGAAGATAGCCAAAAAATCACAAAATGTAAAATTAATTTAAGGTTATCAATTTGATTGAAATAGAAAGATGATTGTTTCTGAAGATTATATTCTGTGCATGTGCCTGGTGCAGAATAATTACAATAGAAAAATATGTTCAGTTGTTATCTTCGTTTTTAAATTGCTATATTAAATTTATTGAAATTAACTTCTCATTGATGATCACTGAAAACGCTGATCCAAAATTCCACATACATCCAAAAAAGAAAAATATTTTCAAAACGATAGTTGTATAATAACGGTCATTAAATTATCAGCTGTATTAAAATAATTTCCGAAAGTTAAAATAATGGAATATATTGTCATAATTGTAAAGATTCAATTAAAAACATTTTTAAATTATTTTGTACGTTCAATCGATCCCGAATGAAAGTTCGTGTAATCTAGAATTGCCGAACATAAAGGGGTTATTCCATAATTAAAATTAATTTATATATGTTAAAAGACTGAGTGTGCATAAAAGTTTATAGATTTGTCAAGTTCTGAACAGAAGCGAATGAGACAGCAAAGTTTGCGTTTATATTTATCACCCGGCACAAATATTTGATGCACAACCTAGTGTATGAGCAGTCCAGTCCTCCCAAGGTCTTTCAGCAGCCATTGTGGAACAATAAAACCGATGGAACAATGACCGATTGGAATTGGAAACTATTTACGAAAAATGCAAACAAATGCAGGACACCTGTTCTGACAGTTTGCATAACATCAAGACCCACGGCCTCGAAGTAACTTGAAATAAGAATACGCGTGTTTAAAAAGCATGCATTTACCAATACTCTGCAAAGCAAGCGGATATATTTAGGAAAAGTGATAAAATACCAAATCATTCAGGAATAAATTTGTTAGCAATTTTCAACAACAAAAAATACGCAACAATTGTAAGTAGAAAGCCTAAAAAAAAAAAAGACGAACAGAACACCCCTGACCAATACTCCTCCACGCGAAAGGACCGCCCGTATATAGTAACTTGAACAATAGATATAAAACGATACTGTTTTCTAATCTACACTCAAATCATGAAGTAATGCAGAAGAATCGACAAAAGACGAAAACATTTACGCCGTAAAGAAAAGACATGCGGTAAAAAAGCTGTTTAGACATACGCAATAGGAGCAATTCCAAAACGAACGGTCGTCGCAATTCGTGAGACTTGCACTTGAAATCATTATAACAGCAAAGAAATATTTGAAAACAAATCGCAAAATTCTAAATAACAACGAAACAAGACGTGATAATGTAAAAGTTTCAAGGAATTACCAGCTAAGACTCCATTTTGGGAGCTCGGGAGTCTCCCTCACTCGATATCCAAGGAGCGTTCAGAGAAGACGTTGATCCAGTGAGGTCTTCAATAGTCGCTCTTAATGCCGCAATTCGCAAAATATGAACCGGAAATGACCAGTTTGTGATTAATCCCAAAGAAAATGTGAGTTTTTAATTTTCTAATAAAGCAAAATCACAAAAATTACAAGCACAGAGGAGACGATTAGAGCACAACGGAATAGAATCACGCACACTATCACTAGATGGCGCTACATGAAAAAAGAGCAGAGGTCCGGTGCAACTGCATCTACTGACATTCAATGCACGGCAGAAAATCCTGATTTGATCTTGCAATTGCAATTTCTGTTCTCAAAGATGATCAATTAACACAGTTGTAGCATTTTTGGCAGATATCTGCGAAGCCAATCTTGCAGTTGATTCACATGAAGTCATTCGAGTCCCAACAATATGCGTCCTTGAAATTTTCGATGAGAATCACCTCCCACCATAGTAGAAGTCTTTGTTAATTCGTCTAAACGCCGATTTTTTAATTTTTTTTCATTGTTATAAAATTTGTGCTTTTAAACATTTCTCAAGCAATTTCAAAGATGAAAAGATAAATAATTGAGGAAATAACAGGCATCAAAACTTTACAGAAGGAGAAAAAGGTTAATTACACTTTAAATAGGATCGAAACTTCCATCAGAATTTTCCAGGGAAACTGCTCCTGCAAGAATAAATAACATCGAAAACTGAAAACAAAACACACAAAAAATCTTCTGTTCCTAGTTTAATCAAATATAATTTTCATTCCTTCCATCGGTCGAAACATTGCATTCTTTGTGAATCGATTTGGTAGGTAGTAGAATTGAGAATCCCATAGCCAAACACATCGGGCTACTGATGAAGGTCCGGGATCAATACCGAAATGAATCTATTTGGATGCATTTTACTTCTACAAACACAGAAACAAACCCTCTTCCCACGTTTCATAAGTTTTTGTCGTGTCTAATCAACGAATGCACTTCAACAAATTTAGTAGTATATCCATAAAGTAAAAATTAAGAGAATGATCCCGGACCGTCGTCAATAGCCCGTTGTGTTGCTCTAGTACGACGTTAACTAAAATTACCATTATCATAAAGTAATGGTAATGGTAATTTTTAGTTAACGTCGTACTGGAGCAATACAACGGGCTATTGACGACGATCCGGGTAATTGGTAATTTTAGTTAACGTCGTACTAGAGCAATACCACGGGCTATTGACGACGGTCCGGGATCAGTCCCTTAAGGGAAAGATCCGAGGACAACACTTCGTAATTTTGAACCACGGTCAGATGACGAAGCAGCACCTGAGCCCATTATCATAAAGTAAAAAATCCTTAGTTGGATTTCTTTTTGCTGCGATTACAGCACTAACTCCGTGAAGAAGCCGACCAACCGGACTGGTGGTTAAGGTGTTAGCCTCTTGATCGGAAGGTTCCTGGTTCTAATCCGGGTCAGTGTATGGATGCTTGTAAGCGTATGATGTAGAGCCGGCTGGTGCCCCTTAAATCTGTCGTGGCCGAAAGTCCTCGCGTTTGGTTGGTGTAGAAGTTTGGAGAGTGGGGTGATAGCTCAGGTGTTGTCTCGGCAACTGACCGCGGTTCAAAATTACGTGGTGTTGTCCTCGAATCTTTCCCTTAGGAGATTAACCTCAGACCGTCATCAAGAGCACGTTGTGTTGCTCTAGTACGGCGTTAATTAAAAATTACCAAATTACCATGGAGTTGTTCATTTGTGTCCTCAGTTGTGGGTTTTAAGACGATTGAGTGCTTTTACAGTTCAGACCTTGAAATACCTTTTCCAGTTCTACGAAATTTTAACTGAAATTTATTGTATAGAAATTTTTATAGCAAAGTAGATCAAAATCTTACAGAAATTAATGCTCCAGTTTAGAAAGAAGCATTGGGACCAAATTTGAAAACCAAATTATCTTAGGTAATAGAGAAGAAAAATTAATTTCTAATGGAGTAAATATCTACGTTCTGCAATGACACCTAAATATTTTTGTATCCAAACCATAAAAAACAGTTTCATGCGCCATAAAATTCAAACTAAATATGTCCGTAAAAATAAAAATACAACTTTAATTAAATTCATCGTTTAAAATGTGAAATAATAAATTAATGTTCTGCAATCTATTTTTATTTCAAAGCAAAAAATGGTTAACTGTTCTTTTCCAGTTAAAATAGAAGCCCACTGGTGCAAAACTATTTTTCTACAATCTATTACAAAGGCCAAATTCATTATTTAGGGCACAAAAAAAAAGTTTAATTAAAAAGTTTATTTTTAATTGATACCCTTCAAACAATTATATCTTTAAAAAAAGTTAAAAAAGTCATAGCAATATCTCTTTAAAATAATATTGCTATTTAAAACATGAGAAAATAATGAGCCTGTAGGGAAAAGTCGGGTAAAATGACGATGTCGGTAAAAGGACGAATTGAATTTTTCACGAAAATTACGCTAGGCGCTCCACGCCCAATCCTGTATCATCAAAGACATTTAGCGACCAGCTACACGTGCCACGCTAAAAGATTCCATCCCGTCATTTGTGTGATTCACAGTTCGCAGGAATGTGTTTTTGAGTGTTTCCAATGTAACTTTTGGTTACTGCTGTATAAGGGATAGCGTTTACGGAGAAAGTACGAAATCGAGATCGTTAAAGATAGATTTAAAATTTTAACGGATTTGAAATGTGCGGAAAATTTGACAACAGATTGATACCTTATACGTTTGATTTTCTTTTATTAAATAACTTTCAATTAAATATTTTTATTTTCGCAAGAGATTGTGACGTCACGCCGAATTCATAATTGGTTTGCGACGCAAACCAACACCGGGCAACTTGTTATGACTGTTATTTGCCAATGACTGTTGATTTGCCAATGACTTACTTGTTATGACTGTTATTGACCAATTTGCGAAGCAAACCAAAGTTCATAGTATTCATAATTTGGTTTGCGGAGCAAACCAAATTGGAATTCGCAGGGAATTCATTCCAATAGGCTACGAATTTCCACGGGCAACGACATGATGTCTGTTATCGAATTTGGCCGCATTTCACAATGACGAAGTCATCACAACGCTGCCCGTGGTGTTGGTTTGCGAAGCAAACCATATTTCATAATATTCATAATTTGGTTTACGAAGCAAACCAAATTGGAATTAGCAGGGAACTCATTACAATAGGCTGCGAATTTCCATTTGGTTTGCGAAGCAAACAAACACCACGGGCAACGCCATAATGGCTGTTATAAAATAGGCTATGAATTCCTAGCAATCACTGGAGGTTAGCGAGCAGTGGTCACACCTAACCCCGAGGAAAGAACTATCACGGGCAACGCCGTGCTGGTCATTCTACAACTGAAACTGTTCAAACGGAAACACGGAAAAAATAAATTCAGAATCTGTGATCTTTTATACTGTTGCCAGTATAAGGCAAACAATAACAATTGAATATGTCATTAAATTAATTTTAAAATGTTTGCTCTAGATTGATTTTTAAAATTCGGGCTTTGTACAACGATTGCAAAAAATTCGAACTACCAGTGTACCAAATCCCATTACTGTAAGTGCCATAGATTCGTCAGGACAATACACGCAAACACTTCCTTTTATAATAGTAGAGACTAGCCACTTGCGTGGCCTGCACGGCTTAGCACGTGATGGTTCTTTTCGTGGGTTCAGGTGTGACTACAGCTCACTAACCCCGGTGATTGCAACGAATTCCCATTTGGTTTGCTTCGCAAACCTACACCACAGATAATGACACCAACGACAACGCCGTGATGTCAAGAATTAATTTTAAAATATTTTAGACAAGTCACTGCGTGACTAGCCCTGCGTTGCCAGTGCCAGTTGCTTTTGTGGGATTATTGGTTTGCTTCGCAAACCAAATGGGAATTCGTAGCCTATTGGATAACAGCCATCACGGATTCCCATTTGCTTAGCGAATTTGTAGCCTATTGGATAACAGCCATAACGGAGTTTCCCGTGGTGCTGGTTTGCTTAGCAAAGCAAATGGGCATTGCCCGTTACAGTTCTTTTCGCGGGGGTCGCATTGTCAGTGATGTTGGTTTGCCTCGTAAACCAAAAAATATAAATATTTAATTGATAAATTATTTATTAAAAGAAAATCAAATGTATAAAGTATCTATCTGATGTAAAATTTTCCACAGATTTCAATTCCGTTAAAATTTTTATTCCATCTTTAACGATCGCTGAGATAGAAAAAAGCAATGAAGAACGTCAGTGATAACTTTAATAATTTCTTTTGTTTCACTCGAATCCGTTTCTCATTAAATCAAAATGAATTAATCTCGAATCAAATGAAGGTCATTCGAATCTGTTCGCTCCCATTAGAGACGGAAGGTGAAAAATTTGGCATGGTTCAAAAGGCTGATGTCAATAGTGACGTAAGGGAGAAAGGTCTGAATTTTGGAAAAGAATAAATTAATTTTAAAATGTTCTCGATTAAATTTTAAAATTCGAGCTAGACATAAAAAATCTCAAAAAACCTGTGTGCCAAATTTTATTAATTTAAGTGCCATAGATTCGTTATGACAGTACACACCGTACACAAACACTTCCTTTTATAATAGTAGAGATAGTTCAAATACACTAACTCCGTAGAACGTGTTTTCTACCGCGTAAGCTAAAATATCACCGCGACATTTCCTTGTTAACTGAAATACACAAACGCTGTAGAACGTGTTTCCTTGTCCATTCCCATTTATTGCAGGAAAACAAACTTTAGATTTTAAAATTGGGGCACTTTTAGGACTCCCTGTGTGCCAATTTTCATGGTCGTAAGTGCTACAGATTGGTCAAAAGACAGAAAAGTAACAGCCAATGTTTTCCGCGGTGCTCTAAAGTATTGTACCAAATCTGACGTGGATTGGCCAAACGGTGTAGATTTGTAGAGAATATACATACACTCACATCCTTTGGAACGAATTAAGGATAGGAGATTGCAAATAGAACATTTCAGTCTACACGTACATATAATGTAAAAATTTTAAAATAAGTGGTTTTAATAACAAACTAAAAAGAGAAATATAAATTCTATGAAAAATAGGCTCACAGTAAATCAGCCGAGTTCATTTTCAAAAGTGACATCGAGTTCAATTTAACAAGGATGTGTCAGAAATAAAATTACTAACTATCCCCTTTTGTTGTAAACTATCATATTTTTTTTCCAAATTTGAGTGGTGAAAGCGGAGTAAATTTTCTTTAAAACAACGAAGGCGATTAAATTTTCATTCTATTTTAAATGGCTATAAATATAAAGCAGTAAATTATAGCAATAAAAAATACATTCCATAAATATCATTTTATCAAAACGAGATCCTTTTTGTGGTCGTAATGAATATCTTCGTCAAATGCAGCCAAATTACTATCGCGAAAATATTAAAGTTAAAAATGAAAACATTTTTGTTTAAAGAAAATCACATTAAATGTAAGGTAATGGTAATTTTAATTAACGTCGTACTAGAGCAACACAACGGGCTATTGACGACGGTCCGGGATCAGTCCCTTAAGCGAAAGATCCCAGGTCAACACCTCGTAATTTTGAACCACGGTCAGATGACGAAGTAACACCTGAGCTGGCACCCCACTCTCCAAACTTCCACATCAACCCAACGTGAGGACTTTCGGCCACGACAGACTTAAGGTGCACCAGCCGTCTCTACACCATATGCTTACAAACATACATGCCATGACGCGGAACCTTCCGATCTAGAGGCTGACACTTATGTCCCTCTAGAGCAACAACAACGGGATGTTTGTTCAAACAGCAGTACCAGTGAATCGGCATTTGTTGGGATATTGGAAGGGGGGAAAATGTCCTCCCCAATCACTACATTTTTACCATTACCATTTTCTAAGGCCCTTCCCAAAGAGAAATCATAGGTAGTTAGTTCAATTTACATCGCACTGGGTCAACACCCGATTGTTATCATGAGAATAATTTCCCTTTGATATTGATCCGACTGTCGCCAAAGCGGTTGAGTTGCTTCAGTGCGGCGAAAAAACAAGTACCCAAAGAAAAATCATGGGTATGCACCTCTATAGTTAACTTTAAGGTCGGCCAAGTTGCACCACACATTATATAGTTAATGCCCTGTTTACATGAGGCGCATTTGACGAGGTTCGCTTTTCGTAAGCTTTAAATTATGTTTTTTTTTTATTCCTCTAATCCAAGTTTCTATCTTTACGATCGTTAAAGATTTCAACGTATTTGAAATCAGCGGAAAATTTCACACCAGAACGATACCTTAAACGTGATTTTCTTTAAATTAATTAAATGGTAAATAAATATGTTTTGGTATCGATCTGGCGTAGAATTTTACGCCGATTTGAAATCCGTTGAATTTTTCACTCTATCTTCAACGATCGCAAATATAGAAACTTGAAAGAGGAAAAAACATTGGGTAAAAAACACATAATTTAATGTTCACGAAAAGGGGGCTTCGCCAAACGCGCGTAAGCCGACCAACCGGTATAGTAGTTAAGGTGCTAGCCTCTAGATCGGAAGGTTCCTGGTTCGAATCCTGGTCCGGATGTTTGTAAGCGTATGGTGTAGAGGCGGCTGGTGCACCTTAAATCTGTCGTGGCCAAAAGTCATCAAGTTTGGAGAGTGGGGTGCCAGCTCAGGTGGTGGTTCGTCATCTGATCGTGGTTCAAAATTACGAGGTGTTGTCCTCGGATCTTTCCCTTAAGGGACTGATCCCAGACCGTTGTGTTGCTCTAGTACGTTAACTAAAAATTACCATTACCAAACGCGCGTAAAAACGCTTTATTGACGTACACTCACACAAGATGGTAATGGTAATTAACATCGTGCTAGAGCAACACAACGGCATATTGCTCCCTCAACACATCGGCAAGTATTTTGTTTAAAGCAGTGAGAGGAACGTGGACTATTGGTTTGAGAAGACACTCGCTGGAGGCACGTAGAAGAAACGCTCTATAGAATGTGATTTATGTGCCATTCCGATTAGTCAAACAATCTTCGCCCGAAGATGGATGTCTCTGACAAAAGTGGTAACGTACTGGACAAACATTGACAATCCTTAGTACCTCGGTACTAAAAATCGTCGCATTAGGCAAAGCATCTTCGCCCAAAGATGTTCGCGCTGCAGCTCGTTTGTGGGAGCACTGTCGGGTGAAGCAAACACTGTCCTAAGGGACAAAATGAGCCTTGGTTTCCAGAGTGAGTGTTTAGTTTCCAAGGTGTGGAGTTTATCTCCAAGGACATTTGTCCACTGGGTCGACCACGTTCACGTCCCGGCTTAGCACATCAAGGCGGCAGAGTTTTTTCGAGCAGAGCGTCACCCAAAAAAGGGGTGACACGGATTGGGTGTGCTCTTCCAATTAAGAAAGAAAGCCTCTACACCATACGCTTAAAAGCATCCATGCACTGGCCCGGATTCGAACCAGGAACCTTCCTACCTAGAGGCTCACTTTAACCACCAGACCGGTTGGTCGGCTACACACACAATAAAAGCTTTATTAATGCAGAAGAGGTGGTTGATGTCGGGGTTTTAAGGCACAAAGGCCATATTTGGCTGCAACAGACTGATACAGAAGAAATATACCCCAAGGAGGAATCCAACCTGCACTGTCTACAGCAGGGCTCGAAATACTCGGGTGCACAGGTGCACCTGAAAATAAAATTGTGCACCGCACCTATCGTTTAAAAAAAATGTGGAAACATATTTTATATTATTTTGATGCCTGAACAAAATATTAGTATCGACCTCTCTCGCTCTAAAGGAACGTAATTAAAATTCCTAAATACACACTATGCTAAAACTTTAATCCAGAAAATGCTATGTAGCAATGAAAGAAAAATACAAAAAGAAGGATGGACACTAAACCTTATGGGTAAAGATCTGCCAAAAACGTAGACGTTTCTGATTGACCACCAATGTCTGATGATGAGTAAATAATTGTAAGTAATAATTTCGCAGATTAAAAAAAAATTCCAATATTTTTATTTGCTATCTACTTGTAACATATCCAACTAATAAAGTAGTTTACATTACATGAATCCTCTTATATTACGTTTTTTTTAATGTGCACCTAATTTAAGAACTTAGGTCACAAGGTGTACCTGTATTAAAAAATCTATTTCGAGGCCTGGTCTACAGCTTGCTGAGCAGTAGTCAAACCCTCTGAGCAATGTCGATCCCAGTTAATGTTATAACCAATCGATTAAGTAAACTGGTAACGGACTGGTTGAATAACCTTATTTTTTAACTATAGAAACCTAATTTAAAAGCAAAATGAAGCCCATTTGTGAAATGAAAATATCTGAAAAGCATAATTATATATTTTAATGAATATCTGATAGCATTGTAAGAATAGTCCTATTACACATTCTAGAAAAGGTGAGACACATTTCCTTTACCTGCCACAGGAGAGGGGAAACCCGAGGTTTGAAATTATATCTTCAAATAGAAAAATGGGTAAATGAACCATGAGTATTTTCAATGAAAAACAACAATGGCAAATTTTAGAAATTGACAATATTTTTAAATTGCAAGTCACTGTTAAAAAAAGTATTACACAATTATTTTTCATAAAGAATATTAAAAAACAAGTCTGATTTTATTAGAGAAGGATGTACAAAAGAAATCTGATTTCAAATTGAGGCAAATTTGAACGATTCCACTCAACTTAACATAAATATAAATAATCTGTACAAAACAAAGAAACTATAATACAAATTTAGGATGACTGATGAAAGTTCACTGGGTGATGCTTTTAGTCAAAAAACATTTGAAACAATATTTAATAAATCAACAGATATTTTTTAGAATTCATAAAATATATTTTTATAAAAGCATAAATTCAGGCTGTTCCAGCAGTTTCTGAAAACTCTGTAGCCATTGGGCTCCAACTGCACCATCAACAACTCTGTGGTCACAGCTCAAAGTAACATTCATGACTTGGGCAGGTCGAAAACTAAAAAAAATTATTCATTCAAAGCTATTAGAAATCTAATTATAACACAGAACACTCAACATTAAAATACACCCAGTGATTAAAAATTTTGTTTTTTTTTAGCTTTCAATCCAATGATGGGTTGTTTTCAATTCTACACTGTATGGGCAAAAGTATTTGGACACTGCATGTATTTCTGAAAAAATGCTTTATTATTTACTAGCTGAATAACCCAGCGTTGATAGGGTTTCAAATATGACCGCAACATTCTCCTGTGTTAACTTAAATACACAAACTCTGTAGAACGTGTATCCTACCACAACAACTAAAATGACCGCAACATTTCCGTGTTAACTCATACACAAACCCTGTAGAACGTGTTTCTTTATCCATGTCCAATTAATGCAGAAAAACAAAGGCCCATAATGCTCAAAAGAGAAATACAGTGCAGATAACACAAACAAATTAATTCATATCTATGCATGGTTTCTGTCTTATCATAGTCTAAGTTTGAACAGTTCCTCTGTAGCTGCCATGAAGTTAACAATGGCTGTTCAGCTTTCCTCTTAGAATAAAAATGAATTTAAAAAAATGAAAGGTGATAGAAATGTCCTATTTACTGCATTCTACTTAGGACGCCAGGGAATTTTATCCCACCAATTTTCAAAATTAGTTACGAAGTTCACCAACGCTGAATAGAAAATCTAAAAAAACTGGTATGAACATGTTGTAATGCAAAAACTACAAAATGATGTTTTCAAAATAACAATATGGTGCAGTGTGAGAACAAAATTCGCAGACACCAGTGCAAACATTTCAACCGAAATAGTCTTTCATGCAGCAGAGATGTAGTGATAGAAATGTCCTATTTACTGCATTCTACTTAGGACGCCAGGGAATTTTATCCCACCAATTTTCAAAATTAGTTACGAAGTTCACCAACGCTGAATAGAAAATCTAAAAAAACTGGTATGAACATGTTGTAATGCAAAAACTACAAAATGATGTTTTCAAAATAACAATATGGTGCAGTGTGAGAACAAAATTCGCAGACACCAGTGCAAACATTTCAACCGAAATAGTCTTTCATGCAGCAGAGATGTAGTGTTCCAGTTCCGCAATGATTTGTGGATTTCACCGATACACCTGGTCTTTCAGTTACCCACAAAGAAAAGTTATACGGCATAAAATCTGACGAATAGGGAGGCCAATCCATGCCACTTCCTCTATGCATGCAATATTCAAGGGCGATGACACGATTAGCGAAATGTTTGCTAAGGAAATCAAACACTTCAGCTGTTTTATGTGGACGAACACCATCTTGCTGCTTTGAACCACCAGGTGTTCTATGGTCCTCTAACATGGTACCCACTCTTTGGTGGGAAAAAATTCAAGTACTTTCCCAGGACTTATTTGAAGTTTTTCAAGGACTATCGTAAAAAGGCAGAAATTCCCTCTGTAACCCCCCCCCCACCCATTTCAGTAAACAACTTTTCTGAAGAACCTCTCCTATTATGTAACCTCTTCATTACCATTCACATACTTACCAATTCCAAATATATTTCTAGTCGATATTCAAGCATGTTATGGGAAAGAAAAAATTCTTTAAAAGAAAAAGTAAATAGCTAAGTTATTATACTTATATTCTATATGTTAAAACCGACAAATAATCCCACTGAGCTTGAGCAAAGGAAATAAACACATGCCGTGATGAACAAGCATATTTGGCACATTCTTCAGAACCGAAATAAAACCACGCCTTCTAAGCACGTTGTAAGGTGTGTGCGTTTCAAGCCAATTCATACTCAAGAAAATTCCAGATTAAAATTTTTCAAAATAAATTCAAGGACTTTCAAGTACTTTGCACCAAATTCAAGTACTTTCCAGGGCCCTTGAAAACGAAAATGAAATTCAAGTACTTTTCAAGGCCCGTGGGAACTCTGTCTAAAGCATTTTGAATCGCCATAAATTCATGCAGAATGCCCAGGTACTGTGCTGCAGTAATCGTTTGGTGTCGGAAAATTGGCCCAATGAGTCCTTGGAGGAAATAACAGCCCAAACCATGACCATAATGCTTTCCCTGCAGCTCTCACAGATCTGCAGAGCCATCTGTTGAAGAACTTCATAACTCATTTCGAAAATTGGTGGGATAAAATCACCTCCTGGTTTCCGAAGTAAAATGCTGCAAATGGTACTTTTCTATCACCTTCCATTTTTTTAAAATTCATTTTTGGGACATCCTGTACAGGTACAGTAGAACCCCAATTATACGGATCGCTTTCAGAAAAATAAATAAATAAATAAAAATCCTCATCAGCAAATCTAATGATCCTAGTCACAAGGTTAGTAAAGGTTGTAACCCATGCTAAATTGTGCTTACTCTAGAAAAAACCACAAAATACCCCTTCTGTTAAGAAAAGAAGGCAATAAGATGTTGTTAATCATTGACAATGCATCCACCCACCCCACAGAACACCTTCTTAAAAAAGAAAATGGACATTTTAAAACATTCTTCTTGCCGAAACATAACCAATTTGTTGCAGGTGATGGATGATTCCTCAACTTTTCCAAATTGACACCACTGTGATAGCATGGCATGAAGGTTTTCAATGCTAACTTTTATCTGAATAGATCCCATTTTTCTTGATCGATACTATCTTATATTGAACATTCCTGTCCAGGTCACCCTTTTAAGGTTATTCCACACTAGACGAGTACCACATTTTTGCTCAACTCTTTTTTTTTTGTTGACATCACCATTTCTCTTTGAAGTTAATAGCAGATGCTTCAGGCTAAAAATTAAAGTTTTTCATGATATCTTGTCAGTCTTCAATGCAGCAATTTTTTAGCCTTATGTAAGTTTTGTGGGAATTAAACTTAAGCTTGTTTCCCCAAACTAGGAAACAAATACGTTCACTGAATTTTCATAGGGACTTTTTCCTTTCATTTATGTTTGTACTTCCCTTAATTTTCTAGCCAATGAAAATATTTTTTCATTCAGAGCATAATTTCGCAAGCTTTTGGGCTCAATGCCCTCTTTTTAAAGACAATTTTTTTCTTTTAACATAAAGTCTGAAAATTATGTAACAAAGTATGTCCTCAGTGTATTGTGCACTTAGTTGTCTTTTTTAGAATAACCCAGGGAAAAATCTAATCTGCTTTGCTTAGATTTTGCAGGTTGATAGCAGAGTGACCAAACCCACCAAGCCAAAGCAACCCCTTCAAAAGTGAGGGCGAAAGGCTGGTTGGTTTGAGCTTTTTGTAAGTATTTGGCAAAGTTGTGCCAAACACAAAACAGATGACTTCAATTGATAGATGTATACATACAAGAAAAGATTTACTGGTACACAAGAGAGAAATACAACCAAGGAAATAATTGATCCGATGCCCCCTACACATGATTCAAGATAAAAAAATTCAAGTACTTTCCCAGGACTTTTCAAGGCCCATTTGAAGTTTTTCAAGGACTATCGTAAAAAGGCAGAAATTCCCTCTGCAACCCCCCCATTTTAGTAGACAACTTTTCTGAAGAACCTCTCTTGTAACCTCTTCATTATCATTCACATACTTAACAATTTCAAACATATTTCTAGTCAATATTCAAGCATGTTATGGGAAAACTGAACTGACACAGGAGAATCTCACTGACCTTGAGCAAAGAAAATAAGTGCATGCCTTGATGAACAAGCATATTTGGCGTATTCTTTGGAACAGGAATAAAACCATGCTTTCTAAGCGCGTTGTAAGACGCATGCGTTTTAAGCCGATTCATACTCAAGAAAATTCTAGATGAAAAATTTTCACAACAAATTCAAGGACTTTGCACCAAATTCAAGTACATTCAGGGGCTTTTGAAAACGGAAATGAAATTCAAGTACTTTTCAAGGATTTTCAAGGTTTGTGGGAACCCTGCTACAGCTTGCAGGTAACTAGTGCAGTGGGCAAACCCACTGAGCCTCAGTAAGGTTAAAAAGGAATTGGTTTTCAAGAAAATTCTACCATATTAATAAATTATAAAAAAGGCTATTCAATTTGGGTAAAAATATAACTAAAAATGTAATTTAAAATATCATTATGCCTTTTTATTTCTATATTTTACTGGTCCCTTAATATATTACACTATCCTCTTCCCAAGAAACATGATATATGGCTGCAGTAATTGCAGATATATAAAAAAAAGTGATTTATCAACATTACCCATTTTTAGAAGATGAGTCAGGTACAAAAGTACTCTGAGTAGTTCCAACAGCAAGAATGCAAGACTAAAATATAAGATATATTCAACATTAAAGAACAATAGGCAAAAATCAAAGATTAATCTCAAAATTTGAAGTATATAGAAAACAGTTTTAATAATTGTTTACCTGAGGTGGATTGATAACAGCACAGAAATTCTTAATTCCTAACATTCCTAAATTAGAAATTGTAAAGGTTCCACCCTACATAAAGAATCGATTGCAGTTAATATATTATTAGACAGAAAAAATATAACTATAAAACAAAAACATTACAGAATAAGAACTAATAACAATATACAGCAACATATTTAGCTTTTTCAGTTACAACACACAAAATGTGTTCGTAACAAAGGATTAAATAAAAATTAAGTTCAAAATCTCTACTATTATAAAAGGAAGTGTTTGTTTGTCTGTTTCTTGCCACAAAATCCTGGCGATTCTATGGCACTTACAGCAATGAGATTTGGCACACAGGTAGTCCAAAATTTTTGGGTTGCAGTGAATTTTAAAATTCAATCTAGAACATTTAAAAATGAATTTAATGAAATGTAATCATTATTGAATGCTACTGCATAGAAGAGATCACAGATTCTAAATTTATTGTTTTCGTTTTGATTTTCGCGGATTTTCCAGCCAGACAATAAAAACAAACAATCTTTTAACTGGAGTCAATTAATTCTTTTCCTATCTCTTTGACCGTAAAAGATACAGTAAAAAGTTTAGCGGATTTGAAATCTGCCGAAAATTTCACTTTAGATCCATACCTAATAATATGATTTTCTTTGTATAAATAACTTTTAAATTGAATATATCTTTTATATTTTTGTACAAGATTTTGACGTTACAGTAACTTTTCAAAAATAAACAGATTGCATTTCGTTCCCTTCGCGTTTAAAAAATAAATAAATAAATAAATAAAAATATTACATTTCCTGCCCTCTTCAACTTCAGTGGAGAGCAAAAAATAAAAAAACAGTTTGACATGCATTGTTTAGTTCTTTTTCGTAAAAGCGGATTCGCTAAAGCGGATTTGAAATCTGCGGAAAATTTTGCACCAGAATACCTTATATCAATGCGTTGGCCGTGGCGCAAACCAACACCACGGGCAACGTCAGGCTAGCCACTTAAAAGAATAAAGTAATACACTTAAAAGAATAAAGTACACATGTCAAGATATTAGTAAAGCTTAATTTGGCTGTGCTGTAAACATTTCCTATTTTTTATAATTGCTAGAATATTTTTCTAATCAAATCAAAGGCACATTTATGACACTTATAAACATAAATGGTGTTTAATCTCTCATGAGCATGGGGAGTGTTGTCTCCCACATCCTATAGAGGGCAATATGAGCACGTGGGTGAGATTCAGTCTTCAGTCATGGAGGAGATGCTCTCCTAGACCTGATGAAAACAAGGATTTTTTAGCCCTAATGATAACCAGGCTTCCTTAACCTTAATGAGAGTGGTCCATCCACAACCTTGTAAAGTTTGTTGTGAATAAAATTTGTTTTGTTACAACAAACTGCATTAATTAAAATACAGTCTACAATAGAACTCACGGAACAACAAATGGTTAGCTAGATTTCTTACAAGTGTTGTTGCCTTCAAGTGAAATCATGAAGAGTAAACAAATTCTTCAATTCAGCACAATGTATATACAATACTCAACATAGTCTGATACTAAATAGATTTCCTCGAAGTACTAGTAAACCATCTTTATCAAACAAATTAGAAACTTTTCAATGTCATCAATTTTGAACTTTTTGCATAAATGGCATAAGCAAGTTCTGTATACTTTACACAAATGACAAGTGATTTTGCTGAAAGAACTTTTTGACCAATTGTTTGAAATTATTTATTCTATTATCAAAATTCACATTTTCAGGAACATCCTCTACTATCAATAATGAAGAATTGAGTCAGAAGCCAATGCGGTGATGTCAATTATTCATATTTTCTGATTATTATAAATGTTAATGCAATAAATAATATTATTTTTAGTTATTAAAGGATTTACTCCTTGCTTTGTTTTTCTTGGTCAGAAAGCCTTTCTTTTTATAGCATGAAGGCTGTTTAACATTAGATGTCTGCGCGAGGAAGAATTTGTACATTATCGTGAAGTTATACTTATCATCCTATCAAATTTATTTATGAACCAATTTCAAAAATAATTATACCGTAATTCTAAGGTTCCTTACGATGTTTTCAAATTTAAAAAATAATAGTAATAAGATATAGATATGACAAGTTTTAAAAAAATAATGAAAATTTCATGATTTTTCCCAAATTAAAAAATATATATTATCAGGAACCAAATTGAAATTTCAAAAAAAACTTGCCGTCCTGCAAAAATTTACATTTAGAGGTACTCTAAAAAAATATCACGACTGAAGACAGAAAATTTGCACGCTTTTTGCTAACGCACATTAGAAATTTCACTCTTTCAACTTTGACACCTAAGAAACACGAAACTAATAGCCGCATAGGGAAAAAATTTTATTCGTCTTGTTCCCTGTACAATTTTGAACAAACCATGTCAATTTTGTAATTTTCTGATCCGCACTTTCTCGAGAAACCGTCTAAGAATCGAGCAAAAAATGCAACTTTTTAATACTGTGGCGGCGGAAACACTTTTTTAAAAGTGATTTCTTCACATGAACTTTGAAATAAAAACTAAATTCTTCTTTCGATATGTGTTGGTAACACTGAGACTGCATTTGAATCTCTAATATTATAAAAGGAAGTGTTTGTTTGTCTGTTTGGGTCTGCAAAATCCTGACGATTCTATGGCACTTACAGCAATGACATTTAGCACACAGATAATCTGAATTATTTGCAATTTTTGGGTCGCGGCGAATTTTATAATTCAATCAAGAAGATTTTTAAATGATTTTAATAGTTTTATTCTCCATTGGTTTTTCTAACGCAGAGAACTTTTTCTACGCATGCGACCTTGCAGTCAGGGTTTGGAACCATGTCAAGTTTTTTACTATGCAGAATGCAGAGAAAATGTTTTTCGTTTCTGCTTTCTTTTTTGTTTTTGTTTTGCGCTATTGATTTCCCAGCCAGACGATAAATATTTTAACTGAAGTCAAAGTTCTTTTTTCTATCTCCTAGACAGTTAACGATAGAGTACAAATTTCAACAGATTGAAATTTGTGGAAAATTTTACATCAGCTTAATACCTTACACCATGGACACGGGCAACGCCGGGTTAGCCATGCAGTGGCTAGTCACTTATATAAGACATCTGCCGATTGTAATTTGAGTGAAAGGGAAAATGACCTTCTTTCAGAAAGCGCATCATTTCATATTCAAGAGAATGTCTCGATAAAATGGTTTCTGCAGTCATTTACTCTGCTTTCAGATTTCCTGGCTCAATCTAACTCCTGACATAATTTCCTGACTAACTACTGAATTGTGTTCAACGAAACGTGATATGCATGCGCTGGACTTGCAAGTAGTTTAGTGACGCTACCTGAAACATGGTGTCTAGAACAGGGAAGCACAGGCAGCGGCCCACTTGCCTCATGTTGATTTGCTGGCAGCTCGCTTCACCATGTGTTATTTCAACTTTAAAAGACACTCAAGATAGGTAATTTAGATTAAAATTTCGTTGCTAGATAATAGAATTGAAATGGCTATTTGGGTCAGATGGTATGTGTGAACATTCTTGTTCAGTCATAAATATTAACGAAGCGAAAAATCGGTACACCTAGTATAGAGAATATTTAGAATCAACTTTGTGCTTGGCAACTACAAAAATCGAACCAAAATAAAACAATTGTTAAACCGATGCAATGTCAAGCATCAAATAAATTCTTTATTTACTTTTATTATTCCTTTTTTCTAACAATACAAAATATAAATACAAATTCTTTAAAAAAGTGTAAACCAGAAAATAATCAGTCATGTGACCTCCGTTTCACCAGTTCTTTAGTTGCATTTACTAACACTTCCGTACATTACAACGTGAACTTATAAAACACAGAACAATATGGAACAATCTATTCTTACATAAATTTCTGACGTTTTTATTTGCACATCCTGTACACAACTTGTTTTGTTGCAGAGCCTACTGTTTGAAAGACTTTATACACTTTTCTGATCAAATTATAAATCCAAAATTTTAAAAAACCTATGTACTAAAAACGATTTTTTCAATTTTTGTTTTGGAGACTTAACTGCATAGGCTTCTGAGCTGAGTTCAAAAATAGTTCTAAACCAGGAGTGAGGAACCTTTCAAGTAGGAAGGATGCATTAATTTAACTGTAACCAAATAGGGCCATTTAAGAAACTTAAATATCGTGAGAAACTTTGTTGTGCTTGACCTTTAGGGAGGGTCACTTGAAAGTCAGGTACCTACTCCATTGTGTCATCGGTATTTCGGAGTCCCGGGTGGACTCAGAAATTGGCTTTCTTGCGTCGCACGCTTTACAACAACTTGATAAATACAGGTGAAATAGAATGTCCTCTGCAGGTGGTGTTTGTCCAGATGATCTCTGATGGGGTTTTGACTTTTACAATTGGGTTATTTTTTGGACTGCGGAGATGACAATTAGAGAGTCATAAGCAGTGGGTGAGGCTTGTTTACCATGCTGGACTGGGAGAATACATACTTTTATGTGTTGGTGAAATGAAATTAATGTGATGACGTTAATACTGAATATATTCTTAAGGTTTTTGGAATAATAAGTACTTACAAATGCCTTATCCTAGTTTACGATTAGTACTAAGACACCACAGTACATTATTTTGCAAACATATAACTACTAGTTACTGAAACATTTCAAACATTGAAAACTATTTGTGGATTTAGAATTAATTACCTTTAAATGACTTTTTGTGACTAATTTTTGTTGAAAAGCATTTGAATATTTGGGTGCAACATGGATATACAGTTTCAGTTAATTCTCCAGATGGGTATCCGTCAGTAGCGGCCTAAGGGCATAGACATTTGGGTTAGGTGTGGTTAGGTATTTAATTAATGCCACACTGGAGCAACACAATGGGCTACTGGCGACAGATCGGGATCAACTCCTGAAGGGAAAGATCCGTGGACACCATGAAATCTTGAGCCAAGGTCAGATGATGAGGCAACACCTTCAAACTTCCACACACAATGCCAACATGAAGACACTTGAGGCCAGCCCCCTTTGTGTTATCTAACCGTGGCCCTTTGGGTTATGTAGGAGAATGTAGATTCACAGCAATAATTGGTTGAAAATATAAAAAAAATTTCAGGCATGCAATCAAAGGCATGGGTATTCTACTGCATTTTTTCATTCCATTGGATCTTTCAGAGCATCAAACAATGATTTTAAAATGTTGTCTAAGAGCATAAACTATGTGAGGCTGAAATACTAATTTGAGTGTGATGACATGATTCTCCAAGTCAGTGAAACTTTTATCAATCAATAGCAGCTATGTATTCTTGAAATGATTCGCATATCATTGCCGCTCATACATAAATGTCTCAACTAAGTATGTCCATTTGCACAAATCTATAGAAAAATACTCATAACTCGAAGCTAATTTGTATCTCTCTGTTGTAAAATCCTAAATGAAAAATACAATGACTGAACAGTATTAATTGAAATCATTACCTGAAATTCTTCAGGTCGCAATTTTCCTTCTCTTGCTTTTGCTGCTAAGGTTTTTGTATCAGAACTAATAGAAGACAGCCCCTGAAAGCAAAATCAAAATGTGATAATTTTTATTCATTTTTAGCTACTAGTTCAGTTATAAGAAATGAATATCGTAAAGAATTAGAAAATGTAATATACATATAGTACACAACTTGAAACAGGATGACGCACTCTTTCCTACTATTTTAACTGAAATTGTGAAATAATAAATAATTTTCAAAAGTCTGCCTGATTGCTATTTTTTAAAATTAAAAAAAGGTCAAACAAAATACTTAAATGAATTAAAATTTTGTTGAGAATGTTGCCATTCTCTATGAATTGTGGAATTTTATTACACACAACAGTTTCAGTTAAAGGGAAATTAATCAACAGCAACAAATTTAAATTAGTATAATGTATTTTGAGGAACAAGGAGGGAAAAGCATGACTTACCTTTGTATCAGCATTAAAAACTATTGGAGTGATAAGGCCTGTATCCGTACTAACAGCTACACTTACATCAACGGAGTTGTACCTAGAAAAGCACAATATATCAACTTACTTTCGATCACATAATACTTTTGTACCACATTTAGACATCTACAAAAATAATGCTTCCTAACTTGTTCTCAACAAAATTATACACATAGAACTAGTTTTCTAACGTACATAACACTTCAGTTTTTACAAAGCACATACTTTATTATACCTATGCACACAATTTGCATCTTTCTAAACCAACAAGATACAAAGTGCAGTGATTGCTTAGTATATTAAGACCAAAAAAGCAAAATTAAAACTATTTCTAATCATTATTTATGAGGATAATAGTTTTACAATAAATATTCTTTCAATAAGACATTTATCATAACAGAAATTCACAATTATGCAAATAATATTCCTTCTTACACACTGAGCGAACTGACACCAAATCCAAATAATTTTTCAAGTGAAAAATATACACATTTCAAATTTAGGGACAACTTTTAAAATAGAAATTCTTTTTAACTTACTGTCTAATAAAAGTTTCTTGCCATGATGAATTGACTTCTGGGACCTTTCTACAAGCTAAAGCAGCAGCTTTTACAATAAAGTCATTCACAGATAACTTAACTCCATCTTTGCTTAACATTTCATTAAGTTCAGCCCTTAACCTGAAATTATTTTTCATAAATTTGAAAAACTGAAGCATCACATAAATAAAGCAAAAGTAACACATCTTAGAATTCTTTTAAGTTACATAATAAATGTCTTAAATACATTCCTAAAGGCACTAAAAAAAATAAAAAAATATTCAAACTAGCAGTATTTGAAGTTTTGGAAAAAATGGAAAGGTTAAGATTAACTTTAAACTTTTACATATGATTGAAATATAGGAGCCAAAATATAAAATGGAACTGGTACATAAAGCTTCTAAATATATCACAATTTGAATCAATTTCAATTGGGCACAAAATCAAAAATTCTGCTTTCACATATGCTGTGCAGAATTTAATGTGCACAACTTAAAACATTTTTGATAACATAAAGATGAAATGTTCTTGAAAGAGCTGGAGTGGTCAATTGTTTTGAATGCACATGACACAAAAATCGGCATTATTTGTATATTAGTGAATGGCAACAATCTGATGTAAATAATAATCAATCGATTCAAGATTAGTTCACTGTAACGCCAATCCTAGATTGTATAATCAATAACGTGCTACGAGACAGACCGAAAATTAACAAAGACACCCCAAATCCATCAGTCACCCCTAAACGAAAAGAAACCAGCAAATTTTAAGCAAACCTAGAGAGACTTTTTTCTAACATGGAGAAGATACAAAACTTCCTTTCAAGCAGGGTACTTTTTACAACCATCACTTCTGACTAAAAGGGGGCGGTATCCTTTCTGCAAAGTTCTATCAATTACATCCCAAATTAATAGTACACCCAATAACAGCATAACTTTTCCAAATCTTGTCATACTGATTCGGGACTTGTATCAAATTGTACATCAAGATCTAACAGTAATTTTGATGGATGTTCCGAACTTGCACGACAAGGAGTGACACGTTGCATCATATCTCGGGGTGACTGCACAATATTCTCGGGTGGAGAAACGTTTTCGTTCCGTCAGGGATCGGCGTTGCTGTCCCCTTCAGTAGTTTTTGGAACCGACCTGCTCTCACTAGTGCCATGTGGGAGGAGTGTTTCCTCAGTTTTGAGGGTGCCGTACAGAAGAATTGCATCCTGCTACAACTGCCTTTGATGTCTACGATGCGATCATTTATTGAAGTCAACTACTAGGATTTGTGCTGTCACCCCCCATCAATATTGACTTACCCAGTTCCCGAAACCTTCACCAACCAACCTGTCTAGTGGTTAAGGTAGCTCTATTATTCACTCCCACTGTATTTCGAGACTGTAATTTGTACAATGCAAATAGCACATCTGCAATAAAGGAAAAAAATTTGGGGAATATTATTTTCCAATGCAGCAGGCGGAGGGGGACATTATCCTAACGCCTTTGATCATGGTTGTGTAAGCGATGGTCATTTGTGAAGGAGCGCCCAATTGGCAGCCATCATTACTCCTAACATGCCAATGGATTGGAAGGTTCCTGGTTCGAAACCCGGGTCAGGACATAGATGTAATTGTGCTGTCCTCAGTTATGCCGTGGGAACATTGATTTAGGTTCAAGACTAATTTCATTTCAGTTAGACACAAAATGTGCATATTGATGATTATATTCATTATAAATGGATTCAAATAAAGAATGAAATGTACGTCACAGCCATAAATAGAATCAATTGGGGAATTAGGAAACTTAGTGCAGATGCTAATGCATGGATCTGCATAAAAACCTACTTTAGTATGCATAAAAAGATACATAAAAGCAATTTTTACCTGAGGATTCTATCCATTTTGACATCCACGGATAAGTAATAATGAGGAATAGTTTGTTTGGATTGTACCAATCGGCGAGCTATGACCTTAAAAGACAATTACTCAAATTCATAAATGTTGAACATACAAAATACAGCTTGGAATGCCTATCAATGAAATCTTTATTAATTATTAATTGTAGAGATTATCAAAAGCACACCTGTCGGATATTCGTCAATGGTATATCCACAAACTCTGCAGATGATACTGCAGAAGACAAGCCAACAGATGGTGATGGCACTGCTCCTTGTAAGTCCTGTGCTCTTATTCTACCTCCAGGACCTGATCCTGGTATTCCCTACAGGGGAAAATAACATTCCTTTTCAGACTTATGTGTATAGGTGTGCCATAAAATATTTAAATCCATAAATACTTTTTCTTAAGAGAATAAATCAAATACACAACTTTATAACCTTCCAAGTGGTTTCTCAAAGATATATTGTCCATCAGGATCTGACATGTCATTAATGACATATGTCAGACAATCGTCATCAAGATATTGATGATTTTTTTTTATGATGGCAAGATCAGTATTTGATCAGTTTTTCTCTAATGAGGACAGACTTTATCTATCAAGATCTGGTAATGGTTTTGATAAGGGCGAGATACATTATTGAGACAACCACACCAGAAGGGTTTATAACTATAAAATTCAATGACAGAAAATAATATTAATTTTAAAACTTTGAACCGCATGAGGGAAGATTTAATTCATCCTTTCCAGAATGGTTTCAGTTCCTTTTCTCCACATCACTCCCTCTGGAGTGGACAGATGATTGGAAATGAAAAAGGACTTCTATGCTTTAAAAAGTATGAAAGGTTAGCTTAGCAAGTGGCAGTGTCCTTATCTGATGAAACTGAAACCTTCGGTAAAGTAAGCATTGGCTTTAAATTATATGGAACTTCTAAAAGCGGCAGTCCAAGGCTCTCACAATAGTACCGTTTACATAAGCCAAATACCCGGGTAAAAGGAGAGTAAAACCGTTTTTTTCTACTCCGCTTCCCCTATGTGGGGAAAAGGTGAGGAAATACACTTGTTGATTTCAACCCTAGTCAAGTCCGGTGTCATTGAGATTACCCTCCTTTCCCATAATGCAACGCGGGTAATCTTCGAAAATCCCTTTCACCCTCGAATTACCCTGGTCGATTGGTTTGGTCATGTAAACGGCACTAATAAGTATGGTCTTCAAACGATCTATAGAAACCCATTTCCGTTCATTAGGTAATTGTAATCAAAATACTTTTTCAATTTTCATTTAATTACAGAAAATGGCCCATCATAGAACAATAACTCAAGGAAACTATGTCAATCTTCATATTAAGTACATAAAAGAATGTGAAATATATATTTCTTTTAGATTACAACAAATTGGAAATTTTAGAATACTTTTTCCTAATGCCCACTAGCAGGACTACCACTATGCAGGATACTACTACTGACATTGGCACTGCAAAGGGCAAAGTCACAGCTATTTGTGAAGAAGCATCCAGAAGGTAAGCAGTTGTTATTCCTAACGGGGACAATCATTAACACCCATCCACTTAAAATTGGGGTTTGGACCCACTGGGTAGCAGACATACAATACAACTACTATGCCAGTTAGGCAGCATTTTAGTTTAGAATATGAGTTTGCAATTTTTGATCATACTCAAATTATTTACAACACATTAATTTTTCAACAAATTATATACTTCACATTGCATTTACTGAATTAACAAGTAACATAGCATATTTTTCAAGCAAAAATATTTTATTTTAAATGAATTGATGGACCTCTCATTGCCTTTTCCTACCAAAGCGCAGGAAGACAACAACTGGAGCAACCATAATCTAGAATCAAGAGATGAATAAGGGCACCCTACGTTCAAAATTGATGAGATAGCAAGAGGATACATCAAGGCAATGATGCATTATCCAAACTATGCCCATAACCTAAATGACATAAAAGATCTCACCCCTAGTTCAGCAATTTGCAATTCATGTTGTATTAAGTTTCAATAAATCAACTGTTTTAGGATCCATGACTGGTTGGTTTTAATATGGCAAGTACAGGCAATCGAAGCAATTTATCTTGTATTATTTACGAAGGAATTTATCTTGTTAATGAATAAAAAAGAGAAACACGCCCAGAGTCAAATCGAATCTCTACTGCCTACAACTCATAGGTTGCAAGTTGCAACCACAGTGGACAAACTCATTGAGACACCTCACCAAATATTGGGGGAAAGATCAGGACAAGGATTGGCATCATATTTCTCAGATGCCATAATTCAATACATGAGGGCAAGCTCTCCTGCATGTTTGGTATCTATATTAGTTGCATATTTATCCCTGACACACTGAATTGGAGTTGCAAGATCAGCAATCTGTTCCCTTTGCAAAATGGCCAAAACGACTAAAAACCACAAGAACTGCCCTAAAATTTCTGACAGAATTGCAAATACATTCAATAGTATTTTTAAGCTATATTTTGTTCATTTCAGGACTATTTGGCTGCTTTTGGATTCATGGTCAATAGGCACGAGATGTGCGTGTGATAAAAAAAAAATATTCCTTCTATTTTGAGGGTCTAGCTCAGTCATAAAAATATAGATGAGGGTGGCAACCAAACAGAAGCCAAATGTGTGATGTTAAACTATCCTGCATAGTGGACGACCTATGTTATCAGCATTTTGTCCCCTTATATTGGGCTGGTCAGGCTCAATTATGAAAACTAGGAGGTTGGGCCCCTGGGAATTGGAAATATCCCTTGTACACAGCCCTTTGTTTTCATTAATGAAAAGTGTCAATAAAATGATTCCTGTTTCCTTTCTTCTCCTAAGTTGGTATCCAAATCACAATTCTACATAAATGAAACAAAATAATGGATTATGAAAATAAATTTCTATGAAATCAATATTCAAAATAAATTACTAAAATCCTTTTAGTAGTGGACAACTTTAAGTGAAGACTTCATTTTATATTATTCGTCAACAAACGGCAGAGAATCTGCAGATGAATGATTAAATCTAGTTTGTAAATGAATCAAAGGTAACCAAAAGAAACACAACTCAGTAATGCCATTTTAAGAAATTTCTATGTTGTGATTTGTATGTAGTAAGAATAATTCACTCTTACAGCCAAATCAATGCCCTTCTCTCTTGCTAAAGATTTTGCTAGTGGACTAGCAAATAGTCGAGATGCTCCTGACGAGGGACTAGGGGCGTGACTAGATGGTGTCACCTGAGGGGGTAGGCTGGCAGGTGGAGGAGGTGCTGGAGCTGGAGGTGCAGCTGCTGGTGGGGAAGGTTTTGCAGCAGCTGGCTTTGCAGGTTCACCAGAATCCACAAAATCTTTAAATGCTGCAATGTCACCTTCATTGGAGACAATGATGCAGAGGAGTTTTCCCAGAGGCACATCTTTGGAGCCAGCAGGTACAAGAATTTTGGCTAAATATCCTTCTTCGGGTGTCTCGAATCCCATGGTTGCTTTGTCAGTTTCAATTTCAGCAAGCAGGTCACCTTCGTTTAGTTTGTCTCCTTCCTTCTTTTCCCATGATACAATAGTTCCCATCTCCATTGTGGGGGATAATGCAGGGAGCGGTACACGATGGTGAGATGGCAAATCATCGCCTACGGAAAAATATGAAAAAGTAAATCAATAACAGCTAGCATTAATATTTCTTGATAACACAAAACATTAAAAGTGGGAGTAGTACATCCAATATATAGTGGTGGATGCTTTTAGATAGCAGCTTAGTTTAAATATACTTGATTCAAGCTCAGCTAAAACTACATGGAAAATCTCAGCACATATTTTGCAGCTCCTGAACTCAAATCAAGTATATTTAATCCAAAGCAATATTGTTTGTATCTATTCTCAATTCATATTTGTTGTATCTATTCTTGTAGTTTGACAACAAGCAAATAATGTTGATTTCTGTACCACGTAATTTAGTAAAATACATAGAGAGATTTTGGAAGCTAGGCATTTTATTTAAAGATATTTAACTTATAATGGCAGTGGTTCTTACAACTAATTACTACAAACACAACTAATCATTATTCCTCGTATCAAGATCTACTTAATCTCCTTGATATTGTTGAATAGAAAATTTGTTAAATGTTTCTATAGCTTATATGCAAAGCATACAGAAAGTTGCATAGAATTTTCTAAAATAGTGACCTTTAGAAAAATTTTCCTGATTCAGGAATCTTATAATAGTAGACCAGCACATAGCATCTATGCTTGTTTCTAAATTACTTGTCTATTGATGGCACAATAAGACTTGCATCTCATCATTTACTTAAATCCATTTATAACAAATGAGCATTAATATGAACTTTTTGTACCTCCAAATGAAATAAAATTAATCAAAAATATAAAGTAACATTTAATTAAAGCCATCAGATGTGGCGAGCTCTTACATGTAGATCTAGCAGTATTATGTAGCTACATAGCACAAATAAAACGTATAAATTAAACGGCAAAATTGGCAAACAAATTCCGTAGCAGTTGAATTTAAATTGTTTAATTAGTTTCTTGCTTTCTCTGGTATACAAATAATGTCAATTTGAGTGCTACATATATGAAATACAGTACCCGATTTAACATATTTCATGGGATCAGAAAGAAATAATGTTATATGCGGGTAAACGTTAGATCGGGGTGGACAAAACAAAACATAGAGCATGAAATAAAGACTAATTTAAGTAGCATACCTTTTATTTCACCCTTTACAATAGTTTATTGTTTAAAGAAATCTGCTATTTTGGTTTTTCGTTTTGCTTCTACTACTACTAGCTAAATCATTAACATTATTCTCCACAGATACGAGTTTTTGTAATTTTTTTTAGTACATCTAATTTACAATTGTCGCATTTGCAGAAGCTATTCATTACGAACACAAAAAGGACTATTTGAGGTTTCTATCTTTGCAATCCTTAAAGATAGAGTAAAATTTTCAAAGGATTTGAAATCTGTGAAAAATGTTGCACCAGATCTATACCTCAAGAAGTCCAAATTTAATGCGAATTTGCGACATGCCTGTGTTATGTCGGGTAGAGGTGGGACTCATTCTTAAAATTGTTTTTTCTTTTTAATGTTTTAGTATCAGTAAGGACACAAAAAGAACAGTCATGGGCAATGCTTTGCTGGCCTCCTAGTATCTGAATGTTTTAAGAAAATCGCTTGAGTTCTCCCCCGCTGAAAAAACATTGGATGGTATGTAGTATACGATACGTTACAACTTTCAAGCGATATATCGCCAAATGTGGTAACCTTCCCATTTTCACCGTTTTTGCGCTTTTCTTAGTTTTAAGGCAACCCTAGATATTTTCCACTGACGATAAGAAACGCATCCCATGATTGGTTAAGGAAGAAAATATGCTTTTCCACTTTTTTTTTTAAATGTAGAACGGAATTAAAATTTAGACAGTCTTTGTGAAATTGTTGGATGCATATGAATTTTGCTCTTGATTCATAAAATCGACTTGTTTTATTTATTTTCAAAATTTTTAGGATAAGTTTGGAAAGCAGATTGTAAGTTACAATTTTTTAAATTTGTTACTTATATTAAATTTTGATTGAAATTTCGAAAAAATTTTGGATTAAATTTGATTTTTGAAATTGCAGATTGGAATTTAGAATTTTTTTTCCTCTTTTTCAATTTGGAAATTGCAAGTCACAATTTTTTTATTTTGTTCCTTGATTTAAATTTCACTATTTTTTTGGGGTGGATTAAATTTGATTTTTGAAATTGCAGATTGGAATTTAGAATTGTTTTCTACTTTTGGTTGATCATTTTCCCTAGTTGATTTGATATAGCAGTGGATGGTGTTACTGAATGTTGTTTTTTTTTTGCAAACATGTAGCTTGATTGGAAAGAGGGTGAAATGTCTGTCATGTGAGAATGATATGATTTTAACATTGAGAAAGGATGCTGGTGATAGGTAGAAGTGGAAATGTAGAAAGAATGGACAAAAGTTTGGCAAAAGAAGGTATAACAGGAGTAAGAAATTGGAGGGTAAATGGGTGTTTGGAGGACTTGAACGAGGGACGGATAAATGTTTTATGGTTGTGGTGAAAAATAGGAACCATAAAGTTTTGGCTGAGGTAATTCGGAGCTGGATTTTGCCAGGAACTACAAAAATTTCTGACTATCGGAAGTCATATGCTGGTATCAATTGATAGTTACCTTGCTGCATACATCTGGCGATGGTGGCAACATTTAGGGACAGAGATACGACAAAAATTTTTAACATTTCTAGAGCATTTCTAGAGCATTTTTTAGTTTTTTTTGTATCCGAAATTTTTTTTAAAAGGGACAAAACTAGGATGAAATTGACGCAAAATTGCGTACATGTTCAGAGAAAACCAAACTGAAATATTAGAAAATTTATATTGCTTTTTTTTTAATTAAAAAATAATTATTTTTATTTATGCACTGTATGTAAAGGTTCACGGTGTGGATTTTGCTATATGGCGGCCATCTTGAAATTGCTTATATCGGCCGCCATCTTGATTTGGCGGCCTAACGTATCGGATGCTACCACTCCACCAAAACATTAAATGTGGGAAATATTTCGAAGTGATAATGTTAAAAACAGGATTTTTTAACATAGTAAGTAAAGGAAATGATTTGGGAACAATGATATTGTATGCTGGTTACTTTAAATCGGGGTTTCACTCTATATGTATACATGCAGGAACAGACAAGTTAGATAAGTAGCATAGAAAATTGGAGCAAAGAAGCACAAGTGATTTACAGTTAAAAATTAGAAAAAACAGCAAACATAAAATGTTGAAAAAGTTGAGAGATTAATTTACATGCATCCATCAATGGACATAGTTTTTAAAGGATGGGCTTCATGATGGATGTTCCCTTAACAGACACCCTGCATCTATCTTCGCATAGACAGTGATTAACTTACCTGATCTGTTCTACTCAACACTAAGCTTTCTAAGGTTTGTAACTCAGACAATATAAAAAGGGAATTCATTAAGTCATCAGTACTTACCAGAGGCAAATTTTCTAATGCTAGTTAGGAAGTAAGGTTGTCTTTTTAATTGAATTTCTTGAAATATACTGGAACTAAAACAACAGCAATTTAACCTGCAAAAAAATAAAAAGTTACCAGACACAAATCTCTCAAACCTTGCATTAAAATAAAATGTTCATTTAAATGGTACAAAAATTATATTTTTATTGTTTTACACATAAATGTCTCTTTCATTATATCTCCATTTTATCAAGATGGAAGAGCTTGCATACCCCAGTAAGTGTCCCTCTGTTCTTGGTCACTACTACACACACTGTCTATCAAATTAGACATTGCCCGGTCCCTCTGACAGAAGATACAAAGGGTTCAGATCTGTTGGACTTGAGGCTGGTGATATATAAAGCACACCTTTAAAGCAAAAGGCAGCAACAAATTTAGAGCTATGAGTACTAGGGTGGGTTAACAATAACTTTTTGAAATCAACTTAATCCTAGTGAAGAAAGGATAAGTGGATCTGACAAAAAATTTCATCGATTTAAGAAACACATCTAGCTTGACCTAAAAACATTTTGAAAATCACTCAATAGGGTTGGCTGATTTGGGGTTCTATGGCACAAGGGCCATACTTCGGCAAACGCAAGACAACAAGAAAGGGAAAAAGTATAAGTAGGCCAGTAAAAAAAAAAAAAAGGGAGGACAGATCACTAGGGTAACTTTTGGTTGTGATGCACACCTTTGTATAAAATATAGATGTATAAAGCACACCTTTAAAGCAAAAGGCAGCAACAAATTTAGAGCTATGAGTACTAGGGTGGGTTAACAATAACTTTTTGAAATCAACTTAATCCTAGTGAAGAAAGGATAAGTGGATCTGACAAAAAATTTCATCGATTTAAGAAACACATCTAGCTTGACCTAAAAACATTTTGAAAATCACCCAATAGGGTTGGCTGATTTGGGGTTCTATGGCACAAGGGCCATACTTCGGCAAACGCAAGACAACAAGAAAGGGAAAAAGTATAAGTAGGCCAGTAAAAAAAAAAGGGAGGACAGATCACTAGGGTAACTTTTGGTTGTGATGCACACCTTTGTATAAAGTATAGATGTATAAAGCACACCTTTAAAGCAAAAGGCAGCAACAAATTTAGAGCTATGAGTAGTAGGGTGGGTTAACAA
Organism: Metellina segmentata; assembly: GCA_947359465.1. Taxonomy (NCBI): domain Eukaryota; kingdom Metazoa; phylum Arthropoda; class Arachnida; order Araneae; family Tetragnathidae; genus Metellina; species Metellina segmentata. The sequence goes on along the minus strand of OX375880.1, from coordinate 99,934,531 downwards.
TAACTTTTTTAAATCAACTTAATCCTAGTGAAGAAAGGATAAATAGATCTGACAAAAAATTTCATCGATTTAAGAAACACATCTAGCTTGACCTAAAAACATTTTGAAAATCACCCAATAGGGTTGACTGATTTGGGGTTCTATGGCACAAGGGCCATACTTTGGCAAATGCAAGACAACAAGAAAAGGAAAAAGTAAAAGTAGGCCAGTAGTAAAAAAAAAAGGGAGGACAGATCACTAGGGTAACTTTTGGTTGTGATGCTCGTACACACCTAAAGACATACCTCCAAGAGCCAGCAAGAGGGAGACATGTTAAAAAAATTATCATAGTTAGTAATGGTGTGAAACAGTTTAAGAATGGGAGTTACAAATGTAATGTAAAAAATTTCATTGATCTACATTTATACTTAACCACAGCAAAGCCCTGAAGTCATAAAGAGTAATTTTAGACATAATTTTTTTTAAATTGGTACTAACTTAGTAAGAGTGAGAAATAGTTGGAGAATGAATTTTTTATACACTAAACTTTCCAGTGATCCCCATTAATATCAAACTAGGCTTTTCTAGCCTTGAAATAATGGAAAGTTACAAGAAACAAAATTTTAAAACCTTAAATGTTTTAACATTTTTTTGAGTTGCATTAGATATCTTCATACTACATAGCTACTACGAAACAGTACGTACAGTGGAAAGGCTAATCTGAATTGGTAAAAAAGATTTAGGTGCTGATGCATGGATGAAAAGAAAGGAAGTTAAACACTGACAATACCTCAAGCAAAAATTCAATCTTCACATTGTGAAGAATATAGGTATCACATTAGACACTACTTTGAACATGGTCAATGCAAAACCAAAGATGAAGATTCCTTTACAATTGGAAAAAGAGATGCCAACTAGGGGAAAACCTTATTGCTTCAAATACATGTGTGCTGCCATAATTTTATTTTGTTTATGAAGATCATTACCAATATTTTAAGTCCCTATTTGTAATATTTTAACACAGCATTGGAAAAGGGAAGGCCTTGTAATTGCAATAAAATATTTATTAGAAAAGTAATTTGAGGATTATTTACAAAGTTAAAACCTGTAATTGTTTGAAGTACGAGGGCACCAGCATTAGCCTAGGATCAGGAGGCTTGCTCAAATCAGTCTGGAAGGATGTGTCTGCTCCTCACAAAGTTTTAATCTCATCTCTTTAGGTGTGAATTCTCTCCCTCTTAGAAAGTTGACCTCGGTGATCACAATGACATCTGCAGCATAAGGGGATGTCAACTCCCCAGCTGCAAGACTTTTCTTTGGAAGACTAAGACTTTCTTTCTAAGAAGTCGGATTACATCTTTAGGTGTGAATTCTCTCCCTCTTAGAAAGTTGACCCCGGTGATCACAATGACATCTGCAGCATAAGGGGATGTCAACTCCCCAGCTGCAAGACTTTTCTTTGGAAGACTAAGACTTTCTTTCTAAGAAGTCGGATTACATCTTTAGGTGTGAATTCTCTCCCTCTTAGAAAGTTGACCCCGGTGATCACAATGACATCTGCAGCATAAGGGGATGTCAACTCCCCAGCTGCAAGACTTTTCTTTGGAAGACTAAGACTTTCTTTCTAAGAAGTCGGATTACATTCTGACCCTAGGACAGATTTAATTTCTTTTTGGCCCAGGTTTCCACATAACTGTAAACTGTTGACAACTTGTTTTCAAGTCGAGGGCAATCTAAATCCCGTATGTGAGAATGGGAGACTGAACATTAGCCCCTATCATGGAAATATTGGGATAAAGATGCATGTATCCTCATAAAGTACCCTTAGTGTGCTAGGTTGAGTCCTTGTATACTTGGTTATTTATATTATCTGTTTATTTTGAATTACTTATCCTTCACATCAATTGTAAAAATATTGGGGCTTCATCTTTAAAGGGATCGGCCCTTAGGAATCGAATCACTAATAATGGATGTATGGTTTCAACTGATTTAATATACTCATGGGTAATATTTTAATATTTATCCTTCCCATTCTGGACATTCCCATACATAAAAGAATGTGTCTGCTTGTGATTGAACATTGGTTCTATCTGAACAAAAACAATCCTTTTTTCAATTTCTGATAAGTTATAAGTACAAAAGGTGGTTGATTCAAAGATGGTTTCAATAATTAATTGGCAAAGGTAAATTATGATCCTTTAGTAAAGAGCAAATAAATTTATCACAAGTCTAAAATGCTACTTTTAAAGAAAATTTTACTATTTTTTGTTTTTGAAAATAGTACTTTCAAAAAAATTTAGGTCCAGAAGCAGTCTATGCCTCGTCTGGTGGCAACAGCCTTGCCACTTTCAGTAGCAAATTATGTTAGGTTAAGGCAACTCGTCTTAAAATGGTTATTTCGGCTTTCATGGCAACCTCAACATGTGGATTTTCTAGAATTTTCCTTTGATTGGCATTGGTTCTTTTTTGTTTTCATTACATTGGTTGTTTTAAGTTTTTTCCTTGGTTCTTTTCCACTTTATGAAAATTGAAAGAATTAATGTTCAGTTTGATTTAATGCACGGTACAGAGCAGTTACATCAGGTTGAAAATCTTTATATTTTTCTATTTCAACATGCCTTCTGTATTTAGTGTTGTTTAAAAATGTCAAGGTATTCTTTCGCAAAATTTTCTGTTGGTAATCAAACTTTAGGAAGTAAAAGTGCCACAGTGATGACACCAGACAAGGCACATAATGCAGTTGTATCAAAATTATACTCTAAGTTGTGGGGTAAGTAAGTAGATAGTTGGATTTGTGTTGCATTGCAGCAACATAATGGACTATTGCCAACATACCAGGATCAATCTCCAAGGACAACTCATCATTTTAAACCATGGTCAGATGAGATCAACACCTGAGATGGCATCCAACTCTCTAAACTTCCTCACAACACCAAGGTGAGGACATTTAAAGCAACAACAGAATCAGCTTTCCAACAGCCTTCATGTATACAACAATCTTTGTTTGAATAGTTTCAAACTTTTAACCTTCAGGTTGCTTCTCTGCAATATGAGCTACAGAGGCAGCTTTTTAAATATGATAACAAATTAGTATAGCATTAAAATACGTAGACCTCTTTAAAAACAAATAAACCCCATGTAAATACACCATCACCAATCAAGTTTCATAAAAGACAAAAACTGAGACAACAATGTAATTACCAGTACAAATGGTTTTACAAAATAAAGTTCACAACTTTATAAAATGTGATTTAAGAGCATCAAGCTTCTGTATTGCAATTCATACATCAATATTCACAGAGCAAATAGGTATTTTTGTGTGAAGAGGTATCTTGTTTGCCTAAGCAAAATTGAAAAAAAAATCGAAAACAGAAACAAAACAGCTTGTTTGTTTTCATTTCCATTTGTAATCACATACAAGATTACTTATTAGACCTTTATATATCAACAAAAAACAAAACATTTATCTTCTTTTTGTAATTTATATGAAGTAAACAGCATTCTATAACGTAAAGAAATTGTCCTTGTTTCAAAAAATAAATTTCTCAAAACCCATTTTTCGCTTACCTATGAACTGTTATTGCTAATTGCTGTTGTCGTTTTAAACAATGAAATTTAGAATCGAACTGTTTGCAACCATTACGCGCGCAAAATGAAACTACTCCTCTAATTCTTAACATTCTCTGGGTTGAAAAACTTCTAAAATATGTTCATCGGATATTAGCACTCAAAAGAACCGAGAAGGTCAAACCGCGAGATACCCTTCTGCTACAAATTTTAACAAGATGCTGCCAACAACACATAGGGAAAAGGAGGTTTGTGTAGGCAAAGTAATAGTAGTTTTACGAAATTTGCTTTCTCTAATTCGTTTGTTTTTCACCAGTATTCTGCATGTTGATAGGTATTTTAATTAACGTCGTACTGGAACAAAAGAGCTATAGAAGACGTTCCGGAAGCAATCCCTAAGGGAAAGATACCACAACACCACATATGTTGAACAACGGTCAGATGACGAGGAAATACCTGAGCTGGTACTCCACTCTATAAACTTTCGCACCACGTCAGAGTGAGGATTTTTGAGGACACGACAGGTTTAACATGTTCCGCCCTCTTTGTACACGACGGTCTTTGGTTGGATTCTAACTAGCAACATTCTGGTTGCTAATCCAATGCTCGGGCTACCCTATGCTTTTTGGTGATAACAATTATTTGTTAATTTTTAATTGACGTCGTACTAGGGCAACAGAACGGGCAATTGACGACTCCGGATAATTGGTAATTTTTAATTAACGTCGTAGTAGAGCAACACGTGCTATTGACGACCATCTGGGATCAAATCACTAAGGAACAGATGCCAAGACAACATCCCGTAATGACGAGATACTCGACCTCTGCTTGAAGGTCACGTGGTGTGGTATGGATCGTCATACTTCCCGTCGTTAATAGCCCGTTGTATTGCTCTAGTACGTTAGTTAAAAAATACTAACTACCCGGATCATCGCCAATAGCCTGTTGTGTGCGCACTACAGTGTAGCGTCAATTAAATACTTACCTTCTCTCGATGAAGTATAGCGCCCAATGAAAACAATGTGCAACTCTTTATAATAGAATTAAGAAAGTATTTTTCAGTTTTAGATCACATATTCTAAGATTTAAGTAAATATTATTTTAAAGCGTAATTTCATTTATGTCCGCTTTACTTCAGAGCTTTTGCAACAGAAATAAGTTTGCACGTTCTACGCTTTATGTTAAGTACTAAAAACTAAATTGCTCCTACATGTGGTGTATTGTAAGTGAGTTATGACTGCAACATAAATGCAAATTTTACAATTTAGCTTAAAATTAATTAATATGAAATTACTTTCCTTTTTTGCCCTCTGAATCAATCACTTGTGTCTGTGATTTCCATGCCCTCATTTCTGTGCCACAAAGAGAACAGCGTGTGAATAGCCTCCGTTACGTAGACAGGAACGTCGGGGTTCTCGATGGGGAGCTTCGAGCGCTTAGAATGTGTGAGAGGTTGATGATGTATCCAATTAAAAACTTGGCCGAGGATACCTTCCGAGTGTAAATTATCATACATATTGAAGGTTCCACCGTCCTTTCAGAGTTTACCCTAACGTATCTATACCTTCTAGACCATAATCAGACCCACAATATACCTGGGATCCTTCTGGGTTAATATCAGCTTGATCCGTCCGGTCTCTTCACCTCTCCATTCTCGTCTTATTCCAGAATCCGAAAAAAATGGGTCTGTTGAGACCGATCTCAGATTTGTGTATGGAGGATGTTATCCCCCCTTTTAAGTGACCACTGGTATCGATCACCATTTATGAACTGTCAGCGTCTGACCTCCTGTAGGGTTACTCCTATTGTTCGACCCTGTCGACCGGTGATATCTATCTTGCGCCAAATGATACGCCACACAATTCTATGAAAGGAAAACGTTAGTCATAAATGCCACTCAAGTTAGGTAATTAGGGTCAGACATGCAGATGGCCCTGCTTCCCTTAAACTTCGCCGCGTTTTACTGATAGCCTTTTTCTGTGGGAAAATTTCCAGAACTTGCTGCTAATACACCGCAAGCAACATGAAGTATCCTTTTACAGTTGAAATGGTACGCTTTTGAATACATTCTTGCGGTGGAATGTAGCGCGCATTTCAAAATTGAATTCGTAGGAACCCTGTTTTTTTATAGAGGAAATGAATTTTTTAAACAGTGCACCAAAAATGTTTCTTCTCTAATAAGATTTAAGAACTTAAAACCTCTGAAAAGGTGACGTGTTAGGAGCCCTGTGATTACAGTGCAATCAGACAAGCCATTAAGCTTTTTAAAAGGTGTTAGAAAAATCAGTATGGGATTCTTTCCTTATGCAAGATCAAGAAATCTATTAATTTTGTTACAAACGGGAGTACTCCAGCACATCTGCTTTAACAAATTTTTGCACACTATAAATAATACTGCAAATGCATCATTTGCAGTTTAAAGGTTAGACAAACAATCCAATAGAAATGTTACTGTGGAAAGCAAGTCATTTTTCTTGTTAGCACTATCAACACTGATGAATGATTTCGTCTTAATCCCGTCATTGATAGTATAGTTGCAAGATTTTTACCAATGGGCTTCAAGGAAATAAATGATTTGTATTTGAAGATCTGCGAGTGATTTTCCAAAAAATAGCCCTGTCAGAATTAACATCTGTCATGACATGAGAATAGGCATCCTTACACAAAGGTGAAACCATAGGCAAGTGATTTTTTTATTATATTACTGCCAGCCCTATGAATAGGTTTGTTTTCCAGAAATTTTTGTAATAGCAAATTCATAATTATAAAATAAAAATTGCAAAAACTTATACTCCACACCTCATTTGTGAAACTATTAAAACAAATTTAAAGAGTATTTTTGATGCCACCAATACTCATTAGTTTATTCAGGAATTAGCTCATCAAGTCCCCAAGGAGAAAAGAGTAGAAATATAAATGAAATCTCTGTAAAATAAACCAATACAAATGAAAGATTTTTCTTTTATTTATTGTCTTTTTTTCATTACATTTATTTCCCCTTCTTAGCCTTTATTTTCTTCTGGTAGAATTCCAGTTCTTTACCTTCAAGGATATATCCATCACATCGGCCACATTGTCCAGGCCTAGAGGCAATGCAAGCTACAAGGAAACAAAACTATTTAACCATGGAAAACACAAATTGAAATAAAGCAGGCTATCACTAGAAAATAATATTAACTCTAAATCTGTGGATGTGCATATCAACATCAGAATAAGTGTTACGTTAGTCACCACTGGGAATCAGTTGAATGGTTTCATCATTTACTGAATATGCCCATCCTAAGTAATGCCAATTTTTATTCTACACTATTCTATCGAGCAATTTTATTTATATACAATATTGAATAACAATACATGTTAAAATAAAAACAGTGCAACTTCGTCCACCAAAATGTACTTCATAGTAGAATTGGGTTACACAATACACAACATAAAAAATAACACTTCTAAAACCCCAAAGGAATGGTTTCCAGAAGAGAATAGACTTGAACATAAATTGTATTGGTTAATAATCAGCATCAGAACATGAAGTTATCATCACAGGATATCAGCCGAAAGATGGTGAGAAAGTAGCATCATACACTGATATATTATGTTCCAAGTCAGAAACATCTAAACTCATACAACATAAAATATTCCAAATTAATTTTAAATAAAGAAGTTTCACAGTATTGAAATGTTTAATAAAAAATATCAAGCTATTGGAAAATTCAACTATGTCAATACCATTGCATTCAAATTATGGATCAAAATTGAGCTCAGACAATGTACATTTCAGCATGGTTTTTCAGACGAAAGATGGTGAATTACAAATAACATCATTTGCTCAAAGTATTTTTGAACCATTTGGCCACTGCTAAGAACAAGAGTGGAAACCAATTTCTTATTTAAGTACTTTGATATATTCATCGCTAAATTATTTATAAGCTGTTGGACATCTTCAGATTAGTGATGTAGGTTGGGTAATTGGTAATTATTAGTTAAGGTCGTACTAGAGCAAAACGACGGTTCGGGATCAATCCTTTAAGGAATAGATACGAGGATTTTATTGGATATTTGGGGTTTTATGGCGCAAGGTGAATAGATACAAGGACAACGCCTCGTAATTTTGAACCACGGCCAGATAACGAGGCATCTGAGCTGGAGCCCCCCCACACACACTCTCCTAACTTACACATCAACCCAATGTGAGGACTTTCAGCCACGACACATTTAAGGTTCACCAGCCGCCTCTACTCCATATGCTTACAAACATCATTTTAATGAAACAAAATTAATTTGAAAATAATCACCTGAGCTGACAATGGAAACAGACTGTGCATGGCATAACAAAAGCAAATTGAAATTCAAGCAGTCGGCCATTCAGTATTTGTGACCCGGATACAGAGAAAAAAATAATAAAGCATAGAAAAATTACTTTTGTTTTCGGTTTGTATCAAATACGATAAAAGTCAAAATCCAGTTTTCAAACAACTTTTCACCCATTCGTGAAATTCCCCAACTTTTCTCAATTTTCCAGCACTCTGGTTTACGTTTTTGCGATAATTTCCTCCAATGCTTTTTTTAAACAAGCGTTTTTTCCGGAACTGATAACCAATCACTTCACATTTTCGGAGCAGAATCACTTTGAAAATTGTCATGGGGGGGGGGAAAGAGAGGGTAGTAGTAGTAGTTTTTACAAAGAATTATAAGCATAAAAAAAGGCTAGATTTATATATATATAAAAAAAAAATCGCATCACATTGGGTTGCCAACTCAGATTAGTATTAATTAAAATAAGTTATTTTTATATTGTTTTCAATTTACCTACAAACTTAAAAATACACTTCCCCATAACCTTATATATATATAATTCTCTTATGCAACACAAAAAAAATACTTTTTACCGCGTTTTGGCAGCACTCTACGATTCTTTGTTTACCACAAAGCCTCGCGCCTCAATTGAATTTATAGCGTTATCGGATGAAATTTTACTGAAAAAACATATATTAGTCAAGCTGCTGTAGCTTACAAACATACTGGGTATTCGATTTCCAAAGCAACTCTCACATTTCGAGTCAAAATTTGCTCAAAGTTTTCATCTGAATTCTAAATTGTTAAGAGTTCTGATTCCAGATGTACTGACAAACTTTTCTGTACTACAACAAATTTATATTTAATTTTTTTTTTGGAATATCATATTTTGTAAACAACCCGTTCTGCTAGGACATGTGTCTTCATTGAAGCGAGCGAAGCAAGTAAGGTTCGTGCAGCGAACCAATGAGGATTGCAAAGCAATTCTCCCAGGGCGGGCCCCCTAGTTATAATTAATTTTTAAAACACTGCACTCGCGGGTAACTGAATAAAACAAAATTTATTAACATTTGATGATTGTATTCTAGTTTCCTCTATCAGGGTAACTATTTTGTGCATTGCAAGAGCCACTCACAAGTCAAAAACAGACTGATTTTCATGGGTTTTCAAGTTTTTAAAAGTGTATTTTGTGCTCATCAAGAGTCGATCAACGATTTGTACCGAAACCGTACTTGTAAGCAGTTTTAACGCCGATCATCCGCTAAAAAGAGGTAGGAAATATTTTGAAATAATATCATTTGAAAACAGAATTTTCTTTTCAATAGAAAATAACAGCACTTTCTAGGGAGTATAGATAAAAAATAAGCACTTCTAATGGCACTTAGAAATAAGTCAAAATAAGTACTTTCTAAGCACCTGTGGGAACACTGTGACAATCTTCAGAATTTTTTATTTTAAAATAGGTACTTTCAGGTTTCCAACAGAAGACAATTTAACAAAACATGTGAAAGATGGTATTTTTGTCTAAGAAAAAAGGACTTTATAGGTATAAACAATTGTACGAGTGAATTTTTTCGTCATGGCCATGTTCATAACACACAGTACAATATTTAGAAAATTTCACTTTGTTACTCCCAAATGAATAACAACCATTCATATGCAACCCCCAGGTTTCCAGAAAAGGAAGTTATGAACATAAATGTTACTAGTTAATGAACAGCATCAGAACATGTTCTTATCATCACCTGATATCAGCCGAAAGATGGTGAAAAAGTTACATCATACACTGACCTTACAGTAGCAGCAATGAAAAACTGCACACTCAATAGCATATTTTCACAAGACTACTATATTTGGAAAATTTCACTTCGCATGTCCCAAATGAATAACAACCATCCATATGCAACCCTCAGGTTTCCAGAAAAGAAATTTTTCGAACATAAATGTTACTGGTTAATGAACAGCATCAGAACATGAACTATCATCACCAGATATCAGCCGAAAGATGGTGAAAAAATTACATCATACACTGATCTTACAGTAGCAGCAATGAAAAACTGCACACTCAATAACATATTTTCACAAGAGAGACTACTATATTTTGAAAATTTCATTTTGTATGTCCCAAATGAATAACAACCATTCATATGCAACCCCCAGGTTTCCAGAAAAGTTATGAACATAAATGTTACTAGTTAATGAACAGCATCAGAACATGTACTTATCATCACCTGATATCAGCCGAAAGATGGTGAAAAAGTTACATCATACACTGACCTTACAGTAGCAGCAATGAAAAACTGCACACTCAATAGCATATTTTCACAAGACTACTATATTTGGAAAATTTCACTTCGCATGTCCCAAATGAATAACAACCATCCATATGCAACCCCCAGGTTTCCAGAAAAGAAATTTTCCGAACATAAATGTTACTGGTTAATGAACAGCATCAGAACATGAACTATCATCACCAGATATCAGCCGAAAGATGGTGAAAAAATTACATCATACACTGATCTTACAGTAGCAAGCAATGAAAAACTGCACACTCAATAACATATTTTCACAAGAGAGACTACTATATTTTGAAAATTTCACCTTGTATGTCCCAAATGAATAAACAATTCATATGCAACCCCCAGGTTTCCAGAAAAGGAAGTTACGAACATAAATGTTGCTAGTTAATGAACAGCATCAGAACATGTACTTATCATCACCTGATATCAGCCGAAAGATGGTGAAAAAGTTACATCATACACTGATCTTACACTAGCAGTAATGAAAAACTATTTCCCAAACACACAGAATCACCTATTAAACCCATCATTTAAAAATATTTCAAGAGGCAATATCTTACCCAAGATACGCCCTGACATGAATTGATCCTCTAAAGTTGAATCAACTTTAGCCAACTTCTGCCTTTCCTTGTATTTCTTTTCTGTCTTTTTACTCTTTTTCTTATTTAGAATGGCCTCTTCTTGTTCAGTCTGTAGAAATAAAACGTCATTTAAAATTCAAGGAAACAGATTTGTTAGATAGTGGTAGACAATAGAAAATTTTAACCTGTACTTCTAAAGTACCCATTGAACTGCTATTTTTCAAACTATTATATCCCTTGGTAGACAAGGTACTAGCTCAGTTGATTTGCTACAAGAGTCTTAATAAGTCAGACATTCAGTGATTGGTTGTTAAGACACGTGAAAAACAGTAATGATTCCGTTATTAAACATAGTAAGCTTTCTCCCAAAGGCAGGTGACAATAGAATTGGGGCATTTCACAGTATTAAGTTGTTACGGACTCTACACTTCAGAAACATATTTTATCCTTATATTCTCTTAGAGTGAAAATGTTTAAGCTGAAGTTCAAGTAATTTTATATTTTAGGATGTATTTAAAACATTAGCATTGAAAAAGATTTTTAAAATTCAAATTTTTAATAAATATAGAGATTTATATTGCATGTTACGGACTCTACATTAAAGGGACATGGATTTTTTTACTTATATGGAAATGACATTCCCTCTGAAACTAGCTGTTATTTCTATCTATTAAAATTTTCTTTTTATATTTTAGTTCATATATTAAATATCTGCACCACAAAATAAAAATTGGAAAGGACAAAAATAATTTTAAATGAATTATTTATTACATAACTCCTTGTTTACAAGCCTGTTACGGACTCTACACATTTGTCTCTTGTGAATATTAATGAAAATACTGAGAACTGTGTTCAAACTATTACAACAAAATTGTTTAACTGTTCAATAGTGTCTATGATTGATGAAATTTTTTGGCTATTTCCTCATTATATGCAAAACAACGTTCCGAAGAACCAATTGGTGGTGGGTCAATGGGTAGAATTGACAGATAAGTGTCCCGGTTAATTTCTTCAAACTCTGCTTTTGGCATAGCTTTAAATTTGTTTGTTGATATGCGTTTAAGTTCAAACTTAACAAGCGATTTTTTTTTCTGGCAACATTTTTACTCTTTGTCCTGGCCATAGCGGCCATTACTGTTAAGTACAGATATCCAAGTGCCTACTTTAATGTCAGGTTTGGAAATGCTTTGGATTAATGATGGATATTTCTCATTCCTATGAGATCCCATACATCTTTTCTCAATATATTTGGAGTTAACTTCTGCAAATACTTTGCCATCATCAACATAAAAACTGTGCATTCTTCTGATGCCAGGGATTGATGTGACTGAGCTTCATCTATTTTCAAGTTTAAACTCATCAACAGTTGCTACCTCCTCAGTTTCAGGTACAAAAAGAATGTTTATTGATTTAGCCTCTCTTTTATCAATGGCTTAGAAATCATAGGCATTAAATGTCACATCTTTCTACTTCTCATATACCATCTACTGGTCCTTTTCCATGCGCTGTAGGAAAAAAAATTCCGGCTAGCAGTGCAGCTGTGGTCTTTTATGTGGTTTTTTTAAATTGCTCACTAGGTTATACTTTTTTTTAAATTGGCTACCACAACCATCTGACCAGTAATGAACATGTGTAAACGGTATTTCCAGTTTGTTCTTTACGTCATCCAAAATAATTCTGTTAAAGATGAAAACTTCCTTCTTGTGCAATGGGTTAGGACATCTGAGACAATTGCATAGGAAATATGCTGCAGTTCTTCCCCAACCTTAACACAGCTGCACTGAGGAGGCAGCAACCTTAGCTTACACAACAGCTGTAAATATAGTCACTTGCTCTGTTGATCAGTTCATGAGCTTTCATGATTTCATTTTGTTGTTTCAGGCTATTATTTTTTGCAAAATCCTCTTGAATGATAATCTGACTTTCTGTCAGTTTCTGTTTTAGATATCGCATGTTTTCTTGCTGCCATTTTACATTGTATACATGCCAGCAAATGAGTGCAGCTGTTCATTAAGAACTTGCATACCTTCAACTAAATCTGTTTCAACAGCTTCCTTTCTTTCCTGACCATCACTGGTAACCAATTGAAAATAGCTAATTGGTATGTCTTCAATCAAATTCAAACAAGGTTGAAGAGAAGTAAAGATATGCAAGTAAACTGAAACTAACTTCTAAAAGTTAAATTTGAAGTAGTTTTTTGAAGCGAAAGTTTCATTTTACCTTTAAAGTTGAAGTTCTGGTTGTATAATTTTGTGTGCAGACAAATAGTAAAATGGAAACACTGTAGACAAAAAACATCATTCTTGCTAAATGTAGAGTCCGTAACATTTTGTAGAGTTCGAAACAAAATTTTAGAAATTCTTAAAAAATAACAGAATTGAATAATAGTGGAAATCAGTGAACAGTATTGTAACACTATAGTTGGAATTAGAAAATATTGATTTTGGTAAATATAAAATCATAATCAAAAATTTTAACAAAACTTTTCATTCTAATTTTGTTACGGACTCTACAACCATCATTTTCACAAGCTGTTAATTTTTATAGAATACATTTATCAATTAAAATTATTATCCATAATGGAGATGTGCCAGAACATTATTTGTCCTCAGTTTAAGTTTTGGTTTAAAAACCTGTTCAAGGCATTAAAAAATTAATATTTACTGTAGAGTCCGTAACATTAAAAACTTCATTTTTGATATTCTAAACGCAATTCTATGCATAATATGAAGTGAAAAAAGAAAAGAATGTGATATTTATGTCCTTTGGAATGTGCTCTCTCAATATATGTAATTAATTTTTAATTTTATTAAGTTTTGTTACGGACACACCTATGTCTCAAATACTGTGAAATGCCCCAATTACAATCCGACTGACAAATGGGAAAAAAGTCAAAAACATTACACACAATAACCTAGTCTCATGTTTTTTTGACAAATGTTGAATGTTCGAGTTCACACCTGCCTGAGTTATGAGCAGAAAAAATAATTTAAATATCACTTCCAGGAAAAAGCAATTGTGAGCATATAGGTTACCACAAAAATAGGGGGAAGACGTTCATTGCGGTAATGAAACATGTTTAATTTGATAAATGGATGGCTCTCCAGGTGGGAAAAACAAGTTTATGAAAACTGCCCTATCATTTGAAATTTTTTTATTTCTGGATAAATGACACGTTCAAACAAGGCTGACATAATTGGCCATACAATAAAGGTGAAGCGCCTCTGCATGCCCAATCGAAGCTATTGCTGAAAACTTTCATGCTATCATTGTGGCAATATAGGTATCAAGTGAACAATATCTGACACAGAAAGCTACCTATAAAAAACCATGTGATAACATTCATTTGTTGATAAAAAAAAAGCACAGTTCAATGCAGTGTATGGCAACAACTAACAGCAGAACCGAGTTCGGTCAAACAGTACTTTTTATGTTGATTTCGTAGCTGTGGGCAAAATAAGAGTCCACACATGTGTGCAACAGAGTTTAATCAGGAGACAAAGCAGTGAACAGTAAGTGCTGAAAGTGTAGAAGACCAGTACTTTCCATGGTTAGTGTTCATAAGATTTCACTTTCTTAGATTCATGACAAGACCAAAATGATTAAATTAAATGTACTTTAAACTAGATTAAACTTCTTTAGTGTTTAAAAACTGACAGTGCTACAAACCAGAAAGCTTATTTTTATACAACTTATTAAACTGTTAATCACAGCAAGACATTATAAAACTTAATCTTAATTGAAAAATAAACTCACCAATTTTGCACCCTTCTTACGACCAAGGGGAAGAGCATAATGGGCTTCATACCACTGACGGAAAGGTGTGGCATCTATCAGTACAATTCCATTCTTAACTAAGGTCTTGGTACGCACCAACTCGTTGTTACTTGCATTGTACACTGTATCAACAATACGTGTTTTACGTGTGCATTCTAAAATGAAAAGAATCGTGTAAGAAAGTCTAATGCGTGATCTAGTTAATACCCACCCTATATTATCAACTTATATGGAATCAATGCTAAAATAATCGGCCAAGAACATTTGCTTGAATGTGCAATCAGAGTAACTATGACAAAACAGCATCACAGCATGCAATTGAATGCTAGCCAAAAAAATCATTCATCCTTTTGCACAGTAATCAATGCTAATTTCAATTTGAACACAAGAAACAGTCAAATGCTCGATCTAGTTAATATACGTCCCATTTATCAACTTGCCAATCAATGCTAAAATAACCGGCCAAGAAAATTTGCTTGAAAGTGCAATCAGAGTAACTATGACAAAACAGCATCACGGTATGCAATTGAATGCTAGCCAAAAAATCATTCATCCTTTTGCACACAGTAATCAACACTAATTTCAATTTTAACACAGCCAACATTTTAAAAGATTACACATCTTTAAGAAACTGCAGCATGTCTAATAATGTGCATTTTTACCAATTTGAAATCTGTTGAATACGACATTGATTTTATATCCAACATTAATTGTAAAAATCCTCAAAATTATCAATGACCACCAAATCCATCTTGAAAAAGTTTATGTAATCAGTGTAGAATAGACATTTTCACTGCTTACTTCCACTACTATAAATTCCAGGATAGTAATGCAATAAACTTGTTCGAGATTACAGCAATCAGAGTAACCATGACAATGCATCACGTAACAAGCTTAAAGCTAGTTATATACATATTAGTTCATCATTTTGCAGACTATGAAAATAAATAAAAATATTATACTAGATGTAACATTACACAGAGAGCCTGAATAGTTATTAGTGCATTCAACATGTACCAAGTCATATGGTCAAATCAAATCGACGAGAGCACAACTTCAGTGAAGCATTCTAGGGCCACATTTTGCAAAATTGTAGTCTTACTTCCTGAACAGTTTTGCAAATTTATTGTTTTCAAACAGTCACTATTTCAAAATATAAATTTGTTTTGAATTTGGATGCCTTAGCAACAAGCATTTTATTTTTATTCATATACTATAATTTCTATCATTAAAAGACTACACAAAATCCACGAGTTGTCTCAATGTGATATCGCGTTCATCTAGGCTTTTTTGGTCATGACGTGATCTAGA
Source organism: Metellina segmentata (assembly GCA_947359465.1). Classification (NCBI taxonomy): domain Eukaryota; kingdom Metazoa; phylum Arthropoda; class Arachnida; order Araneae; family Tetragnathidae; genus Metellina; species Metellina segmentata. Next base: position 99,918,723 of record OX375880.1, on the reverse strand, counting down.
CAAAACTGTATGGAGATCCAAATAGTCACTTGTCTAGGAACAAGCTTTGGTGGAGTGGTAGCATACGGGACAGTGGACGATTTCTCGTCAATGTGGCAACCTTCAATTACGATGTTTTAAGGCAACCCTATTTAGAATTGAAGGCGTATCTGATTGGAATTAGAATGTGCTCCGATTGGTTTAGATTTTTCTTGTTTAACGATAACGCAATTAATCAGCTGCTTCTATGATATCATAACTTCTTTTTGTATCGTTTCAATGTGCAGCTGTGTTAAATCTTTGCTTCGTCTTTATTTTTGGTGCCTGGAAGTGTTGTGATTCACGTTTTGGAAGTAAGTTGCAATTTCCCCCCTTTTGTTCGTCATTCTAGTACCCAATATTAGCTATGACAGTAGATGGTTTAACTGGTAGAATAAATTTTTTTTTTGGTAAAATGTATATCAATAGTTTGAATAATCCTTGAGAGCTTGGTTGTGATTGAATTTTGTCAGTAAGTTGGATTGATTGCAATAAGTGTGAAATGTTCAGCATGTGAGAATGAGATGACTAACATTAAGAAAGGATATGTGTAATAAGTATGAGTGGAAGTGTAGAAAGGAAGGACACCAATCAATGCGAAAGTATTATGGTTTGAAAGGAGTAAATTACATGCTTGTAAGATTCTTCTGATTTGTGAGAGAAATGTTGATTACATGCGTTATATATTACTATTAAATCCAAATATGCAAAGGTTCTCAGTGGGTTTTCTACACAGACAAAAAAAAAAAAGGATTTTTTTTGGTGTGGTGTGGGGGGGGCATTGCAGCTACTATCAAGTATGCTACCACTACACCCAAGCTTTTGCATCAGAAGCTGCAGATATCAAACTGAAATATAAACTTAAAGGTTGGGTTAAGTGACAACTTAATGTTGCTTTTAAATTGTTTCAACACAGCAAATATCATAACAGGTGCAATTTGATATTTTGAGACTACTGCAATCAGAGTAACTATGACAATGCATCATCTAACAAGCATATAGCAAGTTATATACATATTAATTCATCATTTTGCAGATCAGAAGACTAAATTTTACACAAGCTATTGGATAACCAAGTAATAAACTTACGTTCAGAAGCCCAAGAAAAGTTGCCATGATCGAGCCTCAGAGCCCTGTACTTCTTATTACCACCTCTAGTACGGACTGTATGGATCCTCTGCGGTCCAATCTGGAAAAAAGAATTCCCTTTTAAAACAAAATTTTGCAAGTTAGGTGAAAGCACATGATCATGATGCGATAAATGCAAAGGATATTCAATAAAAATATCATTGATACCATTTATGAGACAATCATTGTTCCTTACTTTAGTGTTGGCCGCTGGTCGCCCTAACTCAAACTTCCTCTTCTTTCTGATGGGCTTACGTTTCCCGCCAGTTTTCCTCCTCTTGTGCCAATGATCACGAGAAATACCTAATAAAATAAATTACACTGCACTTGAGAAATAGTAATTAAAAGTGACAAGAGATATTTTCTGCAGTTATTAGAAGGAATTCCTAAAGAACCAAGCACCAGAAGCCAAAGTGCAACATTAAAAGAAAAAGGAAGACACCAAAACAGAATTATAAAAATAATACAAGGACAGAAACCTCAAGGGAAGTCAATGCCTTCATTAAAGCATTTGTTACAGAAAGTGCTGACCAAAGAAACTGGTACTTTGATAATGGTGCCACAAGACATTACTAACCAAAATCAATATTTTTTAAAACCTATCGCACCCTGTAAATTCAGCAAATGGACGAGAACATAATGCTTTGGGTCAAGGAACAATTGAAGTTGAATCATATTTTAATGGTTATTGTTAAGAGAATGGAGGACTGCTTAACCCTCTGGTTACAGCAGATATCCATGTTCTATCTTCACTGACCAGATGGCCTAAATCCATTTATGGTTTCTTCACCCCTTTTCTAAGCAACAAAGAGACCCCCTCATAAAAAACCACTTCACTGATCACAAGGCAATACCTATTACAATTCATGAGAGATGACTTCTTATGCCCACTTACAAAATATACCCGCCCTCAAGAGTTGGAAATCTAAAAAATGTGTACGTGCCTGTATTATTTCTTTATAAAAAGTGCAAATAAAATTGGTAGCCTTCTAATTTTGCTAAAAGTTATGTTCGTACTCATTTAATGTGTCAGGCCAAAAAAAAAAAGAGGTTAGTTTTTTGTAACATGAGCAAAAATATTAGGATAGGCGTAGAAAAAAGATTTTTGCTAAATATTTTTAGCAAATACACAAAAGGAAATTTTATCTGATTATTAAATGTCAGATTTAAAATTGATCAGAGGTGTGATCAGTGATGTAAAATACCTGGGTATATTTATTTTTACCGGTCAATATCCTGGTATATACTCGGGTATTTATAATATTTCTTCAGGTTTAATTGCTTATTCACCCCTAAAGAGTTACTTTATGACATATAAGGTCTGAACTGAATAGTATCGGAGATCGAAATGAAAGAATCTCTATATGTTGATGCAGGGTTTACCAGGGAAGATATTATAAACGAAAAGAGGAAATGGGTGCGAGAATGGATTACAAACGTACGGTGATGACAACCTTAAAACGAAACCATCCATGTACACAGTCCCAAACGCTCATGCAAACAGTGCAGGGCTATACTTCAATAAGTCGCAAAAGACTACCAGATTAGGAAACAATTAGCAGTGTTACTCTCGGAATTTGAATAGTCTTGAGGATTCCCAGTTAATGTACCAAATCCCATGTTCATGGAAAAGGGTGTATGCACATACCACTAATACGCAAGGATCATATTGAACGCTAATAAAACAGCTAGGATATTTGCCGAAAAGACTTATGCTGTTATTGCAGTACTGAAGATTGTGTTCAGGATGAGGTTTTGAAAAAATCATTTAAAACTGTAATATAGAAAAGGAACCGGCCACACGTATACATCCAAATAAAAATGAAATTAACAGTACTTGATCGTGAATTGACTGTACTTGGTATCTGTTTATTCCTGTTATCTTCCAGGGAAGCAGAACATGTCTTAAATAAAAAGTTAAAACTTCTTTTTGAAAAACAGATAAATTACAATGAATATAAATATAAAGAGAAATCCTTTCATTTCGATCTCCGATACTATTCAGTTCAGACATATCTGCTCAGATGGCAAAATGTTAAATTGACTAGGTCCCCTCCTGGAGTCTGTTTTGTTAATGCTTAGAAGGTGGCAAAATGTTGTAAGTCTTTCTTTTAGTTTAAAAGAAAAAGAAAACAAAGGTGGAAAAATTGCAATAAATCAAAAGCCACATGTTGAATCTTAAAATTGCTGTCACAATAAATTAAAAAAGTAACTTGTAACATTTTGCCATCTGAGTACAGATATGTCAAACTGTTTAGGGGTGAATATGCAGTTAAAACCTAAAGAAAAATTATAAATACCATGGACATCGACCCGGCAAAATAAATATACCCAGGTATTTTACATCACTGATCAATTTAAAATCTAATATTAAGACTCTGATAATAATTTCCTTTTGAATATTTAGCAAAAGGTTTAGCTCAACGTTAAGGAGTTGACTATGAAGACATTTAGTTCAGTAACAAATAAAAATAATGTCCGTACCTTAATTATGGTGAGATATTTTTTTTGATGGAAAACGTTCAGAAGAAATCTATGTATCTCAACCTGAAGGCTTTAGCGATGGAACAAATAAGGTTATCAGACTTAACCGTAGCTTATATGGACTTATGCAAGCTCCTAGATGTGGGAATCAATTATTTGGAAGTTTTCTCGCAAGCTCGGTTTCACTAAGTGCATCTGATCCGTTTATTTGTCAGAAATAGAAATGATCATAGAATCATACATGCACTCCATGTGTTTATAGTAATAAAGGGTGCTTAAAAGTGACGAGAGAATTTCTGCAGCTAAAAACTTATTGCAATACTTCCAAGCGAATGTTGCATCAAATATAATGTTTTGACAATTTGCTTCGAAAATATAAATTATAGTGAATTTTAATAACAATATATAACAATTTCAAATGTATTAAATGTCATTTATTCATATTTAAAAAGAGATTGAGAAAGATTTGACTTACCCATTATTATGTGAAGTTCAAGACACGAGAACTGATCTACGGGAAAGATGAAATATTTGATACTGTTGCCACCTAAGAAACTTTTGGTTGAGAGAGTTGAGTAAGCAGCTTGCAGATTTCAAGATTCAAAAATGTATTTTTGAGACAACAAATATATTGAAAAACTTACGCAAATACAATCAAAGAGGATCTCAGTAATTATTTTTCGAAAACTTTCTGCTATTTAACTGCTTTTATTTATTTTCTATTAAGAATAGAAAAACAAATCAAAATGGAAAGGAAAGTTGTAGACAATACTTGTGTGTATTTGTTTATTTTGCTTTTGTATTTTGTATTCCGGCTCCTAAGTTGCCTTAGTAATTTCGTTTTCCATACCTTTGAAGAAATTAGTTGAATACAACGATATGTGAAAAACAATTTTCACTGTGAATCCTTCTCTAATTTCATTTTTCTTTCTATATTAAATTTATGAAATGTAGTGTGTAGAAATTCTGCATACTTTAAGTCATTCTGAAAATCCATATCTAAGTAACCACTAGTTAAGAAAATTCGATTTGTTTTTCAAAGTACAGATTGAACTTTAATAATCTATCGTTGCGCACTATTATTAAAAAAAAAATGATAAATTTACATTATTCCAGCGGGAAAGTTTTTGTTTGGAATGAAAAAGGCAAGTTTTAAAAAGTGTAATTGTTTATGTATCTAAAATTGTGTATAAAACTGTACATAAAATTAATTGCATATAAGCTTGGATGATTAAATTAAGGTAATGAATGAATGCTATTGTGAAGCATTACAATTAATCCTATAATACAGTGAGAATCGGTCCAGATCGTTTTTCTTTTTGGTAAAGAACCGATATATCCTTCAGTTAAAATAGTTAAATTAATCTAATCGAACTATCTTATCACGTTGTCATCCCTTAAATTTGTTTGGGATTCGTGCACTTGATTCAGTTTTGAAGCTTCAGATTTATCGTTTTATCATACGAAACCAAAATATCAATAAATAGAAGAAAACATTTTGATATATTCGTTTCAAACTGCATTCATTTGAGTTTGAAAATGCTAACATTAAAGTAAACTTGTATTGTTGGAGGCCTTCAATTTTGCCTGCAACTGGGCACCAATTTGGGGTTATCTTTTACTCGCCACATTTAAGATTGCGTCGATGACATCCATATCCAAGATGGCGTTATCAACAACATAGAGAGGAACAAGTAAACAAAATTTTTACTTCAAATTTTTTGATTCTGTATTAACAAAATCCACACTGCGAACCTTTGCATACATGGAAATGAAAATGAAGAATGCACAAATAAACAAAATGGTTTGAAAACAAACTTACCCTTCACTCCCGCTATCTCCATACCATTTCTCCGCGGTTTCGGTTATGATCATTATTTGCCCTTCGCCACATCGCGTCTTATGGGCAGGTAAAAACAGATTAATGCATCCACGAAGGCCATAAATGGGTTTTTATAATTTGGAATATTTTTTTGTGCCTAAATATTCGGCCAGATAATAGTCTTAGCCGTCTTTTGTTCAGCTTGAACTCGTACCTCACTTAACAGCGCCATACATCCCCTTGATTTTCTTGGTGTGGGCACCTGTAACTGGATTTTTTAAATGTAGCCTATGATTTATTGTCAGGTATCCAAAGCCTTCTTCTTCAAGGCATTCGTACACCCACCAGCAGAAATTATCGCGGTATCCGGTAGAATAAATTCTTTAATGATACTCAACAAACTTTCAGACGACCTATTAGGCACCACTTTCATAAAACATTTACCTGACTTTCTCTCATTTTCCCATTTTCCATCCACACATTTACCCTGATTAAATTTCCTTTAACCAAACTTGCTTTCATCAATCTTCAACAAGCACTCCCAAATCCCGATTTTCAAACTATCATTCCTCATCTCTTCCACACAAATCTCTACAAAAACTCTTCCAAACACATACAGTCTTCGATGAACATTCACCTTCATACTAAATTTACTTGAATGCCTCAAAACCCAACTACACCAAATCATTCATAGACAATTTGCTGTCAATTCAAACCAGGAACCCTTTTGCACACTCCTTTTAATGTCATATGCATTCCCTTTAACCTCTCTTTGTTCTACACCTCCCCTCAAAACCATCACTCGCATCTTTCCTTTCGCATAATTTCGTATTCTTACCACACACCGGACATTCATACCTATCAGTTATTAATCCCGCTTTCATACAAAAATCAAACATCTTTCATCCATGATCCAATCCATACAAAAACTTCAAATTAGAATTTCATCATACTTTAAACCATCAACATTCATTCTCTTACTGACATCAGATATTTCCTTACTTACTTCAGACATACTTACATTTGCAGACATAATTATCTAATAATGGTGTTATTCCCACAGCAAAAAAAATCTTAAGTAACGTAGAATCGAAAAGCATTTTAAAGAAGCGTTTAAAAGCAATAGTAACGGAAATCCAAGAGCGATAAAAAAAAAGCACGTAACACAGGGAGCCGTTGAAAAGGAATGTTTTTTGAAAAAAATTATCGAAAATGAGTGGGTGGTATTTAAAAAAAAACGGGGTGAAGGAACTGGGTTTGGGTTGCCATTAATAAACGATAGCTAAAATCCAAGACATTTGGCGATATTCGAATGTTTGGCGACAAAAATAAAAATGGGCACAAAATCAAGATTTTCAAAAATGGGGTGGACAAAAAGTAATTTGACAAAAAAGTCATTTGGCAAGCAGGGTTACCAGATTTGGTGATAAATCTGGAGGGACAGTGTAGTAAGGGTCATCCCCAATTTGGTTATCTAATATTTTTTGTAACTTTTCATGTGATACATCCTTTGAATTAGTGATAAAACTTTGCCCACAATATATCATTACCATATTAATCATTCTGCACTCAAACTTGATTTATGTTTCAACTTAATTTAAATTTGATTTAAAAACTCAGACTTGATTTTAGCAATACAACATTTGTTATGTGCCCAGAAGTAATTTAGCGGTAAACAAAGTTTGCTGTCACTGTCGCTTTAGGAGCTTTTAAAAGATGGAAAAGTATAATGCTATTTAGAATCTTAATTTTATACTTTTTGACACTAATTTTATTTTGGTATATTTTCCCCCCAGTTATTGATAAAAAAGTAACGAAATGAAGGAATTTAGTATGTATTATCAGCAATTCGTAAATAGTGATTTCGGTTTAATGAGGTTTAACTGTGCTCAGAGAAAATTGGATACATTTGACTTAAATTTATATATTTTTTCATTTTTTTTACTATTTTTCTGATTTTTTACTATTTGCATACAAATAACATTTTTTCACAAATGGGTAGTGTGAAAAAGTAATTATTTCATGAATTTTATTTTAAGTTCCTTTTATTTTGTTTCATATGTTGACATGATTTTTCTCAAAAATGAGTCTTAACAAATTAATTACTTTATGTAAAAAAAACTAAAAGAATCCTATCATTTTACTCGTATGAAGGATGTATAATGCAAACAAATTCTGATAACTGTCTTATTTTTGATTCATTTTATCCAAAAATTTATAATATATTGTTAGTAGGGTCCTGTAACCTTATATATCTAGGTCCAAAAAATTTCGAGTCTAATTGAGCAGTTTCTAAAATTGTTTTATATTTTTTCATACTTATATATTTTTTAATATTACATTTTCAATAGAGCCTCATTACTATGAACAGTGAGCAAAGTTAAAGACCATGTAAATTTAGTTATTCAATATGTTGATCAATTGGTTTTGTGAAAATGTGTTTGCATATGAGCCTATTAAAGCCAAAGTGGTGTAAGTCCACTTTCTGTAAAATCTGAGTTAATGCTGGTAACAAATTCTGAATATGGAAAAATACTTATTGGAAATGTGGTGTAACTCCTACTTCCCCAAATAACCACACAGATGGCAGCACAAGATTATGCAGTCAATGAATTTTATAAAGCTACTATTCAACTAAAAGTCTATATCTCGCAACAATGTTTAATGGACTTGCACCACTTTGGCTTTAAACGACCTATATTATGAAAACCTTATGGCACCTCCACAGGGTTGGGCGGTAATGCGTTACTTGTAATAATTATTTTTTACAGTAATCTTATAAATAATACGTTACATATGAAAACCAGTAATTTTACAGGTAATTTGTTACATAATTTTCGATAAAGTAATTATAGTTACAGTAACGCGTTACAAAACTGAAAGGACTCCTTAAAGTATTGTGAACCGCTTAATATTTCTTTAACACAAGGTGTTAAAAATAGATTTAAGCATTTTTTTACTGATAAAAACATAGTGACTGTCAGTGTTCTTCACCCAAAGTTTAAACTCGGTACTTGACTTGATCTTGTCATAACGGATTCTGATTGGGATACTGTCAACACATTTCTCCAGAGAAAATATAAAACGAATCGTAGAAGAGAAATATTGTGCTCACAAAAGTGAAGCCTTTCCTACTGATTGTAGTGATGATGACCAACATTCATCTAGCAGTGACGATGAATTTTTTGAGGCAGTGAAAACTAGATATCCTTTTGCTGATTTTGAGTTATCCACTTATTTTCAAAACAAAGATTGTAGTTTGTCTGCATTCTGTTCTCTATCTACAGTAAAAAGCATGTTTGTAAAATACAATACTCCCTTGCCAGGCAGTGCGGCTGTTGAAAGATTGTTTAGTTCTGGCAGTTTGTGTCTCCAACCCTGTCGCAGTCACGCAAGTGACAAAAAATTTTAGATGCAGCTTTTGCTGTATCACAATAAATAGATTTTCTTATAACGATGTAATAAAGTTGATAAAAAATCTTTTGTTTATTGATTCCTACATTATTTTCAAAACATTTGTAAATATGGAATTTCGTCATAAAAAGTAATCTTAAAAGTAATTGTAATTGCAATGTGTGGGGGGGAGGGGGGGTTGCTGTTGAAACATAGTAATTTTACAGGTAATTTGTTATTTTTAAGAAAAGTAATTGTAATTGTGACAAGGGGGGGGGTCACATTTAGTAACGGCCCAACCCTGCACCTCGTCATTTATTAACTGAAGAAATAAGCAGTAAATAAACCCAGCAGAATATCACAACAGTCATAAACAATCTTCTTGTTCTAAAGATTTATGAATTGTTTATATGTACACATCTTTTTCTAATTAAACTTATGTTGAAGACTGTTTTTTATTCGATGTATAATAAACACTTTTTATTGCTAACTACTGCACTTTCATTGATGTACACCCTGTTTCATTACACCCCTATTAGAATTATTTGTTATAAAAAAGGACTTCCATTAAAACGGACAACTGTCAGCCCCTATTAGTCAGTTATAATGAGGCTATACTGTATTTTAGGGGTGCACAACCTTTTTGGGAGAAGGGCCACTCGCACCATTGATTGAGACATGGGGGGCCGCAATTGAAGTTACAGCACCGACACAATGAAAATGCCACTACCCAATTATGTACAGCTGTTATTACACTTAATATGTATAGTAAAAAAAATAATAACTTTTTTTTTTAGGAATAAACTTACAAATGTTTTCTTTAAAAAATCTAGGAGCTTTTTACCGAGCTAAATGAATGATATTGTGAATAGTTTAAAAAAAGAAGTTAACAAACATTTGCAATGATCAATCATTTAGAATTACTTTTAAGAATGTCATATGTACTTCAGCAAATTATTTTGGTTATAGATTTAACAACAGTAATAGTATAATCTGCAATAAAGATGAGTATCAAATTTTAATGATATCAGTAAAATTGGAAATAAAAATTACAGCATCAAATATATTTAATATTAAATTTCTAAAGCTTTAAACAATAATTATGTTACAGCTTGCTAATAGGATGGCTGATACTGAGTTTTACTAACTAATTTAGGTATGTTAGGTTCAATACTGATAGTAGAAACTCTTAAGACTGATTCTAAATGTTTGTCAGTCAATTTGCTTCTTAACTTAAATCCTCTTGGAAGTTTATAGTCAAAATTAGCTTGCGGGCCGCAAATTGATGATTCGCGGGCCGCAGGTTGTGCACCTCTACTGTATTTGAACTCTTGTGATACTCCAAATAACCACACAGATGTCAGCACAGGATTATGCTGTCAATGAAGCTATATAGATCTACTATTCATCTAAAAGTTCAATCTTGTTAAATGTCATTACATTTTCCTGCAAAATTATTATGTAAGTTACATGACTTAACATGATTGTCAATGACATTCTTTAGTCTCTTGAGTTTTAAATGTATTTGAAAGTAATTAATTTTGATAGCTAAAAAAATATTTTTCAGATGTTTTTACACTTCGAAAAGAACACCATATTGTAGGCTCATTGGTTGGCTGCTATCCAATTAAACCATTTCAAATTCAGAGTAAATGGCTGCCTCTACAACTTTTGCCAGAAGAAGCAAGGCTTTTAGTCGACAAAGGTAGTTAATTTATTTTGATTGATACTCTGAGTCAGCGTATCCCGAAATTTTCAATCCAGGAACCCATTTTCATGGACCCCTTGAGATAATAAAATTTAATAAAGCATATATCTGTCCATAAGACCTTGATCCTAATTTTTCTCCTTAATGTAGAAAATAAAATATTTTGATGTATATTAAATGGATCATAAAATATTAGGTACTTTTCCGTTAGTTGAGTACCAAAAAACGGCCAGGCCTAAAAGTTGGCACAGTTATTGCAAAGCCTAAATGATGACACAAAAAGAATATTTCCAGGTATTTGTTTTAGGGTTGCTATAGACATTAAAAGATAAACACTTTAAAGGTTGTTAGTTTGGCTGAGTTATCGCTGAATTTTTGCGGTTTTTGTCTGGTATCCAGCTAACGGAAAAGTACCAAATATTAAAATTTCACATTAAGGATAATGATTTGAGGATTGACAGTCTGGATAATACTCTAATTGCTGCCAGTTCATTTGCTCATTTTAGAACTTTTAACTATGTAAGAATTAAAGAAAATAATGAAATATATTTCCTGAAAGCTTTTTAGTTCATCTTTGCTAATGAAATATTATTTTGTCAGAGGACCCCCTGTAATTGTGTCATAAACCCTCAGAATCTGCCATCTCCACTTTGTGAACTACTGCTCTACTGTTTAAAATTGGTTTTTATAATTTTCAGCTTTTTTGTATTATATATAACGTGTAAAATAGATTTTTGTTCATATAATATAATATCCTATTTATAGCGGAATTACTTTTGAATGGAACAATTTTATATCTGAACAGTCTGTCGTAATAGTGTTTGCAGTCTGTTGTAAATTCACTGTTTTTTTCACATGTAACTGAAGCATGTAACTGACTATCATCTCTACTATTATAAAAGGAAGTGTTGTTTGTTGCCGCAAAATCCTGACAATTCTATGGTACTTACAGCAATGAGATTTGGCACACGGGTAGTCCAATTTTTTTACAATTTTTGGGTTGCGGCAAATTTTAAAATTTAATCTAGAAGGTTTTATAAATGAATTTAATCATTTTATTCTCCATCATTTTTTTAACGCGTTTTTTCTCGAAGAAGAAATTCGAATCTGGACTTTTCTACCCATATGACCTTGCCGTCAGCCTTGGAACCATGCCAAGGTTTTTTCATTGTGGAGAACGCTCAGAAAATTTTTTTTTTTCGTTTCCGCTTGGATTTTGCGTGGAGGAATAATTTTTCAGACAGACAATAAATATTTAAACTGGACTCACTTTATTCTTTTTTCTATACCCTAGACCAGGGTTGGCCAACCTGTGGCGCATTGGATGATTTACAAGTGGCGCACTGCTTCTTTACGCCTGGTTATTCGTTTAAAGTTGATGCCATAACTGAATCCATCTTCATATTTTGAACACCAGAGTGCCCTCAGTTCAATTGTTAAGAATTCAGACATTGTTAAATCCTGTCTCCAAATATTTGCACATCATGTTGGTAATAAAGGTATTGAAAGGGAAGCAGATGAAATTGCTATATCAAGGCAGATGGTTACCAGATGTATCGAGGAATTCTGTCGAGATGTATCTCAGCAATTGGAAGTCCATCTCTATTCCTGTACTTTCTTTTCTATAGCTTTGGATGAATCAATGGACATGTGATGCAGCCCAGTTAAGAATTTTTTATAAGAGAAATTAATTATAATTTTAATATTTTCAAGAACTTGCTAGTTTGGAGTCATTGCATGGTAAAAGAAGTGGATCAGACGTATTTGAAAAAGTAAAAGAGCATCCCTAGAAAATCAAAAATTAGATTATAGTAAACTCACACATCCAAAGGCGTATATGAACTCGTTGTGGACACAATTGACGCATGGTATGTAAAAAGTTGGCCACCCCTGTCCTAGACCGTTAAAGATAGAGTAAAATCTGGTGTAGAGTAAAGATAGATAATTTTGGTTGGCTTTCATGGTGGCTGGGATTCTGGATGAAAGGACAGTTTGGCTTGTGTAGAAGCCAGAAGGTTAAATTTTTTCCTTTTTTTTTTTTCAAATTGATTAGAACTTGAAAGTAATATTCATACATTATAAACTTAATATTAAATAATACTATTGCAGGGTGATATTTTATTTGTGATTATATATTAAGATATTGTATGATAATTTTCTCATTCTCTGTCCTTGTTAAGGTCTGGCTCAGTTGGTTTCAATTCCTGAAAAATGTGAAGATTCATCTCTTATTGAGTCATTTTATGTGAAACGAGATAAATTGTGTGAAGAACAGGTAAATTGTTTTTTATTTGCAAAGATCTATGCTCTTGTGTTCAGCACAGAGTGATGACAAATTTGTCCCTTTTAAATGCTAGATTATATTTGTCATTTCATATTATTTCATTACAGAACTCGGCCTTGATGCCTTCAACTTAGCTAAAAAATTTGCTCCTAAATTGAAAAAAATAATTATATCTCTTTTTTTTTTAATTAAAATTTTCAAAAACTTAGATTTTAAAATTTCTGAAACAATTGATGCCAGGTGTAATATACACCAAAAATTTCATGATGGAATACAAAAAACAATTTAAGGCATTAGTTATTTTGTTTTTGACTGAGAAATTTGACTTGAGTAACATGCAAAAGTTTCAGTTTTTGTTTCATATAGGATAGTATATAGCCCTTAATTTATTGTAAACCAAAACCTAGTTTAGTCAATCTGAACCACAAAATATTTATTGGCTCTAACTCTAATAAGAGTTCCAATTTAGAGCATAAGTTAAGGCTTATGTTCATAGACATTTTTGTTTTGATGTTAATTGTAGGTTTTTAAAAATCCAAGGTAAAAAAATGTAGCTTGAAAATTAATTCAGGGTGGTAACAGAACCTGGAAAATCGGGATATCAGGGAACTTTTTAATTCTGGAAAGATCAGGGAAAATTTCCAAATTTCACAAAAAAATCAGTGAAATTTTGATAACATCAACGGAAGCTATTATCGTTTGTCCTATTTGGAAATCCACAATTACGAGTGCTTTTGAGAATCGAATAAATCATATTCACCGAAATTTTAATTCAAATAAAGAACCCTGGTATTGTAATTTTTAAACACCGCAATAACTGTAGCCGCCTGGGTTTTTTTCGCGGCAGCAGCGTCTTGGTCGCTGTGAGGCTAACGATACAACTATGTGGTATGTAATTTGAAATTTGTGTATAACTCTAATGATGTTTTTTTTTTTGTATTAAATGGATATTTTTTGTTTGCAATTACATTTTGTAGAATTTTTTATGTATATTTGCATTTGATTTTGATGAATCGTATAATAATGCAGGGTCACGTATACAAAGTTCATAATCAAAATATTTTGTATTTTTTCTCCACTTCTTTCAATTTTTACTGTAAGAGTTCCATTAAGGGTTCCAACCCTTATAATAACAGTTAAAATATCTCTAGAGAAAAAATACAACATAGTAATGAAGAATTATCCTTTTACCCCATCTGACCATAAATATTTCAAAATATTGTTGCGTGGATTCTGTATATCGATAACAATTATGGATCACAGCATTTCTTAAGGGAATTGTAAAATCGGGGACATTTTTGTGAGACAATCAAGGAAATGTATTTCTTGTTGGAACTTTTTTCAAATTATAATAACTTAAGGAACTTTTTTTTTTCAAGGATTTTGTTGCCACCCTGTAATTTTTTTTATACCTCCGGTATATGTACTGCAGAACTCCAGCTGCACTAAATCTCAAGAAATGAACATTCATCACCTACAAATTATTTATATCAAACTTTTTAGTGGGGACCTCTGCAGCTAAAGGATGGATAGGCAGCTAATTTTTCAATTTCTCTCCTCTTACTTTTTTAAATCAATGTTATGCATTGTTTGTGTGTACTTTTGTTATGAATCTGCATATTGAGTAGTTTGTGTTATATTTCACTCTATAGTCAAGACCTCATTTGTAAATACTAGGAGGCTAGAGGACAGATGAGCAGCTAACTTTTCAATATCTCCTTTCTTGTGTTACCTTTTTTTTTTAAATCAATATTATGTATTGTTTAAGTGTGATTTTGTTGCTTTGTATTTTGTGTTTCTGCCTGCCATTGGAAATTAAAAATAATTTTTCTTCCAGGTTATATTATTAAAAGAAAATCGAAAAAAAGAAATTTTAGAAAAAGCTGATGTAATTTATGAAGGAAAGAAAAGAAAGCTCTTGGAAACACTTGAAAAAAAGAAAAAAGCACAAAAAACTTCTAATACACCAGATCCTTCACAGGAGGAGAAACAGTTACCAACTTCTATAGTTGAAGAAAACAATTCAAATTCAGTCGAGGAATGTCCTGAAACCATTCAAATTGATACCTGTGTCACAGACATGACAAAATCTGATTCTGTATGCGAGCAAGCAGATGATGCAGACTTGGGTATTGATAAAAATGCTGTAATTGAAGCAGAGCTTGCCAAAATACCTGAAGTTGGAAAGGAGCTATGCATGGTCCAACTATTTACTGGTACACTATGTTTTTATAGTACTCATGTTTTAATGCATGACAATTAGATACATTTCTTAATTGCTAATATCTATTGATGTCAGTGCCATTACTCACACTTGATATTTTATTTAAATCAACTTAGAATGAATATAATATTCAATTGGCACATTTCATACCTCCAAATGAAACAAAACTAATCAGAAATATAGCATTAAATTAACATTACAGATAAGATCTAATTAACTCTTCTGTGGCATTGTTGACATACTGCACTAGTTCTCACTGTAATGTTTTTTTAAACATTATGAAATTACAATTACATTAAAAAATGACAATATTTTTGTAATTATATTTTGTTTTAAACATATTCATTAACAATGTTGTTTCAAATGGAATATTGCATGAAGTGTTCTTTTTAAGTGTTAAAGAGACCAGTACACAAAAATCTTTCATAATTTCGATATTTCTTTAACAAATTTAAATAAATATTTTTACCATTCTGTTTAAAATGATATATTATTTATGGAGTTACATTGAGTAGAAGTATTTTAAATAATTTTTTTATATACCTGTATGTATCTGAAGTAAGGTGAATTTTATGCTTTAGACTTCAATATCTCAAAATGTGTACTCTCTCCAAAAAAGGAACAATTTTTCTAAGTCTATTTAAGTGAATACAAAAAAAAATAATAATAATTGGCTTACAAGTGTAACATACCCTATAACATATTTTAACACAGGCATTTTTTCTATCTGTTCAGAAAAGATCATTTTGACTGTTAAAAAGGTTGAAAATTGGTCATTAAAAAAAATATGAGTTGAAGGAAAAAAATCTCAAAGCTTCAAACTTTAAGTTTTTTTTAAAAATCCCTGTGTTAAAGTGTTTAAAAGTGTCTTCAAAACTTGTATTTAAAAAAATTCAAATCAATACACATAAGAGTCTGATAAATTGTTCCTTAATGAGATAAGACTGCACTGGTTCCATTAAATTGAAGGACTTAATGTTCTTTATACTGTATGTATACTGTAGCTACCAAGAATATTTCACAAAACCTGTTTGAGGTTATCTCCAGATGTCGAGGAATGTTGGCGGGAAGAAACTATTTGATCTATGAGGGTCTTAGGCTGAGGTGACTGAACGGTGATCAAGGTACTATGAAGGAGAAAGAAAAGAATGACTCAAGGCCACTGTCATGGTTTTTTTTCTTTCTCTATATTAAGAATGATGCTTCTAATGGTCTGCACTTGTTAAAACATGTATTCATCAATTCTGAGTATCAATATACAATCTATGATTTCATGTACTTACAAATTAAAGGGCATTATTCCATCTCATTGACATGACTTCCCTCCAAACTTGACAAACAACCCTCCATACATCCTTCCTTCTATGTCCGAACCTCAAGTCCACCTTCATAGAACCCTGATGGCCATCCAAAGTCACCCTGTCAATGTGCATGTATTAAAGTAAATTTCTAGGTGAACTTACTCAAGTTAAATGTTTTCTACTTTCCACAGGTTCCTATACCCTTTCTCAATAACTGTTTCAACATTTTTTGAATACTGAAACATTTAGCAAGGCTTTTAAAAGAAACTTAAGGAACTTCAATAAATTATATATACTTCTAAACTATTCTGTGGGACTGCTTTATGAGAGAAAGAGTTCGTTTATCTATCTGAATTTACACTCAAGGTTCTTTTAATTTCTTACTTTATAAAAACATATAATATAATATATTTAGTATTTGACAAATTTTATTTTTCTATAAAATGTTAATTTGTGGATATTTGATGGTTTTAATGCTTTCATTACAGAGAATCCTTGGAAAAATGTAACTCCTGTAGAGAATTGGAAATACCCATCAACACAAGCAGAGAAACTGAGGTGTGCAATATTCAAAGACCTTTGGGAAAAAGGATACTACATTACAACGGGTACAAAATTTGGTGGAGACTTTTTAGCATATGAAGGTTGGTTCTTTTTTTATGCTCATTTGATTTCCATTTTATGGGTTGATTTAGCAGATATCAACACTTTAAAGTGTTTAATTAACTATCAAATATTTTAAATCCCTTTAGAAACTGTCACTTTTTTGTGCAAGTTTATACAAACCAGATAGAAAACAGACTTTAGTTCCTAAATGCTTTCACATGGTACATGTCGGGGTTACTTTTTAAAGCATAGCTTATCGCCATTTTTCCTGCATTTAATCTAATTGGCATTGATCAGTCAACCATAGTATATCAATTCAAAATTCATTCTCTAATTTTATTGAAATGTATTAGAAAAATAAGCCTAGTGACTTCAAGTGCTAAATAAATATCAGAAGCCTGTTTCACTGCAAAAACAGAACCTCCATCTACATTTAACTTGATGTATAAAGCCTCCCATTCAAGATTGTGAGATCAAGATCAAAAATGTATTCTTCCCATAACACAACTCAATATTTCTGCTGTATAAGATGTTAAACTAAGTAACTTTTTGCTAATGTTATCTGCTTTTTTCTCCAGATTTCTAAACACTTATATTTCACTGTTTTTGTTAATTGTTTATCTAGAAAAATTTGTTGAAACACAGTAAGATTTCTGATTTCAGAAGTTTAATATAGTACTTTTAGAGTGGAATAATACATAAACTACTAAATTGAAATGCTCTTTTCTTCAGCTTCAATTAATATTGGTGTAATATGAAATGCACATACGCCAATCTGTAAAGATTGATAAATCTCAGTAACATTGAATTGGACTCTGTCTAGACTGGGCCTTAGTTATGATATCATACCCCAAGACCAACGATACATCATTATTTCTGAATGATTTAGAAATACACATGCTTATCAGTTGAAACATGATTCTGTTTAGTTTAGCTGAAAGTAATTTGGATACTTATGTGGCTGAATCTGACCTATAAATGTCCACAAGAACATCTAAAATAAACTGCAACTAGTGTTACTCTTCAGATAACTTAATGCCTTACAATGGATTAAAAAAATTTTAAATTATAAACATCCTTAAAATGAAAAAAATGTCTATTTTAATGTAAAATTCATACGAAATAGTAGATTTGTTTTTTATTTTTCATACTTTACAGAATGTAATTTCAAATTCTCTTGAATGATTTTTTCAGGTGATCCTCTAAAATATCATGCATTGTTTATAGTAGTTTGTATGAATGCCTCACAAAAGTTTCAAGGATTTGATCTTGTTGTATATGGAAGATTAGGACATCAGGTAAAAAAAACTGTAGTTCTAGCATCATTGAATGAAGACGGTGAAGTTGACTACATCTCTTTAAGTTGGGAAAATGAAATGCTATAAATTTTTGTTATAAAGCTATACGTTTTCCAATATTATTTTTATACCTTATTTATTCTTTGTCTTTTCAGTTTTTGATTGTAATAAAAGATACTTATATAATTTGTTCTTAATTTACATCAGACTAAAAAAAAGCACCTGTGAAGGACAAATTTATTCAGAGGAGAGCCCACAGGACTTGAATTTTTTCAAGAAAAGATTTTAGAATTATAAAGCAATGAAAAATACAAGCAAAAGCACTTTTAAAGTAGCATAAATTTTTAAAATAAGAAATTTTTCTTTAAAACCCTATTTAACATTAGAAGCGCCGTTGGGGTCATTTTAACACTTTTTCCAATCTTCCATGCTTTAATTTAACCATTCATTTATCTTCGAAGCTCATATATTTTTACTTTTCTTAAGAGGCTTCCAAGTGTACTCTGACAAATTTTCATATTTCTATGTTAATTATAACTAAATAATCTACGTAATACCTAGAACAGCCAACGGGTCATTCTGACCCTCATAAGAAAAATGACCGATTTTCAAGTGAATGTCTCTTTTTGAATTCCCAATGCCTCAGTTTTGTTTTATGCGCATGGGGACATTCCCATCTCTTATTGCAATGACTATTGCGACAGTGTGTTTGCTCGAAGCACACTTGACTGTTCTCTGAAATGCTATGTCATCCTAACAGCGCTGGTCTGCTACATCACTTTTGGAGGAAAACCAGTCCTACAGCTACAATCGAGAACGTAACTCGACACCACTTTCCACAGTTGTGTTCTCTGTGTTTTTGATTTCGATCAGTGTGTAAGCATTTTTCCATATAAACAATGTCGAGACGATTGAGTAGACAGGAGGCCCTTGCCCTCTTGGAGCCATTGGTTCATATATCAATGGTTCACACAGATTTATATATACTAGGGGGCCTGCCCCCTGACGCTCGCCAACCCCCAGAGGATGGCTTTGCGATCCTCATTGGTTCGCTGGGCAAACCTAAGCTCACTTCGCTCGCATCAATGAAGACATGTGTCCTAGTAGAAGGGATTGTTTACAAAATATGATATTCCAAAAAAAAAATACTTTTTAAATCTAAATTTGCTGTACTACAGAAAATATATGTACAGTACCTCTGAAATCAGAATTCAAATGAAGACTTTGTGCAAATTTTGACTCGAAATCTGAGCAATGCTTTCGAAATTGAATACCCAGCATGTTGTTTGTGTGTACATTTATCCCTGCACTCGAGCCACCCACACTTTTTCATCGAGTATTTTGTCGAAAGTTGTAGTGCAAGCGTCTTGTTGAACTATAATTGTTGGCCCTGAAAAGATCTTCCGCTTTCTTTGATTTCTGATTATAAACTGCAACAGCTCATCTAAAATTAATTTTTTCCAATAAAATTTCATCCCAAACGCTATGAATTCAATTGAGGCATTAGGCTTCGTGGTAAACAAACAATCATACAATGTTGCCAAAACGTGATAACAAATAACGCCTTTTTTGCGTGCCACATAAGAGAATTATATATTTAGATCTATCTATTTTTTGAGAGAGCAAGAAATCTGTGTGTATCAAAAGATTGCCACGATTTTTAGCTCCATGCACACGAATGTGCTTGCAAAGAAGCGAGCACCGACACTCACTACAATCACACTAAATGTGGCATAGATGTAGCAGATCAGATGCTGAGGAAATATACTACGAGATGTGGAACTCGCAGATTATCTTCATGTGTTTTATAACGTCTTCGACATTGCTGCACTCAGTGCTTGGCTAATTTTCAAGGAATCGCCAGGCTGCAAAATTTCCCATCGAGAATTAATGTGTGTACAGAAGAAAGTTATTGCCAAGAAATTTAAATTTCCTCAATATGGTTTCATGAAAATCTGAAAAGAAGGGATCTTGAGGAGTCAGAGGTCTGAAAGAATCCGTAACCAGGGAAAGCGAAATTCTCAGCCGGTCCAGTATCTAGAGGGTTAAAATAGCAAAAGGTCGCCATTGGCAGCCCAGTATATAATTGTTCAAAAATCGCTTTATTAAATCACAGATAAAGTATACATCAAATTTGAAAACAATAAAAAAATCAGATGCAGTTTTCAGTTAACATTGTGGTATTTTAGACACTAGGAGAAAGACTGGACCATCCTAGAAACAAATTTTGAATTTGTGCTTGAAGAAAAATGTGTTTGAGAAGAGGGAGTGGCTTAGTATTTGCACATAGGCAGCTAATACCTTAGGAATGGCCATGTATATACCAAAAATTATTATTGCTTATGGATAAAAGCCTTGTGCATATATTTCTTTTGAAGTAATTTCTCAGCCTGAACCAGAAATGCTTAACATTGGACCAGTGACTACAGATAATTGTCCATCTCAAGTCAATAGAATGTTGAATTTGATCTTGCACACTATTTCTACAATTGTGTAAATCTGATCAGCAACAGGCAGTGATGGATTGACTTATTAGAAAAAGCCCGGAAATGTAAATTGTCTACCTGCTTTTGATTATGTACCAGCAAATTTTGCAAGGCAAAACTATTTGACACCTCATAATTTAATTCCTTTTTCCT
Organism: Metellina segmentata; assembly: GCA_947359465.1. Lineage (NCBI taxonomy): Eukaryota > Metazoa > Arthropoda > Arachnida > Araneae > Tetragnathidae > Metellina > Metellina segmentata. The sequence goes on along the minus strand of OX375880.1, from coordinate 99,897,818 downwards.
CCCTGTTGGCATGTTTTTATTTTTTGTACTATGTAAAAAACCCAAAATTCATCACGTTTATACAAATCTGCATTTTTTGTGAGGGGGGAAATAGCATTTTTTCTAGCAAAAACTAATAAAATTGAAAGTTTATTACTATTTTATTAAATGTAAAGATCAAATTTAATGTATAAAGATGAAATTATGTTACACAAAATCAAAATGATTGATTTATTAAATGTTACACAATTATACATTAAATTTCTATATTTTAAAAAATATAATAAATTAACATTCTATGCACAAAAGTTGACAAAAAAAAACATGCAGGTAAAAATTTAGTCAATAGATTAAGGTCAATTTAAAATTTATGAAATAATGTTGCTTAATATTATTGAGATTATCATATTCACAAAATAAACTTTGTACATATTTAATAAAATCTGCATAACATGTAGTACTAAATAAATCTGCATCTTTGTTAATGTTCTGCAATTCATTTTTACCTTAATGATCTTATAATAACTAAACTGCATTGAAATATTGTCAGTTAACATAATTTTGCAGAGTAGGTCATAAATATGAAAGGAAATGCTGATTTTGTGCATTGAATAAATCATTGAAAAATGTCTAGTTTTAGATAAGATTGAACAATGAAAATTTATACAATAAAACTCTATCTTTAAGTGGCATAATTATCCAAACATGCTCTGAAATTACTTGTGCCAAGAGGTATGTAACAATCGAAGAAAATAAAAACTTGGCCAAGAAAACATTTGTCCATTTTTATAAATTGAGCTTGCAGATTTTAGATGTAATTATCCTGCAATCAAATAAACTTTTGCCACTAATTTTTAAACAAACTAAGGACTACCGAAGAAACAAGAGCTGTTAACCTAGATTAAATATGTAAGAATTTATAATCTTTTTAAATAATTGTAGCAAACATTTTATTATAAAATTTAAAATCTAATGCAATGAAATATTTTTATTGCCCACTTGCTTTTTATGCAGTTGTACATGCAGTGCTATAACAAAAATATTCCTTGTTACATGGCATTTCAATAATCTAACTCTATTGTGTTGTAGAATTGATACAACTTGTAATTTTTCTGCATATAATTTTCCAGAAATATATTCCTACATACCATAAGTCTTCAATTCAGCAAATACTTTTTTAAAGTCTTCAATACAGCAGTTAGGAACAAATTTTTACATAATATAGTACAGCTCCCAGGAGTCAGTTGATTTTTGAATAGGTATGAAAACACATAAGTAGAAGGCTGCAATACACAATATTACAAATGAAGCAAGCATTATAGATGTGTCTCCTCAAACGCATTATTAACACTCACTTTCAGCATCCAGTGACAAACTTAAAACCAGAATTTATGGTTATGATACCAACTGTAGAACGAATTTCTTCAAGTTACCACTAGTCTTATTATTTATTCAAAAGACTTGTTCAAAAGCATACGACTTATATGCCTTCTCCCAGGAGCCATGCTTTGTTTGCTAAAATTAATTTATAAAAATATTCAAAAATAAGAATTATATTCATAGTTAGGCAGTACACAATATAAGTGCACAAAAGCAATGCAATACTAACAATAAAATTAGCTCTAGAGATGTTGCTAAGATTATTGGTCTAATAACTTCAAGTCAAAAATAATTGTTTCAAGTAGAGAATTGCAAGCAACACATAATATGCACATTTTTAACATTCAATGTTTCAAAAAAATAATTAAAATTGTACTTTTGTGAGTGATTAAAAACTAAAAATTCATTTTCATAATTTAGTGATTGCTAAATGAAATGGGACAGTGCAAATATATACAAAAGGAACACAATATATAAAGTTCAAAAACTATTCATTTTACAAAAATATTGTTTATGGTACACAATACTAAAAGAAATTTCTTATAAAAAATATTTTGGTGCTCATGACACTAAAATTATTTTAAATAAATAATTTGTTTTCGATTATTAAAATTTATATGTACATTTTTAATAAAAACTTAGTAATAAATATTTCACTTTTTACATACCATAAATAATTTAAATATCAAAGATCAAGATTTATCAAAACCATTCATAATTTGTTCAATTTGATATTTGTCAATCAGTAATGATATAGAGTCAAAATAATGGAGAAACCGATTACTCCTTTTACCACTGTTGGATTGTTTTAATGATTCTTCTCGACATATTAGTTTTAAAGTACTCAAATAATCTAAATTCAATGCTGTCTTATTCAGGTACAAGCTTGTAGGTAATGCAGAGGCAATGCAATCAATTTTAGATTCAGTACTAAAATTAAATATATCCATAAAAGGATGTTCAAGAATTAATGCTTCATTTTCAAATTTAACTAATTTGCATTTTAAAGGTTTTGTCTTGGCCACATGAAGACTCAAAATTTGCATAATGGAAATCATATCAACAGCAAAGTCATTGTAAACTTTAAAGCCATAATCATTACACATCGGCAGGCCAAGATTCCACTTCTTAATTCGTTCTGGAATGGAAATCCAATCCCTGTATCTAGAAGATATTCCCTTCACACAGTCTATAAAACTAAAATTTTCCAAAATGTCAAAGAAAATTGATAAATCAGTCGAGCAGCTCCCATTTTGCAGAGATTTTTTCTTCAACTCAAATATTTTACAAGCTTCTTGCCATAAATCTGACTTGATATTCTTTTTCGTTGCCTGAGATATAGCACTTGAATCATCGTCAGCACTATCAGTGACAGGCACAGTATCAACAGCTAGCTTATTAGCAACTTCCCACATCTCTCTGCCTTCAACTGCACTTGTAATATTAAATATTGGAAACAAATTGCTATGTAAAACATCATAACCGATTTGGTGATACTGAGAAATGACACGAGAAAAACAATCTGACGTTCTTTTAAAAATTAGAGGAGTAAAGTCAGTAACACAGAAATCCGAAGAACCTAATAGCAAGGTGTTTACACTGAGGTGATTTTCAAAGTTTATCGGTAAGTCTATTCTCTGATTTGAAACGGATTGGGACCAAAATTGTGTGTGAAGCAAACTTCGTCTTAAATCATTGGAATGATAGTGGACCATCATTTTATTATTCACATTAGGGCTTTGTCGATTGTACTTCTTACATTGGGAATTGATTTTTCTAATAGCGAAATCTGCTATCATAGGCTTCAAATGCAAAACTCTGATGTCAAAATCTAAATTTGCTCTTACTATCTCTAAATTGCGACTAGCAGTAAATATTACAGGTTTTTTAGATATTCTTAGAAAACCTCTAATTGTACTCCAAAGACCTTCATCCTCTTCAAAGACAACATCTATGTCATCAAACAAAATTATAGTTTGGCTAGAAATAGTACACAAACTTGAATCCTTTTTAGTTTCCCCACTCTTTTTGGAGCTTTCTAGATTCGATTGGTCTCTCATCTTTCTAGCAGATTTTCTGCCCTTTTGATCTTGAATTGAGCTATTAGAAAATGTTTTTGATTTTACTTGGAAGAACTCCTTCTCAGATGCATTTTTCTTACTACCTTTAATGTCATTTTTTTCCGTCCTTAAGAAGCTTAAGATGTCTTTCTTAGCAGGTTTATTATTTTTAACTTCCTTGAAATCCTTAGCAGAGCCTTTCTCATTAGATTGCCGTGTGAAATCAATATCAGCAACCTTTGTGTTTTCCACATGATACGATTCCAGAGCTTCCTTGAGTTGGTGGCTTATGTTACGGCCATTACGGCAGGAAGAAGCATTCACTTCCAGTACTTTAAAGCCATGCTCATTGGCCAGAGAAAATACTAGGCTAGTTTTACCACTTCCAGGTGGACCCATAATGATAATACTGTTGGAATCCCCATCAATATCAGAATCACTACTATCACCAGAAAAGCTATCAAGACTGTCAGTTTTATCAGATTGCCTGCTTTTAACATGTTTGGTAAACTTAGACTTCCATTGCTTAAGCCACAAATTTAATTCACAAATTGTTGATTCACTGACTACTTCTTTCAAATTGTAATCACTTGCAATATCTGTCCAAAGCAAATCGTCGTTCTTTACAGATTTTCCATTGGTATGTTTAGAAGAATTAATAGAAATATCTTCCCTTAAACTTTTAGAATCATTCATTACTGCAAGTGACTTGACCTCTGTAATACCTATAATTCCATTCCACATTGGAATTTTCACATCAGTTTCAGTTTCTTGTTCCTTTAAGATGAAATGTTTCAATGCATTAGATTCCAAAGTATCCACAGCGGGACTGCAATGACTTTGAAGAGGGAAGGTCAAATAACTTTCCAAATGTCTCAAAAATGTAGAACTTTGCTTCACAGCAACAATTTTACCTGTAGCTTCTTGAGTTATTTTACAATTGTCACTCTTTAAAGAAAGTTTGTCAATGGAAACTTTTGACTGATTTTTAGTTTGACCCACTTTTAGTTCCTGAACTGAATCATTTGAATCTTCACAGCTGGCAATTTTGGAATTTAATTGTACTTTGTTACCTTTCTTATCCTTTACTTCTTCAGCTACAACAATTTCTGGATTTGAATTTTCACCAGATAAAGTATTTGGCACAGAGTTTCGTGTTGAACTGCTTTTTGAGATACTTCTCTTATCCTGCTTGTCCTCCAATTTCTCTTTAGTGTTGGAGTTCACTTTTCCCACGCCATTATTTGTACTTACAGTGCCTTGAAATTGAGTGAACAGTGGAAAAAGCTTAATATCTTTATCCAAGTTTATGTTTTTCAAGACTTCATGATTTGGAGGAAGGACCTTTAATCTCTCAGACTTCAGTTTGTTTGTAGGTTTTCGAGTTAGGCATTTATCATTTGTACCACTTTCATCTATTTCCAAGTTTTTACAGGGTGATATAATAGAAGCATGACTTGAATTGCTACTATCATTCACATAGCAAAAACTCTTGTTTTGTAAACGAGATGATGTTCTTCTGACAGATACTTCAATAGTCTCACTAATTTTAGGTCTCTTTTTTGATTTAGGATTTGGAAATAATGGCAGTGAGTTAGATTTTTTCTTTGAAGCTAATTGCAAATCAAGATCATCTATAGGGATATTTGAAAGAAGAGATTTTCCTGGGAAGCTAGTAACAGGATTCACAGAAATGGGAAACTCGTTTACAACTATTTCAGTTGTATGCACAGCTTTTATAGGTGTACTGTTCAGAGAAAGATTTGATGAGTAATCATCCGGCTTAGTTAAGATAGACATTTTATGTGGTTTTAATGATGTACTAGTGATAAAATCCAGAGGCACAGATGTATTTTCCACCAATTCAATAGGTGACAAATTTTGAGATTTTCTTTCCTTCTTTTTCTTATGTGTTTTATTGATCATATTTGTGAGTGCTTTTGCTACAGATAAACCAGATTTATTTTTAGGTAAGTGTGAGGTTATTGAGCAATCAGATAGACTTTCCATTGACAAAACGGACACATCATCTATAAGGTTGTCCTCAGACTCATGCTGGACAATCTTCTGTCTTTTCCTTTTAGTTATTTCACTTTTTATTACAGTATCATCAGGAAGTTCTGCTTCAGATATGATTTCAGCCTTTGTTTCCTTCAATAAGCTACTACTACCAGGTTTTCTACCTCTCTTTTTTGGTTCATTTTCAATGTTTGGCTTAGTGGATAATACAGTTTCACGATTAGTAAATGAACTGCTTCCAGGTTTTCTACCCCTTTTCTTTGGAGTGTTTCCAGAGCTTGGCACAGTAATATCAGATTTTATAGTTTCCGACCTGTTTAATAATTTAAAACCAGGCTTTCTGCCTCTTTTCTTTGGTTTTTCATCACTTGATGTTGAAGCAGCAATTTCAGACTTCGAAACAAGTGATACAGGTTTTGGGCTGGTAAATATTGGGAAAAACTTGTAGTTTTTTTCAGAACTTGCATTAATAGATTCCAAAGAAATTATTTTGCTGTCGTTTGTGGAGCTTTCTGGGATCACCTGCTTTGGAGCAATTCCTTCTAATGTCGATTCTTCTGAACCTAAAGCATAATTTTGGGAGTCTAAACCTACTTTATCATTTTTATCACTACGCTTTCTTTTTCTTTTCTGAGGTGTAACTTTCTTGTTACCCGCACCTGTTTCACTTAAAATCACTTGGTCCTTTTCACCCAAAATATGATCATCGGTTGAGGCTTCTTCAAGGAGACTTTCTACTTTGGTAGATTCCGTCTTTTGGCTTGAAACTTCAGTTGATTTCTGTTCGAGTAGATTAAACTCTGTTCTCAGATTCGATGCCTTAGAAAATATTGGGAACAACTTCAAACCATACTTTGTACTGTTATCATCTGCATTAGTAACATTTGGATTACAGTGAGAAATCACATTACCATTCGGTTCGGATATCTGTTCAGTTCGTTTTGGCCGTCGACCACGTCTTTTGTTATTTTTAAGTAAGATATTACCATTCTTTTCAAAAACCTCACGACTGGTATGAGTTGATGAGACTTCCGTAGCGTTTAATTTACAATCCGAAGAAAAGGCACGGGATCTTTCATTTTCCATGGTGTGAAACAATCTGTGAAAATGAACAGTTTTTTTTTATAAATGATCCAGGATCATAATAATCTACGTCTAAAGAATGAAACTTCAGTCACGTCTCCTCTGATTTAGGATTTGGCGGGAAAAACCATTTGTTTGTTTTGTTTGGCAAGTTATAATTGAAAATGTTTAGTTGTTGATATCCTTGTTATACAATATTAGTAAACTGTTCTGAATTTTATAGTTATAATTTTAAGGAAGTCAGATATTTTAACCAACATCGCAATAGAGCAACACACCAGACTATCAGCTCAGGTGTTGCTTCGTCATCTGACCGTGGTTCAAAATTACGAGATGTTGTCCTCGAATTTTTCCCTTAAGGGACTGATCCCGGACCGTCGTCAATAGCCCGTTGTGTTGCTCTAGTAAGACGTTAACTAAAATTACCAATTACCACCAGACTATTAGTGACGGTCCGGGATAAAAACCGAAGGGAAAGATCTGATGATAACTTCATGTAATTTTAAACCACGGTCAGATGACGAGATTACGTCAGAGCTGGCGTCCCAATCTCCAAACTTGTACACCATGGCAACATGAGCACATTTGAAACCACTACAGATTTAAAGTGCACTAGTCCCCTTTTTTTCACCACGGTCTTTGGTCGAATTCGAACCCGCAACTCTCCTGTTGCAAATCCGTTGCTCTTATAACCTTGCTTCCGCGGCCCTAATTATGAATTTAAATATACCTGAAAAGTATATTTGGTATGTAGATATGAAATTAACTTCACATTGTAGCAACACGATGTGCTATTGGTGGTAATTGGTAATTATTAGTTAACGTCGTACTAGAGCAACACAATGGGCTATTGACGACGGTCCGGGATCACTCCCTTAAGGGAAAGATCCGAGGACAACACCTCGTAATTTTGAACCACGGTCAGATGACGAAGCAACATCTGAGCTGGCACCAAACTGTCCAAACTTCCACACCAACCCGACGTGAGGACTTTCGACTACGACATATTTAAGGTTTAACAGCCGCCTCTACACCATACGATTACAAACATCCATGCCGGACCCGGTTTCGAACCAGGATTCTTAAAATCTAGAGGCTAACACCTTAATCACTATACCGGTTGCGGGCTAGTGGTGAACGTTCGGAATCAAAAATAGAAGAGAAAGGTCCGAGAACAACGCCAAATAATTTTGAACCACGGTGAGATGACGAAGACTCGCCTGACTGGCACCATAGACATGAAATATAAGTAGTCTGAGCATCCCTATTAAGAATAGCTTCAACAAATGGGACCAAAATATCCTTTCTAGTCACATGGCCTCTTGAGCGAAAGATTCCTGGTTCGAATCTGGGTGTGGGCATGGATGTTTGTAAGCGTATGGTGTACTCTGTCGTGGCCGAAAGTTCTCACGTTGGGTTGGTGTGGAAATTTGGAGAGTAGGGGTGCCAGCTGAGGTGTTGCCTTGTTAACTGACCATGGTTCAAAATTACCTTAAGGGATTGATCCCGGACCGTTGTCAATAGTTCGTTGTGTTGCTCTATACTACAACGTTAACTAAATTACCTTACCTTACCTTATCTAATCACATGAGCGCTTATAGCTTATAGTTGACCATGTGACTTTTTATCGTTCCTCTTGGCGACATAACATTTTCTTTTAAAAGTTAGCAATTCAAATCTATAATTCTGTGAATATTTCTTGAATTTGAATTAAGTTTTAAAATTATTAGCGATGTGAATGTGCATACTATTGAATATTTCTCGTTTTGATGTAACTTTTTAATGTTTTTAGCAATTTGTGGTGTTATATAATTAGCAATGGGATCAAGTTTAAATAAGCAAGTATACAAAAAAAAACGTACGTGTAAGATTAATATGTTGTAGTGAATAGATTGTTAGCAGACCAAAAGTTCAGATGCTGCCCTCTGGACTGGTTCATCCGGCCGTCCAAGCACAATAAGACCCTTCGGATATTTTTGTACCTGACTCGCAGACCAAATACGCCCCCCCCCCTTGAATCAAGTTAACCAACACATCGTCCAGTTAAGGTCCTGCGGGAATATTTACTTGGCCTGTATACCAGATACGACCCTCCATATTTTTATAAAGACCAAAGTTCAGATAGGGCTCTCCGGACCGGTTTATTCGGCCTACAGTTCACTAAATATGTTCATTAGGACAGCAGACTCAGGGCTCCTAACAGGTTTAAAGGTCTAAAAAGGTGACAAAAGTAACTAATTTAACCAAAAAGGTGACAAAAAGTGACTAATCAAGCAGAAAAAGGTGACGAAAAGTGACTAATCGAGCAGAAAAAGGTGACAAAAAGTGACTAATCGAGCAAAAAAAAAAGTGACAAATAACAATAATGCTAATTATATTCAAGTATAAAGATAGAAAATAAAAAGATCCTCCCCTAGCCTTTCTTTTTCTTTCTTTGGAAGGACATTTTCATTTTCTTCATTTAAAAAGTACATCATTTTAAATATATTAATATAAAAATAAAAAAATCGTAATGATGATTTTTTTAATTTGTTCATATTTAACACTGCTTCAAGAATTTCTTCCTTTTCTTTGAAAGATTATGTCTCATTTTTTTTTTGTTGGAAAAAGTCTGAAATTATTTTTGTCTTTTTCTTCTCAATAGAAGACTGTGCATTTTTTAAAGTCTGTCTTTGCTGACCAGCATCATCTGAGACTTTTGCCACTCCTTCAATCATTGCATGAGCAAGAGCTGCTTTCTTAAAAACTTTATTTTTCATCGCCTTCTTGAGCCTATCATTGGCTTCCTTTAATAATTTTGAAGCACTGTCCAGTATCTCATTCTCTTCCATACGCAAGCATTTTAAGTTTTCGTTCGTCTTCTTCTATCACCTTTCTGTTCTTTGCCAGCTGCTTTAAATTTTTTTTTCTCAGCTCCCAGTCTATCTTTTTCTTTCCTGTCCTTCTCTAATTTTTCTTGTGCCTCATGTTTTATATCTTACTAGGAGGGTCCGCCCCCTGCTCTCTTACGCTCGCCAACACCCGGGGATTGCTGCGCAATCCCGTTAATTACGTTGGTTGCTTCGCAAACCAACATTACTTTCGCAGAGTGCATCTCCTGGACAGTGAAACTATCTGAATAATTCGTATAATCCTGATTTGACTTTCTGGTCCATGATGTCACAGCGAGGGCTTAGCCCTCTGCTCACAGACCCCCCAGGGATTGCCACGTAATCCCGTTTGGGTTGCGAAGCAAACCAATACTTTTGCAAGTGGTTTCACTCTTTTTTACTTTAACACTTAATGCACCCTAAACTAATAGCCGCATCAGAAAAAACCTTCTGCATCTTGTTCCCTGTACAATTTTAAGTAATCTATGTTAATCTCCTAACTTTACGTTCTGTACTTCGTACTTTCTCCGTAAACCTTCTGAGAACAAAGTGAAAAAAGCGAGCCCTTTTCCTCGCCAAATAAAAAGAAATAATTTTTATGGCAATTGATGCTACGATAAATTTAATATCTGGCAAACCCGATAATCAAAAATACAACCCACAACTGCGTGCGGAACCTGCTTTGCGAACTAAAAAATACGAAATTTGTGTGACCAACTTTTGATTGCATCGAATTTATTTATGAACCAATTTTTAAAATAATTGTACCATAAGAAAGAGTGTAATGTAATGCATTCAGTGATTTTCTCAAATTTAAAACTCAAATTTTCAACAACAAATTTTCATGCCAAACAAATTTTCAACTTTGTATCATGTTTGGCTTCTTTTTTGGAATGTAGTGAAGGAAATACTTTCGCTCTGCAATTCAATGTTTAAGCAACCTTTCAGCAGCTGGCTTTAGGCTTAGCCACCTGTTTGAACAATGCTTTATGAAATGGTGAGTGGGAAGTTTCAAGTCTTCTTGAATTTGTTTGTATGTTGACCAATGCTTAGGCCACTGATTAAAAAAAATCTGTGTATAGTAAAAACTAGTTCAGACACATCTTCCCTAAACTCTTTTAGACCTTTAAGAAAAGCCTTATGTATTGTGTGAATATTACATGTCCCAATGTTAATTAGTTCTTTTTTTCGGGTAGAAAGTAATGTCATTAATCTTTTTAAAGTCTCACTTTCACTAAAAAAAACCCTCAAGAATATGTAATAATCAACTTCCGATGATAACAGAGAATGATTTTCAATACGTTTGCAACGCTCTTTTAATATTTAACCCTCTGGATACAGAGACGAACGAAATTTTTGCAATCTCTGGTTACGGAGGGGTTTGGAATCTTTCAGATCTCAAGCTCCTGAAGAAACGGCTGAAGTCCATTAAGATTTCCATGCTCTCATTTCTGTGCCACAAAGAGAGCAGAGCGTGAATAGCCTCTTTTCCTTTAGACAGGAATGTCAGGGTTCTCGATGGGGAGCTTCGAGCACTTAGAATGTGTAAGAGGTTGATGATCTATCCCCTTAAAAACTTTGCCGAAGACACCTTCGAGTGTAAATTATCATACATATTGAAGATTCTCCCATCATTTCAGTGTTTACCCTGATGTATATATATATACCTTCTAGACATAATCAGACCCACAATAGAAACTGCAATATGTGATGACAAAGGTACTAAATGTATTACCTCTTCTCCTGGGTTAACGTTGAGTTAATATCAGTCTCTTGGCCTCTCCATTCTCGTCTTATTCCTGAATCCGGAAAAAAACGGGTCTGCTGAGACCGCCTTCAGATCTGTGTATGGAGGATGTTATCCTCCCCCCCCCCTCTTTTAAGTTCGCCCACTGGCATCGATCACCATTTACGAGCTGTCAGCGTCTGACCTCCTAGAGGGTTACTCCTATTGTTTGACCCTGTCGACCGGTGATATCTATCTTGCGCCAAATGATACGCCACACAATACTATGAAAAGAAAACGTTAGTCGTAAATGCCACTCAAGTTAGGTGATTAGGTAAGAGGGGTCGGACATGCAGATGGCCCTGCTTTCCTTAAACTTCGCCGCTTCGTTTTACTAATAGCCTTTTCCTGTGGGAAAATTTTCAGAACTTGCAGCTAACACACCGCGGGCAATGTGAAGTATCCTTTTGCAATTGAAATGGTACGCTTTTGAATCCATTTTTGCAGTGGAATGTAGCGCATTTCAAAATTGAATTCCCTATTGAATTACAAACCCTGTTTTTTTAGTGAAAATGAATTTTTTTTACTGTGCATCAAACATTTTTTTCTTCTCTAAATAAAATTTAAGAACTTAAAACCCCTGAAAAGGTAACAAAAGGTGACAAATTGTCAAAAAGGTGACAAAAGTGACAAAAATAAAAAGGTGACAAAAAGTGACAAAAGGTGACGTGTTAGGAGCCCTGCAGCAGACTAGATACTGGACATGTTTAACCTGTCCGCAGTCCAGATCCGGCCCTCATAACAGGTTTACCTAGCCTGCAATCTAGATACAATCTTCCAAATATTTTTTTAAAGGCCTGGTCCTTCATATCGGCTTTACTAGCTGCAGTCCAGATACAATCCTCCTAACCTTTAATAGGACCGCAGTCGAGATCGGCCCAATACTAGTGGCCTGATTTATCTCTGGACTGTTTGTTACCTTTTACTATTGCATATTAAGAGATCATGTTAAAGGGGGTAGGGAAAGGGATGTTCACAAATATTTCGCTGTTTTGATGTTCATTATACAGACATTACACCAGGCCATGAAATATATTTTTTAATACAGGTCCACTTTGTGCACCTAAGTTTTTTAATTAGGTGCACAGGTTATATTTTAGGTGCATATTAAAAAAAAGTAATATAAGGGCATTAATGTAATGTAAACTACTTTATTAGTTGGGTATGTTTATAAAGGTCAGTAGTAGATAGTAAATAAAAATATTTAAACATCTAAATTCTCAACCCTCCAGCCCACGGCTGTCGCAACAGTCGCTTCAACAGCACCATCTGGAAAATGTTTCGATCATCGGAAAGTTCTGGTGGCAGTGGCACAAGTAAACCTTCCTCCTGTATAAACCCGTTACGGCCCAGCGATTTTTTTTCGCATTGTGTGTATTTAGGAATTTTAATTACGTTCCTTTAGAGCGAGAGAGGTCGATACTAATACTTTGTTCCAACATCAAAATAACATAAAACACGTTTTCCTCCTTCTTTTAACGTTAAGTACACTAAGTGCACCTAACGGGGAAAAAAAAAATAAAAAAAAATAATAATAATTATTATTATTTTCATGTGCACATTGCACCTGTGCACCTGGGTATTTCGAGCCCTGTATTACACCCCACAATAATGGACCGGACGCCAGCAGTTTTGCATAAATCGAACTACTTTTTTGGGGTGTTTTTCGTGCAATGGCCTGGGACCTTTTCAGGTTATTCCTGTTAAATGAATCTCCGACGCCTACATGAACATTTTGGACAAACAAGTTCTACCTACGCTTTGGCAATTTTGTGGAATGAACGAATGTTACTTCCAGGACGACAACGCTCTATGTCATGTTGCAGCCTCTGTCAAGCAGTGGTATCAAGATATGGATGTAAAAAAATTCTTAGAAAAAAAACTATTTTATTCGTAATCAGTTTCTGACAATCAACGCGAAAGCTTTCATTTTTAAATCTCTGAGTAAATTTTATTCCCATATAATAGAATGCAAATACAAAACTTGGGAACTTGCCCAAACAATATCACAAAATTGAAACTCGCGCTCGTGCATAGTTAAAATTCAACATGGAAAAAATATTCAAAATAAAGAGAAAACATTAGAAAATCTTGGCAATTTTATTGAAAACATTGATTTTAGTGATTTCGAACGTTAACGATATACCTAACAAAACAATGTCAGATGACGAGGCAACACCTGAGATGACACCTCACTCTCCAAACTTCCACACCATGCCAACGTGTGGACATTTGAGGCTATGACATAATTAGCGTGCACCAATCTCCGTTGTACACGACGCATGGTTGTGGTAAAAAGTACGAATCCTAAAGGGATAAACAGATTACATTTCCTGCCTTCTTACGATTTCAACGAAAGGAAGCAAAAAAACAAAAGCAGTTTGGCTGACATTGTTATGTTTGTTTTTTGTAAAATCGGAAAGAAATTATTCGGGTTAAAGATAGTCTTATATATGCACTTTACTGATTAAAGACTGATGTTATAAAACTGGTTGGTTTTAGTTTGTTCCCTCGATATTCCCAATATTCACTAAAGTTCCGGGTTTATTTCCCGAAATTCCCAAGTTTATTCTCTCTTCCGAAATATCTGTTTTTTTTTTGTTTTTTTTTTGTTTTTTTTTTTACATCACTACTAATAGTTACGTAAATTACAACATCGTGCGCTGCAGAACTGTCAAAAAATCTAATATGCTCCAGTTAGTTTTGATGATGAAATAACTTCATTTTATTCTGGACAAACTGTTCTACCTAAATACCTTATACCATTTGACATCTTCTTACACACTAGTAAAATAGACAATAGGTGAAGTTGAAAAACATATTTAAATCAATTTTATCAGCTACTAGCCAATGCGTGGCCAGCACAGTTCTTTTCGTGGGGTCGGTTATGACCACTGCTCGCTAACCCCGGTGATTGCTACGAATTCGTAGCCTATTAGATAACCGCCATTATGGCATTAACCGTGGTGTTGGCTTGCTTCGCAAACCAAATGGAAATTCGTTGCCTATTGGAATGAATTCCCTGCGTATTCCAATGTGGTTTTCTTCGCAAACCAAAGTATAAATATTATGAACTATGGTTTGCTTCGCAAATTCAATAACAGCCGTGGTGGGAGTTCACCGTGGTGTTGGTTTGCTTTGTAAACCAAATAATAGGAATTCGGCGTGACGTCACAATCTCTTGCGAAAATATAAATATTTAATTGAAAAATTATTTATTAAAAGAAAGTCACAAACGTATAAGGTAACTTATCTGGTGTCAAATTTTCCGCAGATTTCAAATCCGTTGAAATTTTTAATCTGTCTTCAACGATCCCGTTTTTACAAAAAAAGAACTAAACAATGCCAGCCAAAATTTTTTTTTTTTCCCTTCTTTTTTGCTTTCTTTCTCTGAATCATAAGAATGTATCATCTTTCGCTGAAATCATAAGAGGACAGGAAATGTAATCTTTATTTTTTGAACGCGAAAGTTGATGGGATTATCACAATCTCTTGCAAAAATATAAAATATATCCAATTTAAAAATTTTATTTATTTATAGAAAATTATGTATTTAGGTATAGATCTAAAGTGAAATTTTCCGCAGATTTCATAATCCGTTGAAATTTTTGCTCTATCTTTAACGCTCTAGGAAATAGAAAAAAAGAACTAAATAACTTCAATTTTAAGTTTATTTGTTTTTTATCGTCTGCTGAAAATTTTTCCTCCGCGAAATATGAAAACGGAAACGAAAAAAAACAAACTTAGAATATATGATCTTCTATGCCAGGGGTTCACAACCTTTTAGTAACTGCGTACCACTTGAAATTTTTATAAATTTTTGGCGTACCACCAGTTCTATATCTTTTAGAAACATATATCTAATGTCAGAAAAGTGCTCAATGGCTTGTTTTATTTTAATTAAAATACTAAGAAAGCTTCATATTTTATGATTAATGCACTTGTATTTCGTATTAATGATGTTTTAATAAAGGAAAAAATAAAACGACTATTGAAAATTAGTTTTACTCACAGGTCTAAAAACAAATAAATATCTCGTGCATATTTCTCATACATAAAGATAAAGGAATTCTTCGTAAAACGATTTGATAGGGAGAGATATCAACTTAATTTCGCCGAGACAGCCATGGAATAGAAATAGATAATCAGCCACAAAGTTTCTCTTTAAAAACGAATTGCTACTGTTAGCGTCATTTATTACAAAGTAATAAAAACGTTAATCACAAAATTGATTTCATATAATCCCATTTTTCCTACAACGCGGTTGTGCATACTAAAAAATCGAACAAACATTGTAGAATATTTGGGTCGCTCGTATCGTCCTTGCGTACCACCTAAAACGTTGCAGCGTACCACCGGTTGGGAATTCCTGTTCTATGCTGTTGCATTCAATAATAATTAAATTTCATTAAATTCATTTAAAAATATTCTAGATTGAATTTTTAAATTTACAGCTACCCAAAAAATTTCTGACTACCTGTGGTCAGGACTTTGTGTGCAGAAAACAAACAGACAGACAAGCACTTCCTTTTATAGTATTAGAGATTAATACAATAAATGTATCAACAAAATAAATGTAACTTGAAAGATTTGTATATGAATTTTTTTAATGGTTCGTGTGTTAAAAATTGCATTTAAATTACAATGCATTCAAAACACTAAGCGAATTACATAAAAAATAATTTGATTTTTATGTAGCTACAGAATAAACATTAATTAATTTATGATTAATTGATGAACTTGGTGTCAATTAGCAAGCCCTTTTGAGGTATGAGCGCGCATGTCCAAGCCTCAGCAAGCCACCTCTGTTCTCAAAACCATTCGACTACAAAATTTCTGTTTAGGTGGGAAGAAATAAGATGAATTAAGATAGTCGGGAAAATTGTATTTGATCATTTTATGGCCTTGAATCCAGAGTATGTGCAATGATTTGGCAATATCGATGAAAACAGCGCATGTGTGTCTCCTTTTCGTGTGTGATCTTTCTGAATGTATGTAGTCAATGACTCTCAATAGTTGGTGGTTAGTGGAGAGATGCTGAGTGAAGCCAAACTGTTGAGACATCATGATGTAGTTCGAGTATATAAATTCCTTGTAGCGTTCGAGAATGACCGCTTCGGCAATTTTGCTTGATGTGGGAGGTTGGACGTTATTCTCTTTTGAATTATACCTTTGAATTTGTTTTAGTATGAATAATGCTCGAAATAAAGGAGGATATTTTTTTCCCCGCGACTGTGCATTCCGTGAATATATAATTAAAAGATCAATTGTAAAAATTATATCAAAAATGAAAATAAAAAATTTATAATATTCTTGATTCTGTATTTATTTTTACTGTTATTAATTGTATTTCTTTATTTTTGTAACTGTTCAGAGCGAACTAATTGTTGCATGGTGCAGCCATCTATCGGCATATTGAGCACTTATTGACTCTGTCACAACTTTCCTGGAACCTCAATGAAAGGGCATTTTAAGACCTCGGGGCCCTAGGCGGTCGCTCAATCCGCCATTGGCTGGGAGGTAGATTTGATTCAAGGCTAGTAAGTAGCCTTAATTTAACTCCCTTAAGTAGCCTTGGATTTGATTATCGGTGGCGGTAAATATAGAAGAGAAATAATGGGGCGGGAGAATTTGATTAGTGATTTTGGTCGCGTTGTCTCATCTGAGTTAGAAATTTGGTATGTGACAGTTGCATTGAGAATTTGTTTGAAAAGTTTGTAGTTGTGTTGATAATGGGGAGAGTAGGATAGATTCGGACATTAAGGTAATTCCTGTAAATGTTGTAGTTTGGAACAAGTGCGAGGGCTGTTCAATAAAGAATGGTCATAAATTAATAAAAATAATTTCCTGTACTAATCCTCCAAATTTCTATGGTCTTTCACATAATACTCTCCAATACATTCAATGCACTTCTCCCACCTTTATTCCAGTCTTCAAACACATGATGGAAGACATTTTTTGACAGGTCATTCAAAATCGCCTACGCAACTTTTACCACTGCCTCTGTGATGATGAAAACCGCTTTTCTCGGAGGTGTTTCTTCAAAATTTTGGTGGGGGGGGGGGGGAATGCATGGTGCTACATCAGGACTATATAGAGAATGGGGAACACACATGACATTGGTATTTGAAAGATCTGACGATTTTTTTAAGGCGAAAACAAAATTTCAATGCAGTGTATTGAACTTCGTGTGTCACATTCATTTTCACTGTAGGCGAAAGTAAAACTAGGAGTTCTTGGCCGGCTGCCAAGGCCTCAGCAATGACGTCAAGACCGAGAAACTTGCGCTATCTATTCTCCACTTATCCCGCTACAGATTCAATATGAATTTAATTTTTCTTGATTTTTTTAATCACTTTCACAAAAATTATGATACTTCTTTATTCGACAGCCCTTGTATGTTGATTGATTCTGAGGTGAGTCTCTTGCAGACAAATCACATCAGGGTTGTGTGTGTTCGTGAATTCTCTGAGTTCGATTATGTTGTTGCATATACCGTTGACGCTCCATAGACATTTTAAAAGTCCAAGGTTTATTCGACCCATCAAATGTTAGAGGATGAACATTGAGCGAGAACGAAAAGTTTAAGAGGACTCTGGACTGCGCGGTGCTTGTTTAAGATCTCACTGATCCCTCCAATGACTGGAAAATTGTCGACAAGCAGTTGCCACCACAAGACGCGCGACCCCATCAAAATTGAATTGGCTCTAACATTCGATGTATTTTTTTTTGCCAAAGAGACGAATTTCGCTCCATGGTAATGCATTTCGCAACCAAAAGTAACTTTCGGTTTCATCGAATCTATTCTTTCGGGTGTATTCCCGGACCGTCGTGTACAAAGGAGGCTGTGGCACGTCAAATGTGCCGTGGCCTCACGGTTGGAGTGGGGTGCCAGCTCAGGTGTTGCTTCGTCATCTGACCGTGGTTCAAAATTACGAGGTGTTGTCCTCGGATCTTTCCCTTAAGGGACTGATCCCGGACCGTCGTCGATAGCCCGTTGTGTTGCTTTAGTACGACGTTAACTAAAAATTACCATTACCTCGTATTTCTCCAGAGAGAGGTTAATTAATACCTTCCACAAACAATAAAAAAAAAACATATAAAAGAGATTAAAATACCTACATACCCATAATTTTTAATCATAAGGTTACAATTTGTTAATTAATGTCGTACTAGAGCAACACAACTGGCTATTGACGACGGTCCGGGATCAGTCCCTTAAAGGTAATGGTAATTTTAGTAAACGTCGTACTAGAGCAACACAACGGGCTATTGACGACGGTCCGGAATCAGTCCCTTAAGGGAGATTCGAGGACAACTCGTAATTTTGAACCACGGTCAGATGACGAAGCAACACCTGAGCTGGCACCCCACTCTCCAAACTTCCACGCCAACCCAACGTGAGGACTTTCGGCCACGACAGATTTAAGGTGCACCAGCCGCTTCTACACCATACGTTTACAAACATCCATGCCCGGACCCGGATTCGAACCAGGAACCTTCCGATCTAGAGGCTAACACCTTAACCACTATACCGGTTGGTCGGCGAAAGATTCGAGGAAATCACATAATGTGGAAGATGACTTTTTTTAATCATAAGGACGCATTCGTAAATTGTTTGTCCGTTAAAAAAAAGCTGGATATTCAATGCAGCAGTGGTATTTTATTAAGAAACATAAAAAAAAAAAAAAAAAAACGTTATTCAAGATTATTTTATTGCATTATATATAATTAAGGAACCAATTGTCCCCTAAAAAAATTCGTGCTTCCGTTAATTATAAAAATCCAAAGTGCGGGATTTCAGATGTTTCATGGAGTAAATGAAAATGTGTTGCAATGAGATATGCACTAAAATACACCATTTACTTAAAAGTAGTTCTTGAAAAATGAGATATCAGATGGATTGTGATAGCTAACTCGGAGGCTACTCGTGCAGTGGATGAATCACTGAGCCAAATACATTTTCAATAAGTGCAACTAATTCTTGTGTTGGCTTCTCAATTGCTGTCATGCATCCCGTTTTCTTATGGTTGGGCTTTGCCTTTAAGATAGACTAACCACGGCGTTGCCATAGACAGTTCTTAAAATTAGACCATTTTAACATTATGCAGATATGACTGCACTGGTCCCCTTAATTAAACAGGCCCTTTCTTTGACAGTGAAAATGCAATAAATTATTCTAAACCTGTAAAATCGTGGTCGCACAGTAAAGTTCAAATTTTCTTAGAGAAATTAATGTACGGTATATTTTAACACAAGGATTTTTATTTTGTGCCTAACATGCATCTAAGAAATTGTGATCCTATTTTATTCTCAATTATATTGAAAAAGGAATGAACAAACCTCATTAAAGTCCCAATACAAGAAAAGAATGGTTTGTTTATCTAAAGACTGAATGTAGGGGAAAAAAACAAAAACCTAAGATTAAGATAAAATGGTCTTGTGCCAGTTAAATAATCCAAGTACTAGTAACAAGAAACCCTATTGTACCCTGATAAGCATATCCTGATAGTAAAAGTAAACTTCAATCATTTGGCACTAAAGGTTGAGGCGTATCAGAGAAACCCCATAAAGCCGTGACTTATGGCATTTCTTGCATGAAAAATACTTCTACTATACATATGGTACAATGTAGTGTAGTGACCTGACTTATCGTGCACCACTTACACCCTAAAGAATTAAATTTTACTGAAAACTCGATTTCGACAAAAAAAGTTACATAGCGATTTCTCTCAAACACACAAATAACTCTTTCAAATATAATAACATTAAAACCATAGAGAAGTTAGAAAAATTAAAAGATTATCAGTATTTTATTTCATTTTTTAAAAGGTAAATACTACAGATAAAATGGAATTTATTTAAGGCATATGAACACTAGTGACATTTAGAAAATCATATTAAAATCTTTGGGTACACTAATTAACATTTAACCTAATCTTTGAAGTAGTAAAGAGAATAAACAGAATTGAATATAATTTGTATCACATAAAGAACTTACTGTATTTTCAGGTACCAACATTTTAAAAATCCATTTTTTACAAGTGTATGTTTAAAATTTTAAACACATAACAATAAAATAGTATTTATAAACAATTCAGATTCCTAATCATAACATCACTAATTATTGTATATACATTTAGAATCTTACAAAAAAAGTCCTACATATCAACAAAAACTAATTACAATTATTTAAATATATTTTAGTTTTATAAAAAAATCCAAAGTTTCTTATTTATTAACAAAATTAGCATACCTTTAAAGCATAAATTTATCACAATATTGTATTTATGGTTTGTCGCAATGACACATTTTTTAAACATTTGCATAAAATCACTGGGGATAGTTACATGGAATAGAAGAAAAACAAAACATGGAAAGACATTAAAAATAAATTTGCTTGGCTAAAAATTCACAAGAAATTAGTGATTCATTAAAAATTTTTGTTAACATTATAATTTCACGCAATTAAAACCTGTTGTGCATAATTGACAATGGTTATAAAACATACTTTCACAAATGAAATATATTACATTTTTTGTATGCTTCACTTTCATGTACTGACTAGAATATATACACATAAAAACTATTTTTCAATAAATGAGTTTAAAAGTACTTAACAAACATTGATGAATTGGCTTTGACAAAAAGCTACCTGCTTTTCATTCACAAACGTTTCAAGTTCCTCTTGCTTTGTTTACTACCAATAACCATTGATACTTTTTTAGAAGTTGAGCAAGTGTGACTTTTCAAATATGGGCTTAGGCATCTTTGACAAAAAGCATAATTACACTCTGTACAAAGATATGCATTCCCTAATTGACTCTTAGCAGCATATTTACACCGTGGACACTTCATTAGAATGCTGTTTTCCAGAGCTTTACCTTCCTGTAAAAATAAATGAATAAATTATGAAAAAAAATTTATAAACAGAAATAACTGAAATACATTATTCTGTAGGTCATACTCGATTTTTAAAAATGATGATATAACTAGCTTACGACCACTCAGGCTTTTCATTATTTCTAATTTATTTAAAAAAACTGGAGTGTTTATTGTTTATTCACAATATTTATCAAATTAAATTAGAGTTTAATAGGCATTGAGTCCAAAAAAATTGCTTTAAGCAGTGTCTTTTGGACTGATACATTGTGTCTAATACAAACTTATTATTTTTTTAGAAGCTTTATTGTGAATGTAGTATTCTAAGCAAGCACTGATGCCTTTTGCATGAGGACTGGAAAAGGTTTGAAGTTTTTTACAACATACAACTTATTATTACTATTTTTGTATTTTTGATACTAGTACCATCATACGTAGAGAAACTTGTACTAGAACTAAATGGGGAAATGTTACAATTTCATTTATTATCACAACATACTTGCCAACTTTGAAAACTGCATCAATAAAACTTTTGTGTGAATGCCCCTTGCCATAAAACCCAAGATAAATACACGAATGTGTATTAGAAATATCCATATATGTCACACTAACTAATATTATTTGAATTTAAAAATGCATAAGTAAAAATTCACATTTTTATCAACCACAGAAACCTTGCAAAGCAGGAGTGTTTTAATACCAAACTAAACACATCCTGTAAAAAACGTATTCACTTTATGAAAACCTAATTTTTGCATCCAAAATTGTATGTTACATATAATTAAAACTTGTCAGTATTACACATCATTAGTGTTCATAAGGCTTATTTACAAGTAGATGAACGGAAAAAAAAATCCAATGTTCTATTTACAAAGTTGTTTCTTTTAGTGTTTTATGCAGAAGAGGGGGTTGCAGAAAAATTCAATGAAACTATAGTAGCTTTTTTTGGTCTTTAATAATTCTGCACTAAATTTCTGCTCAAAATAAGGTTTGGGTTTTCAACACCAACAAACTTTCCAATGTTTTATTAGAAATGAGAGAACGGTATACAGTTTGGTTCTTTCTGACGAAGCTGAAGATTTTCTTGCACTCTGCATTGTAATGGGGGACGTGCAGAATAGAAAGCAGAATTTTGGCCAATCTAGTGAATTTTTAGAAGTCCATCAGCCCCTCTAATTTTACCTACTTCAACCCATTGCACATCAATATGGTCATGTCCTTTTATAATCACAGATAAATCTTCCAGCTGAAGACAACAAAAAATTTTGTTGTTCAGCTGAAAGATTTATCTGTCCTGTAGATAAAAAAAGAGTGTCTCCTTTTCCAACTCATTCATTAGTTCGTCTTCAATAATTTTTTTTTAAATTTTCAAAGTGCAAAAAAAAGGAACAACTAACAACAAAATTGCAATAACATTAAAAAAATCACTAGAAAGGGAAAAAAATAAGGCTTGATTTCAATCTTTGAAACAGTGTTGCATTGCAGGTATTAATTGTAGAAGGTCGATGTTTCATCGATGTTGAAATATCAATGTCCTATCCCTACTACAAAACACTCTTATATAAACTTTTTTTTCATAGGGTACGTCCATAGTGCACCGCTTCCAGCTTCCTGCTTTACCGCTTAAACCGCGGCAGTTGCAAACAGCGTTGTAAAACCGCGCGATTCTAGCAGGGGGTGGCTATAGTGCAACGGGCGTTGAACTGCCTATCAGTTTGCAACATGAGCTATCACATGAGGATCTATTGCAGGGATGGCGAACCTATGACCCGCGGGTCACACTGGCCCACGCAGGCTTTTTAAATGACACACGTGTTGATTTTTATAAACTTATCATTTCATCATATACATAAATTTTTGATATTTTTCGAACCCTCCTTTTAAAAAACATGAAAAAAATATCAGTGTTAATAAAAAACTTAAAATTAAAAAAAAAATTGCACAAAGGATTTTTGTAAAATGTTTTAGACAGGGTGTAAAAAAATCATGATTAAAAAATATATCAACTGGAATTTTTTATTTAAATCGGATTTTTTTAAATTTAAATCAGATTTTTTTATTTAAATTTCTGTAGTTTCTCAACTGTTTTTACAAAAGACTGTATAAATTTTTTAAATAAAAAATTGAGCTTGTGACATGGTAAATCAATATTTACTTAACATTTGTTTAACTTTAAAACACAAGTTGACATCCTACATAGTTTTTCTTGAGTAAATTACATCATCATGTTAACAAATTTATCAGTAAGAGTAAGTGACAGACCTGAACTACAGCGTGAGAAGTAGAATAGAGGACAGAGAAATAATCAGACTTTTGTTTATTCTAATAATAAAACTGCCGAGCAGCAATAATAAATGAATTTTCACTTAGTTTTAATTCATATTGGATCTTTCTTTCTTCCTGCTGACATTTTAATGGCTGTGTGAATATGTACATTTCTACTCTTTTGCACACCACAAGAATAAGCTGAGCCTTAAAAAACTTTACTTCGAACTGTGTGGGTTTTTTTTAGTTTATGAAATCAGTCACCCCTTTAGTTTATAATTTTGAATCAAACTGTTACGTACTTCCTTTAAGTGTTTATGTTACGAGTGTTGTTAATCAGGAATGTTTATACATTACTCTTCCTGGCATTTAGATTTATGATGTCATGTGTGTTTACATTACTGTTTCCAGTATATAGTATATTCTAAATTACAACTGGATGTTGCAATCTTTTATAATATGCAGTAATTGACCTAGTTCCCTCTTTGCTGGGTGTAGCCATTAGTGCTGAAATCACCATGAGTGAAGAAAGATTTAAGCATTTGACTGTTTCTGTGATTATTCTGTGGTGCATTTACTTAGTTATAAAAATGTGTGTTTAGTTGTGATTTAAATCAGTGATTTTTTAAAAAATCATTTGATTAAAATCATGATTTTAATTGTTAATTTAAATCTAGTGATTTAGATCTTGACACCCTGGTTTTAGATTTATTGATTATACATACATAATGCTGTTTTAAAATTTATGTGAATGCCAATTGAGTAGAATATGTAAATTTATAAAATACCGCTTGAGAATGAACACATATGGTAAATACTAATAATAGACATATTTATTAAGGCCCCGTTCATACGAGGCGCGTAAAACGCGCGTTTTGGCGACAATATTTTGACATACAACAATGTTCGATGGCTCAGTTCGGGTCAAGTTCTTAATCGGTTTGTCATTTAATAAGAAATTACGCTCTTTTTGAATGAAAAAAACAATAATTGTGACGAATTTTCAAATATAGATTAGTTATATGATTTTATGTTTTAATGCGATATCACTCAGCATTTTAATGAAGTAAATAAAAAAAACTTCAAGGAAATGGACAAATTGTTTTAATGATGTTTGAGAATATTAGGATATTTATGACGACACTTGACATTTTTACCAGGGATTTGGAAATGGAAATCATGAAATATTTTCCTCAGTTACAAAAACATTTTCAAAACACAATAACAATGGAAAATACACTTGACATTCAAGAAAATGCAACAAAAAAATATTTAATGATTATATACAGTAAATAAAACAAGGCCTTTGAAGATAGATTTAATCAATTTAAAAATATGGAAAATGCATCTCACTTTATTTTATATCCATACAAAACGAAATTCGAAACATCGGAGTAAAACGAATTTAAGTGGTTGGGTATCCATGATTTAGAAATGGAATTAGTTGAATTTCAGAGCAGTATAGTTTGGAAAAATATATTTGATAACATGATTTCCGAAGTAGAAGGGAAAATATCTGAAATTAGTGCAAATTAGAATGAACCCGCACTAATATATTAAACGTATGGGATTATTTACAAAATAATTTATATCAATGAAGAACGTTGCAAATGCTCTTTTAATGATGTTTGGATCCACATAATCACGTAAAAAAATATTTTGTCCCAAATTACACTTTTTAGAAACACTTGGAAATCGAAACATCTTCGTCTGCTTCCATTTTGTTCCAACAACCAAAGAGCGTAGAAGTACAGAACGGAATAACACAACAAACTAAACGAGCGAGCCAAGCGGGTAAGCGGTTCAAGCGGGAAAAAGAATTAATAATTCATTCCGGAAAAAGCGGGTAAAGCAGGCGGAAGCAGGTGCACTATAACCGCACCAATACAGTTTACGCTACTTTTCCTCCCCGCTCAACTGCCGCAATAAAGCCGGAAGCTGGAAGCGGTGCACTATGGACGTAGCCATAGGCTGCAATTCTTTTGTGAAAACAAAAGCCTACAAGATAGCCAGTCAGACATGACGTCGCCAAGAGAGCAATAGAAATAGGATCATATGCGCATGACAATGCTTATGTAAAGTCCGACAGAAAATTTTATGGTTGCAGAGAATGAAATATTTCGATTGCTCGTAAAAATTAATGGTTATCCGTAAAAGTTGGCAAGTTTGTCACAATGATGCAAAGTTTGAAAAACAATAGTGTTTTGAAAGTTGTAGGCTAAACATTTGCATCATAGAATGCAATTGATTAAAAGTAAAATTGGTTAAATTTTCTTTAAACCTTACCTACTAATAAAAATCGAGAAACCCATTCCTCAACATTCATTCAACCCAAAAAAAATTTAAGAACTCCAATTTTTAAAGTAGTGATCATACAAAATTCTTTTTATTTGTTTTTACTGTGGTAAAAATTTTAATAGCGAATTAAATATTGTGATTTGTATTCTTCATCCGTATGTGTATGTGAAATTTCTGTACATCTTATTTGAAACATTCATGTTCATAAGGACTTAAAAAGCTGATCTGGGTTCCTGCTCATCAAGCAAAGGAAAACAAGGCCTTTTAAGGCTGTTTTTCCATTTCTTGAGGATTCATTTCAGATTGCCATTACTCTCTGATGTGAAATTTAACCACAGTAGAAGTGTAGAACACATGACCAAGTCTAGCGAGTGGAAAGTTCTTTTGGGTTCACAAAAGTATGCTTTCCCATCGTCATTCAGCAGTGAACTGAAATCAGCTGCTTAATCTGTTGCCCTTGATGGTTAGTGCTATCACTGCACCAGAGAATGCTGTCATTGTAGAACTCACTAATCAGACGCACACATCAATATCACGTGGTGGCAAGTATATGAAGCAGATATATCCCGTATAAGAGTGTAACTAGTGCTAGAGAAACTGATTGTGATGTGAAAATGCACATATCAAGATGCTGTAGTATCAAGGCCATCTTTCTTAATATCACCGTATATGCATATTTTAGGTATTTGGTGAGAAGATTTCAAGAAAGCTATTTGAAGTGCCATGCATGCTCGAGTGGTAAGAGAATATTAACTACTTAATATCATTGTTCATAGACTGAAAACCATGGCAGTTCCATGAAACAAGGGAAGTATAAGGTATAGGTATTTGGTGAGAAGATTTCAAGAAAGTTATTTGAAGTGCCATGCATGCACGGGTGGTAAGAGAATATTAACTACTTAATATCATTGTTCATAGACTCAGCATTTCATATCCACCAGAAGAAAAACATTTCATAGCATGTGAATCTTGAATTGATCGGAAAAGTTTGATTTGAGATTGGCCTTCTGACGAGAGCGACTTTCTCTTTTGCAGCTCTAAGCTAAAATGGTCAAGGAGATTTTGACTTGGCTGGGATTTTTTACGGGGTGCTGTATTCTGATAGCTCGATTAGTGGACTGTATTCTAACCACAATTTGTTGCACCAAAAACAAGTTTATTAACCACCAATATAACAAGGTTGTGGAAGGACCTATATCAGGCTTCTAATTCTTGAATGCCACCCACATGCTCACAGTACCCTCTACTATACATACATATACACAGTACCCTCTACTATACATACATATACACAGTACTCTCTACTATACATACATACATATACACAGTACTCTCTACTATACATACATATATACAGTACTCTCTACTATACATACATACATATACACAGTACTGTGAGATCGTAGTCCACAAGGGAGCCGACAGCCACATGTGTGGAAACAACTCAGGGTCGGCCTCTGTTTCTTGTGCACCCCGATTTCCACCGGACAGCGGAGGTTTGTGAAGAACCGCCGGTTGTCGTTTTTTTCGCACATGTGGGGAATCTGAGACCCCTTGAGTGGGAGGTGAATTGGAAACAGAGGCGACGTGAAGAAAAAAGGTTGTTGCCCCGAGAAGGAAGAAAGGGGACTCGAGCTAAGGAAGCCACAGAGGAAGGTGGCGAACGAGGGAGCTCTCTGCAAAATTACACAGGGAAGTCAAAGCCCGTTGAAAAACAGACAAACTCGAGAGATGAAATTTACTGTTTCAAGAGGAACAATCGTGCTGTTTGTTATTGGTTGTAAAATTCACTGTACATAGTAGTCCTATTTGATGTAAATTTCTTTTAAGACATAATTAAATTGTTTATAACGAAAACCGTTGAGTCTCACTCCATTGGTAATAGTATGGTGTACCAAAAACGCCACAGTACCCTCTATTGCTGATGAGTTTGGGAAACTTAACACTCCCTGCTCTCACAGAGCGGCCTCTACAATATATGGGATACTTAACAGGGCGAGGAGAGCTTTTCTAGATATCAGTAGTATCTATGGTTGCAGCTGTGTAGTTGATTGTTGGTTGGCTTGGGCTTTTATGGTGCATATTGGACCTGCATATCAAGTCAGGTGTAGCAGATTGAGTTTGTTTCACTGGCAATAGGGCCAGCAGTGAAAATGACATTTCAAGGATTTATGTGCATTTATTGCCATGAAGAGAAAAATCCTGACCCTGCAGCAGCAAGTCCAACAAGGACCTTTTGTTACTGCATCAGTACTAACAGGGTCATATGCGTACCTTTGAAGAAGGCTCCACCTTCAACAAGTTTTCCCAATTGAACCTGTGTCGTTGCAACTTGCTGATTGCAAGTGCAGTGGGCAAACTCGCTGAGCCATGGTGGTCACATAATGAAATGGTTTGTTTGGTTTTACGGCATAAGAGCCTTAGTTGGCCAAGCTGTGCCAAACAAGTATATGAACTTACGCATATAAAGAAAATTTCACTGAGATAGAAGTGAGAAATACATCCAGGAAGGAATCAAACCTGCATCGACCAGCAACTTGCAGACTGCTGTTGCAGTGGGCAAACCCACTGAGTCACAGTAACTCCCTATCAAGAAATGAAGTGAATATAAATAGTCAATTTCAAGATTTCATCACATAAGTATGTGATTTTTGGATTTTATGGCACAAGATTCATATGTATATGTGTACTGTCCCTTGACAAGTGAAGAACATCACTTTCAAAATACAAGATTTAAGCTTTCCAGACCAGAGCGTAGTGTTCCTTAGGTTGGAGAAGTCATTTTTCCTTGTAAGGTTACTTCCCCCCCCCCCTGTTTTCACCAAAATATTTTTTGATTTAGCATTTCACTTGTAAGTTAATGATATGTTGAATAAAAGTGAAAATAATCATACTTTACCTTTAAAAAAGAGTCAAATTTTGTTGTAGCTTGCGTTTTTAGAGGCTGTTTTGAAGTAGCTGCAAAATTGCACTTGTTGAATAGCACCGTTTTGTGTTCACCATCATGCGGACTGTACTTTTCTTCAAGTTTGATCTCTGATAAAGTTGAAGAATGGTATTGATTTTCCTAAAATAAATTTAAATATATTAAATTGATCATCCCTATAGATAATGCTAATGCTTAAAGTGATATTTAAAAATTGATAAGGGGAAGACGGGGTACAATGAAACAAGGGGTACAATGAAACATTACTTCTAAAATCAGTACAATTTGTCACATAAAGTTGCAATTTATAAATATGTTATACAACTATAAGTTCCAATTACTGATGTGATTTGGATACATTCGCACTTCTACAACATTAGCAATAGAAGATTATTGGTTTTTCACCATTGAAAGTAAGTTTCTTTACTAAAAGTAATTTTGTTTCTTTTTCCTCGTTGTTATATGTAATAATTATTTTTTCTATACATTGTTATCTTTGTGTTGTCTTCATACCTCCAAAACCAAAATTAAAAAAAATAAATATTAGAAGCTTGAAATGTTTTTTTATTTAGTAACCTCAGTACGGGGTACAATGAAACACTTGCAGATGGGGTACAATGAAACATGTTTCATTGTGCCCCGGGTGAATGCATTTACTTGAAGTAATATATCAATGGTAAATATAATATCAAAGATATAAAATAACATATTACTGGTTGTCGTTAATCTAAATAAAACACTTTTACTAAGGAAATGGCAACACCCAACATTAAAGGAGAAGGCAACACCAAATCAAAACAGTAATCATTTTGAAAGCAAGAAAAATTAAACTGTTTTTTTTCCTTCTAAAAAAAGTACAGATTTCAATAGTAAGTTAGATTTTTTATATTCAAAAACATTTAAGAATAGTTTATTTATTTCATAGGCGTAAACTGCACTTACTGCAGTTCACAATCCTCCTAAAGTTCTTGGTCAAAGGGGCCAAAAACAAATAGGTCAATTAATTTCTGGTGAAAGGGGTGTTCTTGTTACTATGTGTGGATTTATTAATGCTTCTGGAAATTCCATACCCCATTATTTAGTATTCCTAGTGTAAATTTCAAGTTTTGCATGTTGGATGGAGCTGTTTGTGGGACTGTGGGTGATGCAATAAAATCGGGTTGGATAAATGGAGATATTTTTGTTAATGTTCTAACAGATTTCCAGGCACATACACGCTGAACGAAAGAAAATCCAGTTCTACTAATAATGGACTATCATGAATCACATATTGCAATTTCCAGTCTAAATTTTACTAAAGATAACGGAATTGTTGTTGTAACCCTGACCCCCATACCAGTAACAAATTGAAGCCGCCTTTAGACAAAACTGTGTTCAAGTCACTTAAAAATTTCTTCAATCTAGCTGCAAATGATTGGATGCTGTGTAATCCAGGTCGTACAATCTCTATCTATGAGATATCTTCTTTGCTTGGCACTGCTTATTTTCTTATCACTCCACATAATATTACAAAAGGTTTTTCAGCAACTGGAATATGGCCTTTCAATAGAGAAATGTTTTGTGAAGAAGATTATTTGTGTTCGTATGTGTCAGATAGGCCTTGTCCTACTGAAAATTATTCCCATGGTCAGATTAATGAAACTGATGAGCTGAGTAATGAAACTGAAGACCAGACAGACAAAGCCTAAGAATCAGAAGTGGTGGATCTTGCCATAAGTAAATCAGAATTACTGACTGTAGGTTGATCAGCAAATGTTCATACACCATGCACTAGCTCTAAACCTGTGAGGAAATACATTTATCCTCAAGAGATAAAACCTTACCCCAAGGCTGGTCCAAGAAAAGTAAGAGTAGGAAACAGAAAAAATAAAAAGAGTTTAGTTCTAACCACACATGTAAAAAATGCTCTGGTTAAGCAATTAGAAAGTAAAAAGGGGAAAAAAACTAAGAAGAGATTGTTTTCAAAACAAACTCTGCCTCCTACAGACTCTGAAGATGACGATGATCCGGATTATTTTCCAGCTCCAGATGATCACTGAAGTACTAAGAATGAGATATCCACACATAACAGTGTGACACAAGCAGTATCTGTATAAATGATTGTTTTAATCAATGAGAGTGAACTGAAAAAAGGAAATATATTCTGTTGGAGAAATCATAAATTTAAATGAAGTTGAATGTGACTAAAATAAACTATATAGGGTGAAAATTGCTTGCATCATTTGGAGTGTTTCATTGTACCCCAGTATGTGTTTCATTGTACCCCGCCATACGGGGTACAATGAAACACTTTGAGACATTTACTTTTTGTTATTTTACAAGCAGAAAGATATTGTTTAGAATCTAATAAAAATTTATTTAAATGGGGAAAATACAAGATTAAAAGTATGCATTAATTATATTTTTGTGCATGCAAAATTGTGGATAGGAAAAAATAATTAGTAAATTTTGTTTCATTGTACCCCGTCTTCCCCTATATTCCTTAATTTCAAAACATGCTTGAAGCACTTCAATTAATTCATGAGGGAAAGTATGACCTTGTGATATCTATTTATAAGAATTTATAATTATGATCAGATACGATTGCAAGATAAGCCACATTTGAAAACTAATGTTCAGAACCACTATTAAAGTCATATTACAAAGAATTATTTAAAATTTTTATTAAAAAAAAATACATTTGATCAAGGTACAATAATAAAAATTTTAGCATAAAAATGCGATTTTACTTTAGTTCATTTAATTTGTGTTCAAATTATCACTCTTATTTAAAATGATTTTTTTTACAAGAATTTCAATCGAAAAGAATTAAAGAAATATTTACCTTTTGAGAAAATTTATCTTTCAAAAATGCTTTTCGCCTACAATTAGCATGGATGTCATGCTGAACAGCTTCACTCCAATTTTTATTCACACAGCTTATTCGGCAAAGATCTTCAGCAGACAACAGGGACAGCAGATGAGATGTGATTGAAAGCAAATTTTTCTTTTCGAATTCTCCAAGAAAATCAACTTTGTTCCTTAGTATAAAATTGACAAACTGATCTTTGTTGCAGTCAACATGAAGGGAAGAGGTAGTTTTATTTACAGGACTGATGTTGTGACTGTTGTATACATTAACAAGTTTTATGTTATGATGAGAATCAATACTGTAGCATTGTCTGTCTGAATCAAGGAATTTTCTTTTAAAGATAGCTTTATCTTGCTCACCTGAAAGATCCTGTATCTTAAACGACGGAAAAGAATTTTGAAAAGCATTCTCTTCATCTTCAAATTTGTATACATAATCATTGAAACTGTCACATAGAAAGTCAGCAGAACTACTGAAGTCGAGTTCTCTTGCTACTGCATTGGAATCAAAATGTTTTTCATCAAAATGGACGCATGGACTTTCATAAACTTGAAATCTTGTAAATTCGACAAGTTCAGTCACTCTCTTAAAATTAGAGATTTCTTTGATAGGCGATAAAGCATGTAACACTTTGTCCAAAGGCAATTTGTCACAGCTGCTAAAATATCCACTGTCACCATGTGGTGGAATTGGCGTACTGGTAGGTAAAAACCCTTTAAAAAAGAAAATTCAAGTTAGAAACAAAAGAATTAGCTGGTTTTTAATTTAAAAATTCCATACATAAAACTTAGGGTACTTTTAAAAAATCGTATATCATTCAACTTAAAAATATATTCCTTTTTAATGTCAGACAAGAACTGAAAAATGTTAGGATTTCCAATCCATCAAAAAATTATAATCTAGAAACATTAATTTAGACAACTAGAAATTTATTGTATGCCCACTGATCCAAAAATATAAATAAAAAAATTGTATAACTTTTTAAGTTCACAAATAATAATATTTGAAAGAAAGTTTGACATATCTATTTGCAAAGTAGCTTTGAATATTAAAAGCCATCTACTACAATAGAAATATTTGAATCATTGCATTAAAATATAAAAGATGAGAAGAGCCATTGATTCTCATTGGGCACATAGCAGAGAAAGCCCAAAGACTTCGCAAATGTAGGCAAGAGGCGAGGTCAACAGTTGTTCAGTGAGAACAGGGGGCACCATCATCGACTGTCATCATTAGTTGCGATTTAAATCAGTGATTTAAAAAAAATCATTTGATTAAAATCATGATTTTAATTGTTGATTTAAATCTTGACACTCTGATTTTAACCAACAAAGTGTGAGGTATATTTAAACTTTAGAAGCAAATTGCAGTCATGATTGGTTCAGTCTTAAAAACATGATATCAGACAAAAGCTAAGGGGTGGTACATAAAGTGTGTTCACTTTAAAATCGCTTTAAATTCCAATACATCACATCAATCAATTAATTAAATCACTTTAAATATATTAAATTAATGCTGTTATTGTCGGATGAAAAAAGAACAAGCAAAACAAACATTGATTTGTTTTTAACGAATTTACTATAAAATTTCCAGTCAACTTTGCAAAAGTCAGAATTTTAGATTTCTACAAGGTAGTGCTTGTGAGCTATTTGACAGAATGTGAAGTTAATTTTTTAATTTCAAATAACTATATACAAAATGATATAAGTTAATCAAAGAGTACTTTAGCAAAATGTCAAATAATAAACATTTCAAAATTCATCTGCTACCAATTTTAATTACAACTTTGTTTGACAGCAAGTATTCATTCCTTTGCAGTTGTAGTAACATGATATAAGTATAGACTAGTAATTTAATTTTTAAATCTTATTAATTGAAAGATTTCATATAAAATTTGTGACTTTCCTACAAGTGACTTTGGAAAAATTAACTTACAAAGCCAACGATTTAATTTAGATTTCGTGTCCTTCCATAACATCATGTATCTTGTCGCAATGTGTTGCGATAATTACACACAATATAAGAAAATGAAAGAATAATTGTTTGGTTTGTTTTCACCGTTTACTGTCCACAATTTTGAGTAAAATAAAATCTTACTATGAATAGTTAAAAAGCAAATAAATTCCACACAGTACCTTTATTTAAAGGTGTTGAGCACATTTTAGTTTTAAATTTCGTTTAAAACATTCATTTCGTATAACTAGTTTCACCGCGAAACATCGAGACCTTTTAAAAGTCCCACTTCAAATAAAAAATATTCCACCAATGAAAGCACAGCTTATTTCAGTGATCATCTTCTTCCACCATTCAAAGTATTAATATAACTAGTTTAGGCGTGATCTCGTCATCTGACCGTGGTTTAAAATTACACAGTGAACCGTCACAACCTACCTACTTTTAACACTTTTAACGAAAGATCAGATCCCAAACATTTGAAATAACCACCGAGACCTTTGAAAACTCCTGAACTGGCAAGTCAACCCACTCTCCAAATCTCAAATAATAGATTTGAAAAGTTAAAATTCGCTTGCCAACATTAGGTCCATTTTTTTGGATGAGCAGACAGGCGTTTCAATTAATGTCTCACTGATAGGTAGGTTTCGTCATCTGACAATGGTTCAAAATTACTTGTTGTCCTCGCCTCTATCCCGTTGGGGATTGATTACCGACCAACCGGTATAGTGGTTAAGGTGTTAGCCTCTAGATCGGAAGGTTCCTGGTTCAAATCCGGGTTCGGGCATGGATGTTTGTAAACGTATGGTAATGGTAATTTTAGTTAACGTCGTACTAGAGCAAAACATCGGGCTATTGACGACGGTCCGGGATCAGTCCCTTAGAGCAGTGGTCCCCAACCCCCGGGCCGGTACCGGTCCGTGGATCAAATGGTACCGGGCCGCCGAAGGAACATTAAATTATTTCCATTTTATTTACTATGGTATATATTTCTCTCGGGTTTGTGCGGTTCTTATCTGTGAAGTGACCACTCAAATTAGGAGGTAGTAAATCAGAACTTGAAATTTGTTCTGAAGAGCTTCAATTATAATTTCTGAATTTTGTATGTCTCTATTTTCCAATTTTGACAAATGTGACAACTGTTTTCAAGTTGGCAGACAAAGTAGCTGCATTTAAAGCTAAATCTAAGTTGTGGGGACGGCGCGTGAACAGAGGCATTTTGGACATGTTTCAGACATTAGTGGGTATTTTAGGCGAGACTGAGCCTAAACATTCATTCTCCCAGTTGGTGCACGATCACCTGTCTTTGCTTTTAAAAGAGTTCGAGTGCTACTTCCCAACTACAAAAGACGCACGAACTAGTATGGAATGGATCCGCGACCCATTTTTCAACAAATCAGGCGAATCTAGCATGTCTGTGCAAGAAGAAGATCAACTGCTGGAGATTGCAAATGAAGGCGGCCTTAAAACTACTTTCGAGACAACAACTTTGCCGGAGTTAGGAATTAAGGTGCCTGCCTACCTTCGGAGTGTTTTTTTTTAAATACTTTAAATTTTCACTCGATTTGTACTTTATACCATCAAATACTTTAAAAAACTATGTAGAATATATAAAATAGCTAAATATTAATTTTAGTTTTCTTATTTTGGCATAAATTATGCATGAAAATTGCAAAATAATAGCTTTTACGCAAAACATCATAATTCAAATTTGAGTAAAGGAATTTTTGTTTTGTAAACTTTATTATTCTTATAAAAATATGTTTTAGGACATTCACTATATATATGCCTAAATCTATTTATTAAAAAAAGTTACAGCACTAAACGTAAAGAGAATTAAAAACTCGCCGAATTTTATTATAAGTTTCAAACTTTACTAATCATAAAATAAAATATATTACACCTAGAGCCAAAAAAATAGTGGAACTCCTTAATTATATCCTATAGAGTATTCTATCAAAGTTTCATATAAATACACTTATAATATTTTGAGTTATGATATTTTGCGAAGAAGGAAAATTTCAAAAATCTGATAACGAAAAAAACGCAAAAGAATTAAAACATATAACATACCATTTATAACACTATATTTAACTTCAAAATCCTCCTTTTTGATAATGTTCACATTCTTTTTCATTCAAAACAGTTATTTTTTTCTTTCTTAAGGCTTTAAAAATTTTTCTACGCTTCTGAGCAGTAGATGTACCGTGATTTTTAGAATCTCGAATCTGACACTGGTCTAATAGTTCACATCCTTTCTCGGTGAAGTAACCAGGACTTAGGTTGTTGAGCCTTTTCAAAACATTTAAACACCCTTTGTACCCATCGTTGAACTGAATAACCGCATCATATGCCCCTAATTTAACAGTTTTCAGGCTAACGAAAACCTCTTAAAAACACCCATCAATAGTTCCAAGTCAATAACTCTGTTTCCATAACCAGCATCACTGATTTCGATGTTGGAAATGGACGACTGAAGTTTGGTTGAACTAGCAGTCTCCACAGATTCTAAAGAACATTCGTTCTTCTTCTTTCTGTTTGTAAAGCGGTTCCCTCTAAATCGTGACTTTCTCTTGCTAGCGATACTTTTTGGTATATTAGCAAGAGAAATTCAAATCAAAGGATTTATATAATCGCAATTGAAAGCTTTGATAAACAACAGAAATCTCACGTGAATTGTAAATGTAATCAAATTCAAAACACAACTCTTTTCATGTCAGTTATCTGTATAAAATAGTGTTGCCAGATTTATTTGAAGCATATTAAGTATTTCAATGAACAATAATCTCACCTATTTTAAAAGAATTTAATACATATTAACAATTTAGAGTGCTTGAACTGACTTTTTACTCCACTTTCGTCAGCACAACATTAGTTTCGGTTTCAAAAACTGCCACCGCTTCATATTAAAATACCTGTAACTTGGGTTCTAGGTTAGATAAAAACAAAATTTAAACTGATTTGGAAAGCTAAAAATATGCTCTTCAATATACAATAAGAAAACGAAAATCGAATTTTTGACCCAAAACGACGTTTTAAAGGTAGGCAGGCACCTTAAAGTCATGTCGGAATACTCTGAGATTGCCACCACAGCATTTAAATCCCTATTGCCATTTCCGACAACCTATCTGTGTGAAGCGGGGTTTTCTGCAGTGACAGCAACCAAAACAAAACAACGGAATAAACTGGACCTAAGCAACACATTGTCTCCTATTACCCCCAGATGAAACCATTTCGTAGCAAAGAAACAAGCTCAGGGTTCTCACTGATTTAGCGTTCTAGTGAGTAATGTTAAATCACTTTATATTCATTTTTGGTGTAACTGTATTTCATTTTGAAGGCATGTTTAAATACAATTAAATTAAAATTATTAAATCAAAACAATCTAAAATATAAACAATCAACGTCCCGCCCCCCTCAGCGGGCCGTGTTAAAATTATCAAACGTTGATCCGGTCCGCGGCGATAAAAAGGTTGGGGAGCACTGCCTTAGGGGAAAGATCCGAGGACAACACCTCGTAATTAGGGAGCTGGTACTCCACTCTCCAAACTTCCACACCAACCCAACGTGAGACGACGATTCGGGATTAATCTCTTAATGGAAAGTTCCGAGGACAACAGCACGTAATTTTGAATAACAGTAAAGATCTGAGGACAACAGCACTTAATTTTGAATCACGGTTAGGTGACGAGGCAAAACCTGAACTGACACCAACTCTCCAAACTTCCGCACCACGGCAACGTGAAGACATTTGATTCACCGATGGTCTTTGGCTGGATACGAACTCGTAACCCTCCGGTTGCCTATCTGATGCTCTCCCAACCGGGCTACCGCGGCGTTGTTTTGGTTGTGACGAGTTTGTAAGTAATGCAGAACCTGTGTGGTGCATGTTAAATCAGTCGTGGTGTGAAATGTCCTAACGTTGGCATGATGCGAGTACACGGAGAGTTGGCTACCAAGGTGTTCTCGTCATCTTATGGTAGTAAAAATTACGAGGCGTCGTCTTGATATTTCCCTCCGGGATTGATCCAAAAACGGCAATATTAGCCAGTTGTGTAGCTCCAGAGTGATGTTGTCTACCTACCTCTTTCATTGATTAGTACGTTACTAGAGGGCCCGCCCCTGCTCGCCAACCCCCGGAGGATTGCTTTGCAATCCTCATTGGTCCGCTACGCGAACCTATGCTCGCATCAATGAAGACATGTGTCCTAGCAGAAAGGATTGTTTACAAAATATGATATACCAAAAAAATATTTTTCAAATCTAAATTTGCTGTATTACAGAAAATATATATACAGTACCCTGGAATCAGAATTCAAATGAAAACTTTGAAAAAAATTTTGAGTCGAAATGTGAGCGCTGCCTTAGAAATGGAATACCCAGCATGTTGCTTGTGTGTACATTTCCATAAAGCACTCTTGAGTCACCCACGCTTTTTCATTCAGTTTGTTGTCGAAAGTTATAGTGCAAGCGTCTTGTTGAACTATAACTGTTGGCCCTAAAGTAGTAACTGTTGGCCCTCGAAATAGATTTTTTAATACAGGTGCACTGCGTTCACCTGAGTTTTTAAATTAGGTGCACTGCGTGCACTTAGTGGTAAAAATTAGGTGCACAATTATATTTTCATGTGCACAGTGCACCCGGTTATTTCGAGCCCTGCCCTAAAGGACCGTTTTTTAAATGGCCCTGAAATGATCCTCCGATTTCTTTGATTTGTAATTTTAAACTGCAACAGCTCGACTAAAATTCTTTTTTTTTTTTCAATAAAATTTCCTCCAATAACGCTATAAATTCAATTGAGGCGACTTCGTGGTAAACAAACAATCGTACAATGTTGGCAAAACGCGATAACAAATAACGTGTTTTTTGCGTGCCACGTAAGAGAATTATATAATAGATTATTATTATTTTTTATTTCCAATGGCAGGGCAGTACAATTGCGAAGACAAATACAATACAATACAAAGTTCGCCGAGGTCATTTTAGCCTTACAATTCCAGAAGTGATGGTCACTTGTGAAGGGGCACCCAGTGGGTGGACCATCATTGTCCCTAACATAGGACAGCACAATTTTACCTCTATCCCCCAACCCCGGAACCTTCCGATCCAGAGGCCAACACCTTGTAGTACGTTATTGTAGTGTTGAAGTTGCCTCGTTGCGAGGTATGACTTGTGCTGACAACTAGAGCAAGAACTCTTATATGGTAATTTTTAGTTAACGTCGTGCTAGAGCAACACAACGGGCTATGGATGACGGTCCGGGATCAGTCCCTTAAGGGAAAGATCCGAGGACAACACGTCCTCACGTTGGGTTGGCGTGGAAGTTTGGAGAGTGGGGTGCCAGCTCAGGTGTTGCTTCGTCATCTGACCGTGGTTCAAAATTACGAAGTGTTGTCCTCGGATCTTTCCCTTACGGGACTGATCCCGGACCGTCGTCAATAGCCCGTTGTGTTGCTCTAGTACGACGTTAACTAAAACTAAATTACCGAGGACAACACCTCGTAATTTTGAACCACGGTCAGATGACGAAGCAACACCCGAGCTTGCACCCCACTCTCCAAACTTCCACGCCAACCCAACGTGAGGACTTTCGGCCACGACAGATTTAAGGTGCACCAGCCGCCTCTACACCATACGCTTACAAACATCCATGCCCGGACCCGGATTCGAACCAGGAACTTTCCGATCTAGAGGCTAACACCTTAACCACTATACCGGTTGGTCGGCAACCCTTATATGGATACTTACACCACCAATACCAAACTCCTTGAAACCCATCCTATATTAAAAAAATAACCGCCGCCGGATTGAAAACTGGGTTGTTTAGCTCGATTCTTAGATTGTTTCACGAGAAAGTACAGATCAGAAAATTTAGAATTAAATATGGTATGTTCCTCATCGTGTTCCCTAGACAATTTTGAATATTTTTTTCCTATGCGGCAATTAATTTAGGGTTTATAAAGTTAATTGAAAAAGCGAAATTTCTAACGCGAGTGAGCAAAAGACGTAGAAATTTTCAGTCTTCCGACACGATTTTCTTAGAGTACCTCCAAACGTGAATTTTTGCAGCTCGTCCAGTTCTTTTTAGAAATTTCAATTTGGTTCCTGATAATATTTTTTTGAAGTTCGGGACATTTTTGTTATAACTGTCATATCTATATCTTATTACTATTATCTATCTATTAAGTACTAAAGACTTTGCAGCCAAATATCTCAAAACTAAAAAAATGTTACGCAGCCCCTTCTTCCACTTACCCCTTCAATTGTACCGTTCATTTAAACTGTTTAACGTCAAAATGAGTGACATAGAGCTGGATATTCCACAACATAGATCTAAACTCTGTTTCACCTTAACTTGTCAGTAGAGTAAAGGCTACGTTGACCGCATCACAGCCGTTGTCGTAGAAACTAGGGTTACAATGTCAGAAGAAGTCAGCTATAAGCGAGGAAATTCGCCCTTTTTGGCAAGGAGAGATAAAATGCACGTGGAAATTCTATACGTTTCACAGATCTTTAATTTCTAATGGCTCTTGCATTACATTTGTTAATTAAACAAAAAGCTACTCTATGTTAATATAAATGCGTTTTGATTTTTCTAAATGAGTATTATTTTTAGTTATTTAAAAATATATATATGTGGGTTCGTAAAAGGTAAAAGATAAATAACTCTTAAAGTTTAAATTTAAGTTTAATTACAAAATTAATGTATTTACAGTATATTTACAAACATCTTTGACAATCAAGAATATCCGACAACTAAGAGGCCATCTGCCTAAAAAGTCATGGGCCGTCTGCCCAACTGCTAGCTTCGGTGTCTGGGGGAACATCTGTCTCATTGCTGCGGTCGCTTCTGAGCGGACGCTTCCTCTAGGTGGCGTTACTGCTGCGGACGTATCAGGCTTTGGCGCGCTCGTCGCACAATCCCACAATCGGCTATCCTGACTGTAATTTCGTCCTCGAAATTCGCCGTCTTCAACATCAGTAAACAGGCCATAACATTATCACATATCTGAAAATACAAACAAAAAAGAAGAAAGAAAGAGGGAAAAAAGGTTCATATATACATTTTTTTTTTTACTGTTGACCAGTGGGCCAGGGTTTCATGTAATCAGCTGCTGAAGTAGTTAGGCGTGGACCTTCATGATCGCCCACTTTTTCAATGGCATATCTGTCATTAGGAGACACTTTTACAACTCTATAGGGTCCCAAAAATTTAGGTTTCAGCTTAAGCCCAACTCCAAACTGCGTGCGCTGAATGGCCACTAGATCTCCTACTTTGTACACTCTAGATTTTTTTCTCCCTTTGTTATACTGACGTTTATTTTCCTGTTGCAATTTGAAAATATTGTCTTTTGCTTGTTCGCGTAATTCTACTCTCTCCTTCATCATGAACTTTTCATACTCTTCTTCCAGTACATCTTTTATCTTCAGATCTTCTTTATTTTTCATTGTGATGCCAATCATCAGTTCGAATGGCGTATGCTTCGTACTTCTGGATGGTGTACTGTTTATGATACTTTGTAGACTTGGAACATATTTGAACCATTTGCTAGGCTCCTCTATTGAAAGTTTGGCAAGAACAGGAATCAACAGACCAATCATCCTTTCTGCCTGCCCATTGCCTCTAGGAATTCCGGTTGTTATTTTACAATGTTCAATTCCCTGATCAGTACAATAATCAGTGAATTCCTTCGATGTAAACGCTGATCCCCTATCTGAAATTATTCGTGATGGGTTTCCAAAAGTAGCTTGTTGTAATTTCAGCTTTTCGATAGCATCGCTAGCCGAGGTAGATTTCACTGGGTACAACCAGACAAACTTCGTAAAGGCATCGACTACCGAGAAAACATGTTGGTATCTTTTATTCGTTGTTGGAAGGGGTCCCAAAAAGTCGATATTGTAAGTCCCAAGTGGAACGTTGTCTTTCGGCACTGGATTAAGAAACCCTTCGCCTTTTCCACGTTTTCTATTGCAGAGGATGCACTGTACGCAATTAGAAATAACGATTTCAACATGTTTTCTTGCATTAGGAATAAAAAACTGCTGCTTAAGAATTTCCTCTGTCTTGGCAGCGCCAAAGTGACCTTTGTTGTGAACTTCTTTAATGATGTTATTTTGCATCGCCTGAGGAACCATTAGTAGTTGTTTCCCATTCTCATACTTGTATAGAACTCCTGCTTTAATGAAATGTTCACTGTCATGTCCTTCTTCAACTAGAGTTTTAATTGCTTTAATGTGATCATCTAGATGTTGTGCAGCTTCTATTTGGGTTGTTAATTCTCCTTGTGCACGAGTTGTTATCAACAATATGTTCCTGCTTAGGGCATCCACATGCTTCATTTGGGTGCCTGATCTATGGACAACCTCATAATCATATTCTTCGAGTGACAATGCCCATCGAGCAATTTTTGGTGTAAGCTCTTTTTTCTGCATAGTCCTCTGAAATGCAGCGCAATCGGTCACTATTTTGAACTTAGTACCCAACAAGTAGTAGCGAAATTTTCGCAAAGCCTCGATTACAGCCAGTACTTCCAATTCGTAAGAACAATACTTCTCTTGTTGAGGAGTAGTCTTCTTGCTCATGAAGTGAATGGGATGAAATTTCCCATCATGAGCTTGCTGAAGCAAAACAGCTCCAAAGCCGTGGCTACTAGCATCCGTATGTAATTCTAAGGTTGCTCCTTGCCTAAAGAGATGCAATACCGGACTACTTGAGAGAATTTCCTTAAGCCTTTCAAATGCGTCGACTTGCTCAGAGCCAAATGTCCATTCGACATTATTTCGAAGCAGGTCACTTAATGGTTTTGCAATTCTTGAAAATCCACCGACAAATTGTCGAAAGTAAGAGCAAAGACCCAAAAAACTCATGACTTGTTTTACATTTTTCGGCTGGGGAAAATTTTTCACAGCACGCGTCTTGGATGGGGAAGGTTGAATTTTGCCGCCCTCGATAACGTATCCGAGAAATTCTATCGAATGCTGAAGAAATTGACACTTTTTAAAATTTATTATTACGCCGTATTCTGACGCAACCTTCAAAACCCTTTTGATTTTTTCCAGCCCTTCTTGTTCATCAATGGAAGGTATAACAATATCATCCATGTAAATTATTATAGTCTTGTCTCGAATTAAGTCTCTAAACACCGTGTTTATGTACCTCACAAAAACACTTGGTGAGTTACTACATCCGAAAGGTACAACATTGAATTCGTACTGTCCTTCATGGGTGACAAATGCTGTGTAACGTGTCGAATTAGGGTCCATTGGTATGTTGAAAAATGCGTTTTTTAAGTCCAAAGTGGAAAATACCTGTGCGTTTCCCAAGCAATCTAAAACATCTTGAATTAATGGGAGTGGGTGCTTATCTTTGATTAATTTTCGATTAACCGATCGATAATCAACGCACAATCTGTATGAATTATTACCCTTCTTTTTACACAAAACAATGGGTGAAGCGTAGTTGGAACAGGAGGGTTTAATTATTCCGTCTTTTAACCACATTTGTATTTGTTCCTCAACAATTTTCTGTTCTTTTAAAGACATTCGGTGCGGTCTCTGACAAATCGGTATATCATCAGTTAAAATCAAAGTCATTTTTACTTCTGTGTCTTTAATTTTATGCGGCTTATATTCACTAATCAAAATATCTAACTCGTTTCTTATTTTAGGATCTTTTATATGTTGCAATTCAATTTCATCTGTCAAGGAAATCGGCAATTCGGATAAAGGATTAAAAGTCAAATCA
The DNA here is from genome assembly GCA_947359465.1 of Metellina segmentata. Taxonomy (NCBI): domain Eukaryota; kingdom Metazoa; phylum Arthropoda; class Arachnida; order Araneae; family Tetragnathidae; genus Metellina; species Metellina segmentata. The sequence continues at coordinate 99,854,721 of OX375880.1, read as the reverse complement.
TTTTCTTGAACATCCTGTGCACAAGATGACGCAACGCCTATCATTGGAATATTAATGGCAGTCGCCAATAGTTCACACCTGTTTTCTTCTTTGAAGGGGTGAGTCAGGGGGGAGGGGATACCAAACATCTGCCTTTCATTACTTTCGGATTCCAAAACAGTGGCTCCATTTCGGCAACTCGTTTTTGTTTTTATACTTTCACTTCCTGAATGAGGTCCCTCAAAACGCTTAGCTTTTATTTTTTCAGACTCTTTCACTTCCGAAGTGTGTGTGAAAGAAAGATTAATAGAATTTTCTCGAAAGCTCAAAATCCTTAAATCATTTCCTGATATTGAAATATTAAGCTTGTTAATTACGTCCATACCAATCACAATATTACAACACAAGTTTTCAATAACAAAAAACTCAGTGAGAATATTAAAATTGTCAATAGTAATTTCAGCACAAAAATAACCAAGTGATTTTACACTTTGATTTCCAATACCATTTAACATTATGTCACAGGGGGTTAATTCTGGTGCACCAATTTGCATATAAAAATCATATTTCAAAATAGATAAATCTGATCCCGTATCAATTAAAGCATCAACATATTTACTCATAATTTTAAGACATTTGTACAACTTCTTTTCATGATTACTGGACATATTAATTAAAACTTTCTTTTCTTCATGAATATCGGTTTTTACACCTTTATTACATTCGAATTTACGGTGTCCATATTCATTACACTTTAAACATTTAATTCCTTTATTCTTATTTGGACACTCAGAAATTCTATGACCAATTTCATTACATGAAAAACATTTAACATATTGGTTAGTAACACTTTGGTGAGCACGGACGATCGACGGTTTATCATTGAATTTCTTGGAGCGCTGATGACTTTGTGTTTCAGCTGATTTCATATCTCTAGCTCCCGGTCTTTTAAGATGGAATCTTGCCGCCTCGTACTCATCCAATTTATTCACTAATTCGGCTACTTTATTCAATTTCGGTAATTCATCAATAAAATGCTCGCGCATTTCAAACGGTATTTTCCTTTTGATTTGATCCGCCACTATGAGATCTTTCAATTCTTCATATTTAGAGATACTAAGACCCACAACCCATTCTTCGAAAAAATTATCTAACTCGTAGGCGAAATCACGCCAAGATGCGGTTGTTTCTTTTTTGTGAGTAAAAAAGTGCTGTCGAAACTGCTCTGGTGTTAGTTTAAATCGATTCAGTAAAAGTTTTTTCACGTGATCGTAATCATTTGCGAGCGGATCAGGCTCTCTTGCAATTAAATTTGCGATATCCAACGGTAAAAGACTCACAAGGAAAATAACCCAATTTTCTTTAGGTATTTCTATGCGATTAATTTGTTTTTCAAACAAAGATAAATACATGCTTAAATCACAGTTTCCGTCGAAACGTGTCATTAGTTTTGAAAAGTCAGTTTTAAGTGGGGAAATAAAATCGGAACTTCCAGTACTTTTGTTTTCTAGCTGTAACTTCAACTGAAATTCGCGTTCTGCTTTCTTTTCGCGTTCAGCTTTATCGTCTCTTTCCTTTGTTTCTCGTTCAGAAACAATCCTTTTTAAAAGCGTTTTTGTAAATTCCTCATTGTATTCATCGGCTTTCGTTATTAACTTAATAAGCTGCGGAATTTTGGTTCCTTCCGTTGCTATTAGATCTAATTCCTCTAACAGCGCTAGCAGATCGATCTTGCGTGCTCCGGCTAAATACGTAGCCATGTTAGTGTCAAAATGAAAAATCTGTACTCACAGTTCAGATGAAGTATTCCTCAAGATCCAATATGCTGAGTCACGGTAATTCACTCAAATGAAGTTCACACCTCGAATCCGATGAGCATCAGACGAATATTGGAATTGTCCGCTTGTCGAACAGTTTATGTAAAGTTCGCTTCTTGAAACTTTTAGGTAAAAACGGCAATCTTCGGCCTTTAATTAAATCCAGGCCAAACCCTCAAATATATGTGGGTTCGTAAAAGGTAAATAACTCTTAAAGTTTAAATTTAAGTTTAATTACAAAATTAATGTATTTACAGTATATTTACAAACATCTTTGACAATCAAGAATATCCGACAACTAAGAGGCCATCTGCCTAAAAAGTCATGGGCCGTCTGCCCAACTGCTAGCTTCGGTGTCTGGGGGAACATCTGTCTCATTGCTGAGGTCGCTTCTGAGCGGACGCTTCCTCTAGGTGGCGTTACTGCTGCGGACGTATCAGGCTTTGGCGCGCTCGTCGCACAATCCCACATATATTTAAAATTTTTTTACAATAAATGTTGTTTAAAAAAACAGTCTATTTAAAGATGTGATGAACCATAAAATTCATTTTTTGAATTTACTTACCTGAAAGCTAAACACCTTGATTAATACTTCTTTTTTCAATTTTAATAATTTTATTAAAGGAAATTAATCCAATTTAATTACTCCTTTGGTCTTACATTTGGTTGGACAAGGTAGGGGAGAGTGCGTCGTCTGCTAAAATATGTGTTTTTCTTAACAGCAAAATATAGTCTCCAAATTAAATCAAATTTATTCTGATATTAAAGAAAGTAAATAACAAATAAAAATACATATAACATAGAGGATATAAAATACATTCACAATAAATAAATAGAATATAAAAAATACAAATATAGTGAATACACATACAATAAAAAAAATGAAACCATTTTAAAAATTAGAGTTAAAAAAAATAAACCTTATATGTGTGAAACATATTCTGAAACTCGCGGAACGGTGTCGGGTTGATTAGTAGTAAATTATTAATTTTATGAATAATTTAAAATAGTTTACAAGAAAGTGTACAGAAGAAACCAATCTCTTTCATGAATAGTAGTTACAATGAGAAAACTATATTTACGTTTTACTTATTCATCACATGCATTTATACATCATCAATATATGTAAAACATAGCAAACATCATAACAAATCTATTTACATTATAATATACTTATTCATCACATGAATTTACACATCATCATCACTTAACATTTCCGAATCGCTATCAGACTCACTATTAAAAGAAATTACCAAGTTCTTACTTTCCCAAATATCATCCACAAGTCCATCTACTTCCCACATGTATTTCTCTTTTTCAGTAACATGGTTTATGCAGTTTTTCCAATTTTGTACAGAGACCTTTTCAATCCCTTGGATGACTAAATTCTTCACATCTTTCAGTTTAAAAGTCTTGTTTTCCCTGGCAACGTGTCCTTTTACTTGACTCCATATCATTTCAATGGGATTAAGCTCACAGTGATACGGGGGAAGTCTCAAAACCTTATGTCCAAATTTTTCGGCAATTTCTTCAACTCTGTATTTATCAAACATATGTTTGATTTCGCTAACTTTTTTCAACAGTTCAATCTTGATCATGTCCTGGTTCCACGTAATGTTTTTCAACGATAGCCATTCTTGAATTGCACTTTTTTTCCAAGATGTCGTCGGAATTTTTTCTTTCTTCACCGAGTGATAGGGGGCATTGTCCATCACTACAAAGCTGTTTCGTTTCAATTTAGGCATGATATCTTCAAACCACTTCTCAAAATGGTTACCATCCATTTCTTCGTGGTAGTCACCGGATTTTTTTCCTACAAAAATGTCAGCCGCATCAGGTACAAATCCTTCATCACTTCCGATATGGGTAATGATGAGTCTTCTTCCTTTTCCTTTTGGTGCAGCCAAGCCTGTTGTCAAACTTGAAGAGGAAGCTTCATTGGTGCTTTTGATGTTTTTGTCTTGCCATACTCGACTTTGTGAGTGTCCTTCATTCACCCATGTTTCATCTAAATAATAGATTGAAGCATTTTCATTCTTCAGTTCTCTAATTTTTCGTAAATAATTTCTTCGCCATAAAATTATGTCGTGTCTTTCTAAAAGCATAGCCTGCCTTTTTCGCTTTTCAAAGGAAAATCCCAAATCTTTCAGTATCCTGTACAGTGTACTTCGGCTAATGTTTGTCGAAAAAATATCCTTATCATTGTTAATTTCATTTAGAACTTTGTCCAATGTAGGAATTTCATTTCGACGAAAACAATCATGAATTTTTCGTCGGATGCACGATAAAGTAAAGTTGTCATATTTCATCATTCTTGTTCTTTTTCCAACGGCATAAGGTCGTTTTTTTCCTGGAGTACTCAAAGGACTTGTCGTCTTCTTTTCTTTTTTCAAACGAAAAACAGTTCTTTTGGAAACACCAGTTAGTTGAGACACCTTTCCGACGATTTGGTTAATGGAATCACTATGGTTTTCTTCTCGAAGTCTAGAATAAACATTCAATATGTTCCTGCGAGCTCCACTACCAATTGATTTTCCTTGCTTTGATGGCGTATACAGCTTGGATGGTGACGTTCCTTTTTCAGCCATGTTCAGAGTATCAAACACACTCCAATAAAATAGCACAAGAGAGATATGAACGTAAATACACACGCTAGCAAAGACGCAGAGCGAAATGGCGCAGACTTGGCCGGAAAGCGTATTTAGCTCGCCAGAAATGTTACCATGGAAACCGGTTTAGAATTCCGTTTCGGATATATTCATTCGCTTCGGTCAAAAAAAAATGCTTTTTACAAATAAATAACCGATTATAAAGGTTCAAAAATCACTCCTTCATTGTAGGACAATTTTTACACGTTTATATGCATTTTCTTTATTTTAAATTCCAAATCAAGTTGGAATTATTTTTCATGCGGATGAACATCATTTCTGCCTTTCCCAATACTGACAAGTTAAGGTGAAACAGAGTATAAGTGGAGTATGTTTTTCAAAATTGGAAATGTTAAGAGTTCATCTAATAAAGCAAAACCATAAAATATCGAAAGCAGTGTATACAAAATTGGGGTGTACACAAGCTGGTTCCAATATAAAACCTACTCGTTTAAAAATTTATGAAAGATTGATTGCAGTGGCATTTTTCTGGGATAAGACCTTATCTAAGAACGGATCTACCTTTTCACAATGTGTTCTCCCTCTCTATATATAGTCAGTTAGTAGATTTCCCAATTGAACTCAAGCATGAAAAAACACTACTCTGAAACATTAACTTTAAAACATGGGTATTTTTGATTTTTAATGTCTTTATAAGAAGTATAACTAGTGCCTTGTGGGAAAATATTAATTTAAGGATCATTTGTCTGAAAACATATTTTACTGCTAAAAAGAAAATCCCTTACATTGTGGGTTACTTTAATACAACTTTAAATAAACAAAATCTACACTCCATATCTGCTCCAGTTTATCTACCTCGAAAAAGGTCAATATATACGAAAGATTATTTTACTATATCTACATTATCGTACAAAATTTCAGTGAATTACAATAAAACAAAAAAATAACAGAAGCATCTAACCTCTTGTAATACAATATCAACAAATTTAATGTTCTTCAAATTACAAAGAATAATTTTCAGAAGATGGTGTTTATCTCTTCTCTGATGAATTTCTTTTCAAAAGATGACTGTAGTGAAAAATCTGTTTTTAAAAGCACTGAGACACTCATTGAGTTCAATAATTTAATATACACAAAGGACATTTTTACATCTTTCTTTTCTTAGAGTCTCTTGCTTTCCTTTTCATACCCACTGCAGCACCTTTTTGAGCTGCTCTCACTATATTTTTATACTGTCCTTTTAATTTCACTTGTTTCCTAAAAATCAAAATGAGTGAAAATGTAAACAATTTAAACTTAATGCATACATGAACAATTCTACTAACACTACGACTAACAAGTCTATCAAAATGATGGTTGTTAGATTTCTTGTTTTAAAATTAATCTTATGTATTGTAGGAATGTAATATGACAGAACAATTCTTCATCCTTATTTATATTTTATTCAACAACTTTTTCATAATCTTTCGGAAAAATATATTAATATATGGAAACTAGTCAAAATGACAGGCTAATAATTTCAGTTAACTGTTTACTGTATATCTCTAATATTATAAAAGGAAGTGTTTGTCTATCTGTCTGTTTCTTGTGATCAAAGTCCTGGCGAATCTATGGCACTTACATTAATGGGATTTGGCACACAGGTAGTGCAAATTTTTTTGCAATTTTAGGGTTGCAGCGAATTTTTTACATTTGATTTAGAACTTTTAAAAATGAATTTAATAGTTTTTTCTCTCTCTTGGAACTTTGTTTCGTACTGCTCCGGCATTGGAAGAAACAACAGAATTCTGCTATTTTACCCTCTGACGTCACGTCACTATTGACGTCAGCCTCTGAAACCATGCTAAGTTTTTTCATTTTGCTCTTCACAATTAAATGGGAATGGGTAGTCTTTGCTCAAACGTTTTCACAGCGATATTTTGACTGGATTGTTTAGATTTTGCTCGGAGGAATGATTTTCCAGCCAGACGATAAAAACAAATAATCTTTTAACTGATTTGAAATCTGCGGAAAATTTCAATTTAGGTCGATACCTAAAAATATGATTTTCTTTAAATAAATAAATTTTTAATTGAATATATCTTTTATGTTTTTGAAAGAGATTGTGACGTCACTGTGAACTTTCTCTTTCCAAAAATAAACAGATTGCATCTTCTGCACTTCGCGTTAAAAAAAAAGAAGAAAGAAACGGATTACATTTCCTACCCTATTCCATTTGAGCAAATGAGAGTTAAAAAAAAAAAAAAAAAAAAAATATTGACTGGGATTTGAAAGTTTGTTTTCGTAAAATCGGAATCGTTAAAGACAGATTAAAAATTTCAACGGATTTGAAATATGCAGAAAATTTTGCACCAGATTACTACCTTACATCTTGGTGTGAGTGTGCACCACGGGCTAGCCACGCAGTGGCTAGTAGGAAATATAGCTGGGCAAAGATTAGAATTATTCTTGGGGCCTGATGTTGTTTTTATTCTTTCATTTGAATTTATTTTCAGAATAAAAATAAAAAAATTCTTAAAATTTCAAATTAAAATCAAACATTTTAATATGGTAAGATAATATTAAATACATTTTTATAGATCATGATTAAATTTGAATTTTCTGGTCTTTTTATGAAAAAACTTGTTTCAAGTGTAAAAACTGCAATGTTGAAAACATTCTTTCTACAAATACAGAAATAGCTGTGGTAGTAAGGTGGCTTTATAAAAGTGAAAATTACCCTGAACTCTTTGGGTCCTAATATTTTTGACCAGCAATTCCTTCAACTAAACATAAAACTATTTCAAATCTATTGCAGTATCAGTGATGATTTACTTAGGCCTGCAATTAATTTAGTTTGTGCCGCTGCATCCTGTTTAATACTATTATGTCCAACATCCTCAAAGTAGGGAAGCCAGCTATTTTCAGTTTTTAAAAGGGCAATTCTTTGGATGTTACTGAGAAGAATAAAAATTAAAAATCTATTTTGTACAAATTAATATACATTCTGATTGATCCCAGTTATTTCATTTGTACTACAATTATTAAACTTCAGTAAGAAAAAGTAAAATTTAAAGCTTGATTTAAACCAAGCTGATTTTAATCGAGATATCCTGGTTTTATTTACAGTATGACAAAATGGAGTAATATGTTGTGTGACATTGTGATTTCCACTGAAAAGGAACTGTGTAACAAAATCAAATGTATTCTTTATCTTGGATACATGAAATGTGTTTCAGAATGAGCACATCCAAAATAAGATCCATTTCCAAGAAATGTGTGCTTCACTACTCTCAATAACTTTTTTAATTCCGAAAACATGATAAAAACCTGTTTGTTCATAATATAATTATGTACAAAAACAGGTTTATATTAACTTAACTAAACATTACATGCACATTGACTGTCTTTTCAACTATCCCTCAAACATTTGTAGCTCTAGCGTTAACTTTATGCTGCATACAACTATTAATCTATTTTGACAGGGAATTAAATGTGTATAGTGAAACTATTACCTCTTATTCAATGCTTGTTTATTTAAAGGAATGTATGCATATGGATCTAATTTTCCTTTCTTGACATCTCCACCTGCCTTCTATTATAGGAAAAGAAAATTAAATATTAATATACTGTATACAAATAAAAAACATTATAAGGAGAAAAAAAACATAAAATGAGAATAACAAATTTTAGACTTGAGTTATTAAAATTTTCAAGTACTCAATGTTTAAAATGTACTACTGATGGAACCAACACATAAGCTATCTGGCAAATAAAAATATTTTTTTTTTACAAAACAAAGAAAACGTCCACAATAAGATGCTTATTTTTATGGGTTTGATGAACTAATTAAAAGTTCTAGGTTTCAAAGTGCAAACTTGGAATGACGTCTTAAAAATATTATACAATATTCAAATAAATCGCAAATATTTCACAGCATTTGCATAAAAATAGAGGATGCATTCAAGTTTATTTAAATGAGTACAATATTGAAATGCAAATTGTTTTCATAAATTAAGAGATACATATCCTAGTCTACCACCAGTACGTTGCATAAAAAGAAAAACTTTGTATAAAACCAAGAGTAGAACAATGAATTTTATAGATAATTCAAGCTTCAAATACTATGTTATCAAAAAATTAATTGGGAATCACATCATATTCATCTTAGATGTATGACAGACAGGCTCATATTTGAATCATTACTCTCAACTGTCAGTTATTTTTAATCTCAAGAACTGAAATGTGATACTAATCAAGTGGTTTTGAACGATTCTATTAGTTAAATTAGGGGAATCAAGATAATGTAAACTAAGCACTTCCACAACTGGTGTCTTTCAGGGCAGGTTCTGGTCTTAGGTGCCAAAAGCAATAGCAGTGATAACGAGTTGGCAGAAAGAAAAACATCCACATCGATCCAAGATCAACTGCCTTATTGGAGAGTCCCACTACATCATATCCACCATGATACTTAAAATAGCATAGTATTCATTACAGGGATAAAAACAGCCCAAATGCAAAAAAATTTACACATTTTATTAACCACATTGAAAACTGCAAGAATTGTTAAATAAAAACATTAATAAAAAAATTGTAACTGGTATCATTACTTCTTAAGAGAACGAATTAGCATACTTAGGAAAGCAAGCAGAAGTTACTGATGACATAGGTGCTAGTAAACTAAACATTACTTGTTTTGCCTTTCTTAGAAAACATTAACATTCATTGGCTATAAAACATGACTGATATCACATCTTTAACCTTCAAACAAATATTCAGAAGTTGGTTGGATTTTATGGCACAATGGCCATAGATGATGGTCAAGCTGTGACAAACGTCAAGAAAATGGATATACACACAAGGAAAGTGTTTTAGTCAGACGCTGCCAAATTGGCCTTTGAGTAACGTGGTTTCGAATGAGTATTCTTGAAAATTAAGTTTAGGGTTGGAAAGTAAACAAACTACTCCCACAACTACAGCATTTAGTGCAGATTCTGATTTCATTACCGGTCATAGTCAAAAGCAACAGCAACGATAACAAGTTGGTAAGGGGAAACCATTTACAGAGATCACTATACATGTTTCTATATATATGGCAGTCTTATCCTAATGAGCTTTCCCATACCCCTCAAAAACAACCGAGTCGACTGTCTTCACGTTGAAGCTGAGCAATATAAGTAATTATGAGTTTGCAAACGAATCACTCAGGCCTGGTGCACACATTCGGTTTTCCAACGTGCGGCACTGAGGCCCAACTATGCACACATAACCGTGAAATGACGCACAAACTCATTTCGTGCCATTTGCGATACATATTCTATCGAAGAAAACATGTTTATTTCCCTTACTTGGTGTAAAAAAGTATATTTTGAAACAAAATAGACATTACTGTGGATATAACCATTTATTAATTATTATTTATATTCCATTTGTTTATGAAAACAAGGTACTTCAGAACGGAGACTCATATGCGGCACCGTGGGGAACTGCGGTAAAAATTTGACGCAAGTTGGACGTGCGGCGCCGGAGGCATGTGTGCACTGCCCCATTGGATCTAATGTATCTCAGACCGCACTTGCATTGCAGCACGTTGAAAAACCGGATGTGTGCAACGGACTTTGTGGCTAAAATCAAATAATTTTACATATCGCACCCCGGCAAGAAAAGTGACAACTAAAAAATAATTGATGTTATGTCATTGAAAATTTTGTATGAGGTCACAGCGTGTTATATTGCTATTCTATAGAATATAATAGAAGCTATCACCATAAATCAGGGCTCGAAATACCCAGGTGCACATGAAAATAAAATTGTGCACCTAATTTTGTCCCGCTAGGCGCACCTAATTTTAAAACTTAGGTGCACCTTGTGCACCTATATTAAAAAATATATTTCGAGGCCTGCCATAAATGCTCACCTAAAATTTAAAAGAAGCTTATACTATTTCAATATAAGTTTTGTAGTATCCTTTAAGTTGATGTTTCTCAAATTTTGCAATTTTGAATTGTGTCACTTTGCGAAAAGTTGTCCCTTTCCACATGTGAGCTAACGTTTCTAGAAGTGGTTATTCATGTTTCATGGTTGTAAGATTCAATCCCAAAGAGGGCAATAATTACTTGCCCCGGTAAGGCGCTTGGCGTTAAGTGCGCGTAGTTGCAACCTGTTTGGGAGGGGAAAACCCCCAGTCCAAAAGAGGGCATTCTTTGGTTTTCTCTAAGAAACAAACGGGCTAGGCTTTCTATCTCTCTCTCTCGAGAAAACTAGCATTTTCCCAGGGCCCTGATTTGGTCGCCATGGCATCGAGCTCTGATTTCACTAACTGTTAAAATCTTTATATTAACGTTTTCTCTTCTACTAATCTTATAGTTTTAGCGGATGCATCCCTGGGTATCGTTATTACTTTTTATTTTCATTGTTATTAAAATGTATATATTCTTATCATAGTAATTAATCCAGAGTAACATATAAACATATATGTTTCGAACCATCATAGATTGGTTCCTTGAACTTTGATAGTCGTAGAGTTAATCTCCTTTTAGCTCTCACCATTAAGCAGAGATGTAATTTTTACTATGTTAAATTGGCAATATAAGCCCTGCAAAACACAAGACAGATAACTTCAAATAATGGACATGCCCACTAGGAAATTTTTAGACACAGAAAAGAGAAATACACCCAAGGTAAATTACAGGAATCCACCCTCCTCCCACAATTTGTAGTATTGAAATAGTGGGTTGGGGTTTTATGGTGCAAAGCCATATTACGCCACACTGCGCCAGACACAAGACATACAATATCAAGTAATAGACACACAATGAAAGTTTCACTGACACAGAAGAGAGAAATACACCCAGGGAGGAATTGACCCGACAGGAATCGAACCTGCGCTGCCTTACAACTCGAAGGTTGCTAGCTGCTTGTGGGCATACCCGCTGAGCCACGACGGCCCCCAGTATTGCACTGGACTTCCTCCAAGAAATCTGCCTTTTCACCTGTCACACAAACTCTCAACACAGCTAATCACAAATTGCATTACCTCAAATATTTGACACTACAGGATTGTTAGTTAAAACAATTGCATGGAATTTTATATACTAAGAATGAATAAGTAGATGGATAATGCACACTTGCCATGCAAAATTTAAGGAACAGTAAGTTTCTCAGATGTTATTTTGTAGTGGCCATGATGTGGGAAAATGATGCAAAAGGTACACTGATGAGTGAAAGCAGATCGATAACAAGAACAGTAAAAGGTCTGAATTGAAGTGGTGACATTGCCCTGGGTGCCACAGAAGAGTAGGATCTTTGTAGGTTATATGATCATCTTGAATACTGATGTAGGCTTTGCACTGCATTTGTTTACAAAGAATGATGATGTGGACGAGTTTTGAATGACAGCACAATCCATTCCTATTTTAGAGCCTGATGTCAGGATTTCAAAAATTGAATTTGCACTAACTTTCAACTGAATATCTTACGTTCAGCATATTGCACATGCTGTTTTGTTTAATTTTGAGGTTGTAACCTTTAGAAGAAATTGTGTTCCTAAGTTTGGCATGCCACAGTGTAAAGGTGAACATTAAGAAATTTTGTAAGTGGCCAGTGAACTTGTTTCATTCAGTGGCCACTTACAAGCGTTCGCATATTTTGTAGAATACACACACGTTTTATATATACATATATATCAAAAATAGATTTTATCATCCCCTAAAATACCAGCACTACAAAACACCCCATGTCATGCACATGCAAGTATTAAACCTCAGCCTTCTTTCCCTAGATTGCTTTGCGTTTTCCTGCTCCAAGCATCTGCACCCCCCCCCAAATACTATTTTCCATGTTTATGTTCCCGTGCATTTTTTTTATGGTCTTCAGAAAAAAAGTGTAAAATTGAAAGTTCCACCATATAAAGTAATGTTTTTAAGAAAGTATGGCAACTGCAGCAAAATTTTTCAGTCTTCCCTTTCAAACAGTCAGTAGCCACATGGCAACCGTTAATTTTCACCTTTACCAGTATATAATTCAAATTGAACGTATCTTTTAAATTAAACTGATAAAATACTCAGAGAAAAAAATTAAACATCCAACTGAATCTACTTTAAATCAAATAGGAAATAACACATACTTTAGCTTTAAATTGTTTTCCAGGGCGCATTCGTTTTGCTTGGGGGCCTAATGAGCGATGAATACCTGTTGCAACACCTATAAAGTAATAAAAAGTTAGAATATTGATATACGAGTATGCTAATTTCAAATGTACATCTTTAGGGTTATTATTGCATAGTTGATAAAAAAAACCTGCATATTAAGTTTTGTTTAAATTTAAAGTACAGAACTCCAATTATCCGGATCAATTGGAACCAGACACCATCCGGATATTGAAATATCCGGAAAATTTCCGGATTCACAAAAAATGTACTTCTTAGGAAAAAAACGAATTTTGCTCAAGTCTAATGTAATTTAATGACAATGAAACAATTTTGTCTTTTTGTACTTATATCGTGTATTAAAATGTCTCATTGCTTGAATATATTGTTAAAAGTCGGTTTCATTGTTTTTACTCGTTTCCATGCAGTCCAGTCTCACATGGGCTTGACGGTGAGTAGCTGTAGATGGTTGTACTCAGGCTGCCGCTACATCCATTTTAGCATTGCGTCAAGGCACTTACTAGCCGACGGTCCTACGTCTGGTTGAGCATCAATGTCGTCATCTTCCGGGGTCATTAGTTTTTTTCTCGCAATTTAAATGAGTTCATCATGGAATCCAGGGTCTGAAGAATCACACACCATCCACTCAACCTACGTCCTCTGCAGTGCACGTTTCTACGATGTTTCTTCTGTCATAAACTGACACTTCGTCCTCTTGGTTTTTATCATTCACAGATAAGAAACTTTTAAAATGTGGATTTCACTTGTATTTCTTGAAGTGATCCAGATAATTGGCAATCCTGATAACTGCAGTTCAGATAATTGGAGTTCTAATGTACTTAATTTCATTAGTAGTTTGGTATAAATCCCATACTAACCTGTAGAACTATTATTTTTCATTTTATTACACTCATCTTCAGAATCAGACTCATCTAGTTTTCGTTTATTTTTCTGAAAGAAGCATGTAAATCATCTTTCTAGATATTGTCAAGAACAATAAATAACTGATTTTTATAGAACTTTTAAAGCTAAAGCATTTCCTACTTATGATGAGACATGCTTTTCAAAAAACAAATTATGTCCAATAGAAATACAAAAAGAAAAATTACCTTCACAGATGCTCCCAGTTCACCTAGCACAGCACTCTTCAAATTCTTTTCCTCTGCCGAAAATAAGATTAATAAAAAACCAAGCATTTTCTTGTTGTACAGTGGGTCAGAAATATATTTTCCCACCTCATGTTTATTATTTTTATGAATTTCATAAGAACAAAATCACAATTTCAAATGCTACCACATAATAGATGGATTTCTATTTCAACATCACATCAAATAATTATAAAAATTTTTCTTTAAATATTTAAAACGTTATGAATAAACGTAATCATTACCCATGATATTAAACACACAAAAGTATTCAGCCAACTGCCTTGAAAAGTACTAATTAAAAATTTTTTGGACGAAGATCTCGGAAAGATTTTGTTGGTCAGTAAAGATGAAAAAGGTTAGACATCATGAATGGAAGACTAGGTGGCAGAACAAATATATGCATGTCAATCCCTCAAAGGGTTAAACAAAATTGTGGAAATCTAAGTCTAAGAATTTTTCGCATTACATACAAAGTTTGCATCTTGTTTTAAGTTTAAATATCTTGTTTGCATCTGGTATTTGATTAAACTGTAACCAATTGCATTCTGTTTAACTCAAAGATATATTTTTAATGGATGCCACTATTTGATGATGTAAAGGAATGTGGTATTTCTTCAGATTTCCTCTTAAAAGTAACAATAGGATACAAATCTTTAAAATGAATTTATCTTTAGCTTTTACATGAATTCTAAGTCATCTTTCATATACCGACAAGACCAGACCTGCATATGAGAACTACTTTTTGGATTACTGACATGGTACACCAAAATCTTTACTTTAATTTATCGAAAAAAATGTCAAAACTTCTTTTATAAAGATAGGACAAGTATGATAAAGCTTGGCTTTTGATAGCATGTGAAAATTATATATATATATATACACCCTTATTGTAAAATCTAAGACTTTCAGAAACTTTTAAAATACTTCCAGCAAATATTGTGTCCTTTTAAGGACCCTTGAAAAAACCAAGATGAAAAATCCGGTATTTTTAAGGTCTGTGGAAAATCCTGTGAAGCATAGTATTGCAAAATTACATAGCAATCTTGTGCTAATACATCAACACTGGCACTATTTTACGACATAAAAAAGAAATTTTAAGCCAAAATATACATACTCTTTTCCTTTGCTGGTGGTTCATTGTCTAGTTGAATAATTAGTTTACCATCTTCAGATACAGGGAAACTATCATTTTGGGTCTTGCTTTGAACTCCTTTGTCTGGTCTCATAGCTAAACAAGCAAATATTTAGTAGAATATCAATAACGGAAAACTTTTTAAGGTTAAGTTTAATTTCAGGTAATACTATAAAAATTATTACATTTCAAATACAAAATATTTGTAAAGAAACTTTAAGAATAGATACACAGGATGTGCAGTTAAAATATTATTTATCATATAAGAAATTATCAACTTCTTATATAATTTGGGTCAAGCCTTTTCTTAAAAAAGCAGATGATCTTTAGGAATGAAAAGAATTTTGTTACTTTTGATAATGTATTCAATTTTGATTATATACATATTTAAAGAAATGCTATATTCTACAAAGAAAGACTCCACTAATAGAAACCAATATTTAACAGTACAGATTGAAAATAAAAATATCATGTGGTTAAACAAGTATTCCAAATTCAGGAATTTTGATTGCCCTTTTGAACTAAATTCTTACAATTAATGAGACATAACAAATTAAAAACTGGAAAATCTCTAATATTGAAATATACAATACATGTTTGTTTGAATAAAATTGACCGGACTTTAAAATCTCAGACAAAAGTATTTCAAGCAAAATTTTCGTTGTACAAAGCACACTGGATATACTTACTTAATCTCTTATTAACAGCAGGGTCTAAGAGATCCATAATATCATCTGCATTTTCTTCAATACAGGGTGCATTAACCATCTTGCGACGAGTCTTTGTTGTTTTCTGCTTCACTTCATCTTCAAAATCCATATCATCCTCTGAATCAGCCAACACATCTTCAAAACTATATTGGTCATAAGATTGTCTTTTAAAATCAACATCTTATGACGACAAATAAAAATGAAACATACAAAACCAGTAATAATGCAAACACAGTAATTCCTTAATAAATCATGCTTTTTGGGGGACACAAAAAAGCACAATGTGTGGAAGGTAGTGATACAGTAAGAACCAAGCACAACTTATTCATTAACAAAATTTAAAAGCATTAAAATCATACATTTTTTACAAATAAAGTGATATAAATCCAATACTTAAAAACAAAAAATAGTTTTAAAAATCTATGGCATACATGTTAACTTAGGAAAAAATGCAGGAAGATATTTTGACATAAAAGTCAACAGACAGCTGTCAGAAATGTAAATGCCTAAAAATAACTCGTGCAATAAAATATAATTATAAGCACCCAATTAGGCCCTGATTGCACCAAATTGGGCTTTATGAAAACAAATTAAAACAGAAAAAGTAACCGTTCTTTAATGCAATTTTCTTGGCGAAAGTTTGATTTTGGTGATACCTATTTGGGATATACAAAATATGGTGCAAATGCAATGTAAAAATGATTGATTAAACTTTTTTTTTTTTTTTGGTGGTTTAGAAGTATATTGGTATTTTGAAAATTAGTGCCAAAAAAGGGTTTTAATACAATCTAGAGCAATAACTAATTTCAATGTTTTTCTTCCATGGTTGCCATGGCTTGGCATCAAAATTTTAGAAATCAGCGTCATTTTAAAAATTTTCCTATTAAAATCAGGAAAATATTTTTTTTAATCTGGAAGACCTGAAATCCAAGTTTTTCCAGAAGACTCTCAGAGAAGTTGGCAGGTATACTATGCCTGTGGTATATCTTTTAAAATATTAAGCAAGAACATTTTTAAACAGAAATTATTTTACAGTCTCACTTTTTGTGTCACCCAAATCCTTTCAACCAATTGAATTTACGACAGAAGTCAGAAACAAGTGAATTAAAGAAACAGATTCGGATATCTTATCAAAATCCCCTTGTAAATTTTCTATCTGTAATATAATTTTCTGTGTTATAATTTTCATAAGAATTTGCTTCATACAGCATTTAGTCTTGAATAAGCTTGGAGCCTTGGCCTCAAACTACTAAAACAGGGCCAAACTTTGGACTACATTTTTTGAACATCTTGTTTAGTTAAATCAAATATGAGGATAAATTTATATTTCATAGAAGTTTAAAAAATATGTAATGGCTTAAGTATATGCTTCTCTCTACCATTCCTCTATACTTTATAATAACCTTACACATATTTGCATTAATTTTAAAATAATTTCTAAGCAATTAAATTGCTCAACACACCGCATTTAGTAATACAGAAAAAAAACTTACAATATACTTCATCACTGATCAAATTATACAGCTTTGCTACAAAATGAGGATGCCAAACAGCCTAAAGCATATAACTCAATAAATTTAATTCAAGAGAGCATAATCTGATAAAACGTGCTTACTCATTTGTCCTTTTGTTGGAAGTAATTATTATGGACTCGGTGTCATCGTTCTTTCTATCTCTTTTGCGGTGCTTTCTGGATTCAGCTTTGCGAATATTAATCAATTGTTTTTGGTACGTTGATGGAGTCATTCTTGATATCATTTCGTACCTGAGAAATAAAAAGAATAACATATAATTTGATTTCTTTCTAAAACAAAAGTTTAGATATAAGAATGGTGTAAAACATTTTACCCAAATTTTCGAATCAATCTGGTGAAAATTTCCTTTGCTTTAAACCTGAAATGCCTCTGGTTGTCTTCAGATATATTTGTTATGCCCTTCACCTGGAGATTAAAATGTAAACAATTGACTTATTTTTAAAAACAAACATTGCCATTAGCAAAGGCAAAATAGGCACTATTTTAAAATCAATATTCCTTACCAAGAACTCCACATGTTGAGCTAGTGTTGAAGTATCCACTGACGCAAATAAAATTTTCATGAATGATAAAGATGCAACTATCACTTCACGAGATCGAGATGACATCAGTAAACACATATTTTCAATGAGCAAATGTATAATACCGGAATCCATCTCATCTAGAAAAAAGAATGTAAGAAATTATAGACAAAAATTTTCCCTATTCCACTTGGTCTAGAGACAAGCTATACCAAATCCTTGAGATCATAAAATGCAAAAAAAAAAAAAAATTCCAAGATGAGCACAGAATTACAATACAGATCTTCTCTAGATGGCCCCAAAACAAGCAAGGTGACCAAGACAAAATCAAATTGATCTCAAGTGTCCACTGGTCAGTCTAGAGATGGTAGTCTGCTGATTTTTATCACCCGTGAATTCGAGGTCACCTCTGAATTGTTTTCTCTGGTATCAGCGATGGGTGGGAGGAATTTTTCAAGAGATAATGTTCTGAAGTTTCTTTATCACAAACATTTCATATCATGATAAATATATGATTCCAATCTCTCTCTCATTCATACCATACTTTGTCAAGCTACCTGCCATTTCATTTCCATTAACATCCAATTGAGAAGGGATCTATTGTAAATATTTTTCTCAAGAGTACTGATAATTGTCTTAGCATAGGAGGGTTAAATACATCTGATTATACCAATTAATTGGTAATGATCTGTTGAAACAAAATAGTTCCAAAATTATACATATGAAAGCAAATGGGGGTTTACTTGGTTCCCTCCACGAATTATTTACTTTACTTGAGGTAGATTCCTCAAAGTCAATATAAATATTAAAAAGTTATAAATATGAACAAATAATAAAATATGGGCCCAACTAAACAAAAGTAATGCACTTTCATGAAGTTGAACAGTGTGAATCTTACAATCTAGATGCAGTAAAACCCGATTATCCGAGTTTACGCTTTAACCAAGCTATTAAATATTTCTAGGATTTTTTTGGGTTCATACATTTTCCATTTTAAAAATTATGAACTTGATTTTATAAACACTCAGGAAAACGAAATCCAACAACACTACCCCCTTTACTTTTCATTGTATCATGCACTAAAAGCTATTGAATATATAGAACATGAAACGACATCAGCAATCCTGTTAACCTTAACGTCGCAACATTTTGTTGCAAAAAAACGCCAAAGTAAAGTAAAACAAAAACATTTAAGGACTTTTTTTTAAAGAAAAACCTCTTTAATTATCGTAACAGTATAAATTGCATGTGGTGTATCTGTATAACTTTTGTATGTTATACAATTAAACCTACACGATTTATTTACAATTTTCGCTTTAACCGAGTTGGTCTTACTCCACATTAACTAGGATAATCGGGACTCTATTGTACTTAAAGTCAAATCAGAATGCTTGTCTGCAAGCAAAAAAAAAAAATAAATAATAATAAATAAAATAAAATAATCAGGGAATAAAATTTTATAAGGAAAAACTAAGGCCGCTTCAGTTAAGCATTGGCAATTACTGGAAAAATACTTATTAGCATAGAGTACAAATGAAAAATTTTCACGATAAAACAATAATAGTTGTAGTGTGTATTCTTTTTTTTTTTAATCTAAACACAGAAGTCAGTGTCTCATTGGCTTTTTTTAATTGATCCAATTCCGATTTGCCAAAGTTTTTGTTGAGCTTGAACATTGGCGGCAAAATTCTAATGCAAATGAACATTGTAGTCTCAGTAAGATCTCAATTATTCTGTTATAGTCCCCAAGTGACAATGAGCCGATTTGGCAACCAATTTGTAAAAAAGTATGGTATGTTGCCAACCTGGTAACTGCACTACTTTACTATCAAGTGAGATTTTCAGTGATAATTTTAACACTCGTCAAAATAAAAGGTGAAAATCCACAATTATAGAAAAGTCGTAATTAATGTCACAGTTTTAGGCATCTATGTATTAAATTAGAGGTATGTTAAACATTAATAATGCATTTCTACAATTGGTGTCTTTAGCGGTTTCTGGCTCGAAGTAGATCATTCAATGCCTGAAGCCAAAGCAATGATTACAAGTTGGTGATTCAAATAATTATGCCATCCAACCACCATACCCAATCTTGTGTTGTGTAGCACTTGCTCATGCCACTTTTGCACAAATGAACTTTACCAATGTCATCTGCCTTCTTACAATACACTATAACCCATAAATTTATTATAATTACATTTATATGAAAAAGTGTATTACCTTTAAACTCATACATGACTCTTCCAATAGCTAATATTGTTGCACTCATTAAATGAGGACTGCCAGTCAAACCAGCCAATAAGATCTTCATGTAAACTCTTAGAGCTTCTGCAAATTTACAATTTTCAATAAGCTTACATAGAATGATTTAACAGAAATGTATTCAATTTAAAATGTTTGAGTAATGCAAGATATAAAATATTTCCAAGCTAACAGTTCAAGTATGTGAAACTAATACCTTTAGGATTATCTGGTGTAAATCGTTGAATAGTGTGTCCAATTTCAACCAATAAATCATAGGCAGCTGACCTTGCTTTCACAGAATTTTCTTTGGTACATAAAACAGCCTGGGAAAAATCAATTACAATAAAAAATCAGTTTTTACTATACATTGAAATGCTTTTCTTAATCTTAGTGAATGAGTTTGATGGATAATGTAAATTTATTTTGAGGATAAAAATGATATAACATTTTCTATAGAAGAAAAACAAAATATAAAAATTTTATAACAGCAGTCATTTTTATAATTTCAGTAACAAATTTCATACTTTAAAAATAGAAAGTTAAAACACTTGAGGCACGCAATGTTCATTTAATGATCATAAAACTAGATCAATAAAGTGTTTAAGCCCATAATGTCATTTCCCAAAATTAATGTTTAGATTAGTAACAATTGCAGGAACTACTGGCTTCAACATAAAGCCATGTATAGCTTCCAGTTTCACTTCAAATTGATGACAAAGCAATGCCGCTGAATTAACTTTTTAAAAGATTTTTTAAACCTAGATTTAGACTATATTTATTGGATAACTTTCAGCAAAATCCTATGAAGACAACACAAGATATGCATACATCACTTTGGATGAACAGGAGTAACTCATGTCACTAATTACTGAGAGTGTATAAGTTTTATATAGTTTTAATAATTCCAAAAATGATTTTATAAATTCGTAGATTATGCAAGGTTTCTAAAAAACAATGGAGAAATGCTACAATTAGTCTGGCCATCTATACTGTTTAGAATGAGACAGTAATATTTTTTCATATTTCATAGCCATTCCAAAATAAAAAAAAACAGCCAATTTTGTCTTATTTGTTACAAAAACACTTGAAGAATATGCTATAATATTAATCAATCACAATTTAATATGTTTATGAAAAAACTCTTTTTTATCATTTTACATTTTCATCAATGTGGAATATTACATAACTCCATCCTCTTTATGTCAAAGAAATATGCCTAATTTGGAAAGTCTAAAGCTTAAAATGGGAAATATTGTAACTATATTACTTTGAAAACTTACCTCTGGTACAATTTCAATAATTGTAGGCTTTTCATTTTCAGTCAAATAAGAAACAACACTTTGAAGACAGTTCAACCGCAGCTATAACACATATTAAAAATAAATTTTTCATAATTTGAATGGATTTTTTTTTAAATTTTTAATGTAAATAAAAAACAATGAATGAAAACATATTTCATTATTTAAACACAAATCTGAATATTTAATCTGAAAAAAAAAATTATGGAAGGAAATGTAAATTTTCACAGTAATTGTGACTACAATTTTCCTTATTCAATGTACATATTACTACTGTAGATGTGCTCATGAATTAAACGAATATATTTGCCTTTCCAGGTCTAGGGCTTAGCCCTCCCAGCCCGTTGAATCAAAAGGAATATATTTGTTTATTTTAGGTGCTAAAGCCCTCAAACTGGTAGATATGCCCACAAATCAAATGGACAATGCTTATTTTGGGGCTAAGGGGCTTAACACCCCCCCCCCCCAAAGATGTATCCATGAATTTAAAAATGGACATATTTGCTTTTGTCGAGACTAGGGGTTTTAAGTTGCCTTAGCCTGTAGATGTACCCACACAGTAAGGATATACAGTATAAAGTCCCAAATCCTCCAGATCTCTGCCATTCCGGATTATTTGCCTTGTTTGTCAAAAAAAAAAAAAAAAATAAATAAAATAAAATAAAAAAATCTATATCTAAACCCTGCGAATTTTGCATTTGCAGATATGTAAATAGGAATATTTTTAAAAAAAGGAAAACGTTATTTTGCGTCCGTTATTTTGTGTTGTTTCATCAATTATGTCCATTTAACTCCTTGTTCTTTAAAAATTGTTGGAAAGATGTAAAAAGTGAGAAAAAAAAAATGCTGGGTAGCAAACCGTCCTGATTTGGGACTTTGTACTGTATTTACATAACCTCCTCAGACATGACACAAAAATAACAAATGATTTTCCTCAGAAATGTTTATACGTTATTACTCCCGTCATTGTAAGTTAATAAAAATCAGCATCTACAAAATCAAAAATTGAAGGATGATATTCAAATTACATTTTACCTTCAGAATTTACACAAATCTTTATACATTAATGAGAAAAAATTCAGAAACATGAGTATCACATGTGATATTTCTGAACTGAGGAGGTTAAATCAGATATAAGATGTTAAAGTTCCCAAACGCACACCCGTGAATGAAAAACCTATATTTTAGATTTTGGGGAGCCCCAAGACATATCAAGTTGCACTCATTTTTGGTCCAAACCCCTGAAATATGCTTCATCTGGTCTGAGTGGTTATGCCCCCCACAGGTATGTCCATGTGCCATAAACTCTAATTTTGCTTGAGGGCTAAATCTCATTACCAGTCAAGAGATGGTTCAACTGAGTCCTTCAAGCTAACCTAATAACAAATGCATGTCTTCCAACCTCCAAGAAAATCCACAAAAAAAGAAACCAAATCAGTGACAATAAAACCCAATTGGGCTTTGTGAAAGCAATCCAAAACACTAGATTATTATACTGCTATGCCTCAGCGAAAACTTGAATTTGACGAAACAGCTTTGGCAATATTCTAGAATAATTCCAAATCTATGGAAAAATGAGTAATTAAATTGAAGTGTTTTAGAGGTGTATTTGTAAGTATTTTTTGAAAATAAGGGCCAAAAAAAGACTTGCATAACAATTTAGTAATCAACGATTCTGATGTTTTTTCCATGGTGCAATGGCTTGGTGACAAAGCTTTAAAATTATGTTTGTAAAAATCTTTTCCCAAAAGAAAAAAATATATATTTTTCCATTCAGAAGAAAAGAAAACTAAGTGTTACTCTGAAAAAGTTGGCAGGAATAAAAATGGTTTCAAATTAAGAATTTAAAATTTTATTAGTATACTGTTTCATAGGGTTAATTTAACTTTGAATGCATGTTTTTACACAATAAAAATTATAATAATTTTAGAATGACAATTACAAAAAATTTGAACAGTAAAACATAATTTCCTTACTGCTCTGGTTGCTGGAGTCAAGCCCAATTTGTTACCAGCAAGTAGCGAGCGTACATCTTCAAGATTTGCCATAACAAAAGTTCTACATGATTCCAAGCTGCAGATGTCTTTTATCACACTGTATGCCTTCTTTTGAATAGTATTGTTTTGATGCTAATGAGTGCAATAAATCGACAGGAAAAATGAGATTAGAAATAAAATATATTACAAATACAACTTTCAAATGTTGTACCATATTAAGCTATATAATTATATTGCACAGCAACATCTCTACATATACAGTAAGCTCTCAATTATCTGCAGAATTGAGTGGTGCGGCAACCGCGGATAATCCGCAAAATGGTTAAAAAGGGCACGAATCAACACAAAGATTTTAGAACAATTTGTATTTACAGTAGTGTGCCTATGCATACAATTATGAAGTAATAAGCATTAGATTTCTGAACTTAAAAGTGTGTTTACTTACTTATTCATATAAAAATAAGTTATTATTATTTTTTGTTAAAACACCTATTTTTATTTGAGATTGCAAGTTTTTTCAACAACATTTTGTCACAAAGTGACTGCGGATAAGCCGCAAAGTGGATAATCAAACCGCTGATAATGAGGAGTTTACTATATTTCACTAACATACAAGGTGCAGAAATCAAAATTGATTGCTTATTGTTGAATAGTAACAATGAATATCTATATATATAAAGCAGAGTTGGCACCTGTCTGTATACATATCTGTCCTCTACAAATCTACATTGTGTGACCAATCCATACCAAATTTGGTACACAAATATTTTGGAACCCTGCGGATCCAATAAGTTAACTCTTAACTACCATTCTATTTGTCCTAAGTGTGCAGGGCCAAAAACAATTAGAAATCAACATAGAAATAACAGTTTGCAAAAACAAAATGATTTGTAAAACGATTGCTGATACAAGCTCAGATCGTTTTACCATTATTGATCGAAAATCAAGTTTTCCGATAATATTGTTTTACCAGCATAACTCGAAAAACAATTAAATTATAATTTTTATGTTTGAACTAACTTTTTATTTCTTTTCCTGATGTAAATAACTTAACTAATACTTGTTTGATAAAAAAAGAATATTTAAACTATTCAATTTTACATAGCTAATATTTTGTAATGGAACATGAAAAACCCAAATAAAAAACTAATTGATATTAAAAACGCAATTTTACTACTCAGTATCTGGAAATGCCAGAATTAATGTTTAGTTTTTAATTTTTTAACTTGTTAAAGGGGTGACCCTGAAAGGTTTTTAATTTGATTTAGAATTCTGTGTGTGTATTTGAGTTTACAGTGAGATGGTGGTCATATTTGAGGATTCCCAAGTATTATAATTATGAGTTCGTTTGGTAAATAAATAAGCAACGTCTTTATCAATATTGTGCAAAAGATTTTTGTTGAATTGCTCTATTTCAGAATATAATAAAAAAGTTAAATTTCGACATGTTTGCAGATTATTTTTTCAGAAACCTGCATTTTTCAAGAATTTGAATCTGGGTTTGTATTTAGGCATTCCAGTATATTACCTACTGCAGATAATATTATTTAGTAGGAAATATTTTAATGATTTATTTATTTCCTGTAAAATATCCGACAAGTGTAATATCCTGGCGTTATATGTATATTTCGACCAACTTTCCTGAAATAGTTGATTGAATACGTAATGATTTGTAAAATTCTGTTTCATAAAAATAAATAAATTATACACAACAAAATTTTTAAGGCGTGTAACTTCTTATTTTAAAATGACTGGAATTTTGGTTCTGTCTGTATTCACGTGTATCAGTATTTTAAATATTGCAGATAAATTGTTTAGGAGTTAAATTTTAATGAAATATTTATTTTCTGTATATCACTTAACATGGGTAATTTCTTGGTGGTATATGTATATTTCAACCAATTTTCCACAAACTTTTGTTGAATACGTAATGGTGTGTAGATTGTTGGTTCATAAAAATAAATGAAATAGACAAATCAAATCATGTTTAGGTAAGGTATGTAGTTTCCTATTTTAAAATGACCAGTAAAATTTAAAAAATAATTTTAAATTAAAAAAAACTTTTCATTGAGACAATTAAAACCAATTTAATTTACATTTGTTTTTCATTTTTTATGTGTGTTATTGAAAGATGTACTCCATTGTGTGGTAACTACATCTGTCATTCAAAATAGGTATGTGGTTTCAATTTAGAAACCGAATCTCTGAATTTAAAAATGCACCACAAGGATTCGATTTAAAACTGAATGTCTGTTGGAGTAAAATGATTCCTAAACAAAACTTTGTTGATCTTGAAATTATCACAGTAATTTTGAAAAAACTGAATTTTTTTGTTTCAAGTGAAAAAAGTTGAGTTTGCTTAGTCTACAAATTGAAGCTGTTCTTATGCAACTTAAATACATGAGAATCATCTATTGCAGGCAGTGATTTCGTTTTAAAAAATGCTGCAAAATCGACTTTCTGTTTTTTGTAATATCGTCATTGAATGAGTTGTCTACACTGATAACATTTATTTCTAACACAAGCTCCATTATTCCGTGTGCTACTGAATGGAATTTTCAAGAAAAAATGCGTTTGCGTCAAACTAAAAGTTATGAATTCCATTCTAATTTAATTCACCATCATCTCATATAGTTGAAATTCAAAAATATCACTTGGCAGGTGCAAGAGTGACACAAGTAAAACATATTCATAGAAAAACTAAGTGCAAGACTACCAGCCAAGAAAAGTCGCCATTTTTACAAAAGACGAACATACAGGGATATTCGCAATCACTCCAAAACTCAAAATCGACTTCTGTAGTAGTCACTTTCGAGAAAAAGTGGATAAAATGTAATAAAACGATGAATATGAAATTTAGTGTATGGATGGATCTATCATGTCTGCATCTTTGGGTCTAAAGTAAATTTTAGAAGTGATGAAAAAGTTAAACGATGTTGAAAAACTACTCCCTGTTCACTAAAATGATACTTACATTCTTTTAAAAAAGAAAAGTGATTAGTCTTATTACTTTTCAATCAACATTTAATTAATTCCGAGCAATGCTGGGTAATTCTGCTAGTAAAAATATAAAATCAACTGCTCAGGATTTATTCTCCAATTTGGCCACAAAGTTTAAATATGCTTGATTTGAGCTGTGGAACTAGCTTTATGACATTGCTAAAACTACACAGTAGAGGTCAGCACTCTAATAAAATTCTTTAGTACTATAACAGCAAGCAAGTAGAAATTGGCAAGAGAGAAATCAGCACCAAAAAATATGTGTGAGTAAAAATAGGTTAAAAAATAAAATGGTGACGCCCTTGAACAAGGTAATGCAATAAAATTGAGACGCTTGGAATTAATTGAATTGTCATAACATTACTCAGGTGCTTTTTGCCATGTGTAATCAAGAATTTTTCACTTCTTATACTTTGAAGCAAAATGATCTTTTTTAAACATAAAAGGTTGAAACAAACGATAGGCAGATGATCAATCCCTCTTAAAACTTGTGCTTGGAAAGAATCAAGAAAGGTATGATTTACCTTCAGTAAAGGTTTAGCATATTCATATAATTCTTTCATTTGGTCTTCATTCAGACCAGGAAGCATAGCTCGACACAGATCTATCAAAGAATGGCTGTGAATCAAGAAAATTAGACAGTTAGCATTAAATATCATTGACAGGATAAAAAATAATATGAACACATTGTTGAATAAAACACTAGCAACCTCAAATTTAAAATTATTAAACTTACTGCATAAACTCTCCTAATTCAGATGTAAGCTTTTCTTGTGCTTTGACAAAAAATGTGGCACATAACTAAAGCGGGAGAAAACAAATTATAAAATGAGCAATTACAGAAAGAAAATGAAAAATATGTAAGTGAAAAGTTAAATTATGCAAAATTTTAAGTATGAATGGGAAATACCTCTTTGTCAGTAATTGTAAGATACAATTTCAGTGTGTCGTAAACAGCAAGACGAATGTTTATTTCTTCTTTATCTTTGGGTTCAGTGGTATACAAGTTGAAAAGTATTGGTACATAATTCTTAGCATATTTTGCAACTTCTTCTAAATTTTCTTCTAATAAGAAAAACAAAATGACTCAGAATTTACTCAGACAAATCATAAATCAAGACAAACAAAAGTATAAGAGGGCTTAGACCAGTTTCTTAAAATAGGCATTACTGCCCTTGTGTGGATGCTGAAGGAGTCTTGCGGGCAATGCTGGCTCCAGGGCTAATAGGTGTGAGGAGGGCTTGAAGAGCAGAGTGGGACAATGAGTAAATGCTAAAAACATTTGTTGCCTAAAATGTTTAAACCAAACACGTATCCACTTGATCTTATGCTCTCACAATAGTGATATATTGCTGCAAGAATTATATGTTGAAAAATGCAAGTTATAACTGTTCTGTCTACATGGTTCCCACACCTTTATCCAAAAAAAATTCAAGGACTTTTAAGGACTTTTCAAAACCAAAAAAATATTTTTCAAGGACCTAAAATTTTTTATAACGACCTAAAACAAGGCATACACAAAAGTTGTCAGTTAAAAAGAAAAATAATAATAATAATTTTTTTATACAACTGTTAGTCAAAAAAGGGAAAGGTTATTGTCAATTAGGGAACAATTTGGATTTTCTTTTCTCACAGAACCTGATTTTTTTTTTTTTTTTGCAGAGTGGGCTTCTTGTTTCAATGCTAACTTTCAGGCTACTTGCACACATATCGATTTCCGTCGTGCGATAAAATATCGTACGATAAATTCTTTTGGTGGCACGAAGAAGAGTATGAGAAGCGGCCGCTTAATGGAGACCAGAAGTGCCAACTTAGACGGATAGCCATACTGTGGAGATCTAGACCTAGTATTATAAGTATATCACATAGTGTCAAAGCGTGAAACACCGGTTTCATTCAGAATGAGGCTCAAATGGCACACATGCTGTGGAGGAAACTAGTCTGGACAATTTCCAATGCAAGACGAAATTACACAATTATGTACTTGTTAAAAATAAATCAAGTACTTTCAAGGACTTTTCACCAAGTTCCGTAATTTTCAAGGACTTTCAAGGGCCCCTAGTTAGGAAAAAAAAATTCAAGGACTTTTAAGGACTTTTCAAGGACCGTGGGAACCCTGGTCTAAAAACAAGGCAACAGGTTATAACAAGCCAGTGCTTGCATGTTGGTATTTGTGTGCACTTCAGGCTTACAATTTTTATTCAATTTCAGTAATCCTGTTTGGTTGAAAGTTGATTTAGTGACATAACAAGTCTTTAAACAGAGGAATCGACTGTAAATAGTTGACCGAAGGGATTTAAGGTGAGGTAATTATAATTAATGTCATACTAGAGCAACACAACGAACTATTGACGAAAGTTACAAGATCAATCCCCTAAGGTAAAGATCTGAGAACAACACCACATAATTTTGAACCAGAGATTTTATGATACTGCCCACAAAAATAGAGCAGAACATAGACAGCACATCATATATATCACCAAACATACCTTTCTCATTAGTGATTATTTTAAATTTTACAGATGGTAATGAGTAATAATAACGAGCAATTCAGTGCATTTGCGTGTAATTTATTTTTGTTATTGTATTTAAATAAAGAGCTCTATAATTTCAGTTCCAAACCAGTTTTTTGAAGCTCTAAAACTGGACAGTTACATAATTACTTTCATGAAATTAAAAAAATTCTTGGCACAGCTACACTTGCAATTTACTATTAGTTGAAATAGTTTTCCAGAGGGGAAGCATTGTTTAAGATGCGAGTTGAGGTGTTGAGTCAAGAGGGAAAGGAAAATGGTTTAGATAAAAAGAAATGTATTTAAAAAATATATTCAACACTTGGAAGAAAAGTAATAGAATTCGCCTTACCATTTTCGAGATTCTTATTAATCAGCAGTCTCAATGCACTAAGAATAGTTAGTCTCAAATCAGGATCATCCCTCAGAATCAATCCTAATGTACGAGCAACTTCTTTAAAGCACTAAAGAAAGAAAATTTAATTTACTTTCTGTTTCAAAGCCACTAAAGGCCAGAATAATCAAAACACATTAAACAGATCACATAATCAAAACAAAATTAATATATTACAGTACAAAGTCCAAAATCTGGATGTTTTGCTAACTGGTGTTTTTTTTTGTTTTTGTTTTTCTCACATTTTTACATATTTTTAAAGAACAATGATTTAAACCTGGACCTAATTGATGAAACAACGCAAAATAACGAACATGTTCAGAATTCTAGTTGTTCAGATACAAAATGAATCAACTAAAATATGACACGTGATAATTAAATAAGAAACACATGTTGAAAAACTTGACAAATTTTTTTAATTGAACTGAATATTTTCTTTTTAATGAGGCTTTTAAAATCTAGCAACCACTGATTCTGATGGGTTTTTTTCGTGGTGCCAAACCTTTGAAATAGACTTTTCCTTTGAAGAAAGGTGCAAAAAATACTCCCCCGTCCACTTTTAGTTAAAACAGGGACAAAATTTTCATTGACCTTTGGTGAATTTTCAAAAAAGTCAAAAAGGTTGAAATACAGTAACAAAAAGTCGCCAATGTCAGCACTGGAATTTACAGGTTTAGTGGTCTCCCTTGAGGTTGATCAGTTTCGCATATGCACAGAATCACTGCAATGGTTATTGGAGAACACTGCTGTTGCTATAAAGACCCAGATGTGGAGGCCAGGATATCGATATTTTTACATACATTTTCTCTGTACTTATGTTTTAGTGCTAAGCCTTCCTGGGGGTGGGTCTTGGAAGTGAGCAACACCGGTGTTGTGAACTTGTGAGGTGACAGATAGCACATTAGTGTTCCCTCTATCCAACAGACGCAGTGGTAGATAATTTCAGAAGTGCAGTAGATAGATAAGATGTGAATTTAATTACTGGTAAAATATAAAAAATATAAGAGAATGATAGAAATTAAGACTTTTGATGTGAACCGACTTGGTTATAAATTTTATTTCAGTATTATTTTAAGAAAACTAAAGATGTCCTCATGAATGTCAAAAGTAAATCAGAAATAAAAATTACGTACCGTCTTCAGATCTGTAGGTTCAGTACAAAATCCAGGCAATAGAGACCAAATCTGCAAAATTTAAAGCATTGAATAATAATAAATAATTGGGACACATGTACACTTGTGAACTCAGCTACACACTTTTAAACTAAGTTACCTGTGAACACAGAACTTCATACAGTCTGTTTTCGACTAGTTTCCCTTCTTGCTTGGCAGCCAGGGCTATAAAAAAATTAAGATTTTTGTAGTGCAAGGAATATATTTTCATAAACTGAATGCATTTACAAATCAAATTTGAAACCAGCAGAAAACTATCCTACCTCTACTTTTCACTTTAGCAGCTAAGGGTAGGAAAAATTTGACAAAAAAGTCCAGTTCTGTTCTTTTAATATAATCTCGTAATAGAGGCAACAACCATGATCTGCGAAAGTCTGGTCTATGAAGAGAAAAATCACCAATTAACAATGAAAATATTTTTGGAAAACAAAAATCTATTCAAAAAAGAAATATATATAATCAGAGTTCAAATTTTGTAGACCAGTCAACTTATGTTAGAAATTTGCGAATACCGAATGTATTAAAAGAAATTTCATTTGCAATTTCTTGATTTTAGATAAGTAGTTTATAAGCCATTTGTTACATTTCGATTTTCAGAAAAGTATATATCGTTAGAATCTTTTGCAAAATGTTTTAGTTAAATCCTAGGTTTTAATCAAACTTTTGTTGAAACATTCCAAGATCATACAGTACAAAGTCCCAAATTTATTGCATTGCGTATTAAAATTTTTCCCCCCTAGGGTTACCACTCTATTTTCAAAAATAAAATTCCCTGACTTTTTCAGACAAATTTTTACAAAATTCCAGGTCATGCTTAAGCAATTCACATTTTTAAGGTGACCCATTTACTCATTGAAAAAATGATTCCCATTTATGTATCTGCTATTTTAGTATTGCAAATGTGTTCCTGATGTAAATAGCACAAGGAGAGAGGTTAGATTAGGTTTTTTTTTATGAATAGTACAAATGATCCGAAATTTAGAATGGCCGAGGATTCCGGATTTTGTACTGTACAACCTTGATAAGTTATCACTCAAGGGACCAAGAAATTTTGACAAGTAACCACAGAATGTACTTAATATACAATACTGTACTGATAAGGCAATTTTTTAATTTAGCATTGTATTCATAACGGTTAACTTGACGATTCAGTCTTGAACTAACCAAAGGTAATATCTAATACTTCAAGAACTTGTGTTTTATTAGGCAATGACAGAATTTCCTCTTTTCACTTTCATTGCCTCTTCCTTTCACATTTTTCTTCTAAATATTATGTATCTAAATCTTGAATGTTTGATTGGGAACATACTGCAGCATTGTTATCGCTATCTGTGTAGTCATTTATGTTGGGAATAGTATAACCCTTTTCGTTTACGATTTCAAATAAATTCAATTAAGAATCAGGGTCAGACATCAGATTTGACTTAATTTTGTTTGAGATTAGATTAAACCCTGAGTGTTAAGACCTTTCCAGATAGATGACTCATTCAGGGTAGCGTTTTAATTCACGAGTAAACAAGGGTTTAATTACATTATTGACTGTGAGAGAGCTAAATGGGAGGGTAGAAAATTGACGACATCACGAGTGAGTTATATAGGCAATGACTTACAGAGGTTTCACTGTATTTATTAAAAACAATGTTCTCATTCTATTAATCTGTAATGGAAAATATTTTGCAAAATGAAAGCACATAAACTGAACTTTAGCCCCCTTTTCACATACAAAATCAAGGCCCTGTTTATTTTTAAACATGATTTCATTTTAACTCAAGGAAAATAAAATTGAATAATTACTTTTCACTTTCAATGTTTAAAGGAATAACTTCCAGCACAATGCGAGGACCCATATGCTGTATTGCCATTCCAATAGCCCTTTCTACTTCAGGAATATGGGGGAAGTTATAACTGTCGTGCAAATCAGCAAGCGATTGGAGACACTGAAATATTGAACATATTTACAATTTATAGGACGATTTTCAACAAACAAATCAATAAAAAAAAAACTAAGCACAAAACAATTATCATTAAAATTTATAAATTATACATAATTAAAAGTGCATGAAAGAGTGATCCAATGCAGTGGCATATTACAAATCAAAAATTAGAATTCCTGCATTCAAAATGAGAAAATATTAGTTACCTTTCTCATTGCTGTATAACAATGTTTTCCAACAACCTAAAATAAAAAACCATTATTTACAAAAATAATAAAGAGAACATGAAAATATTTATATAGTACTAATAATTTGTAGCTCAAGGCAGTGTCTTTAAGCTTACCTGTGACCTATGATGAGAACAGGATTAAAATTATTTTACACCAATACTTAACAAAAAAATCACGTTGTATTAAAATGAAGCAGTCAAGACAGTAGTTGATTTAAAAAAGAACTTTTTAGGAGCAATGGACATGAATAGCAGACCTAGGAGTGAGATGTTCGAGCTAGGAGGAGGTTAAATTGATGTGTTAAACATGTGCAAAAGGGCAAGTGAGTACAGGAAATGCAAAATCTGCAAATTCATGGGATTCTGAAAGAATGCAATAGCATATCTGCCAACCGCCGAGAAAAAGATTTGTAAGATTTTTGTGCACACTGAAATATATCCTTCATATACTTATTGTTTATGAATATTTACAACTCCAAATACTCAGAATAATAAATCACAACTCAAAATACATGTCTCAGTTATAATCTCATGAAAACCCAGTAATGTAGAATTTAATAACTAAAACTCACAGCTCCAAACTAAATTTCAATGGTATTTCAATTATATTATCACATGTGCATTTTCACCGTTTCTGTATTGCTTGTACATTCCATTATCTCATTGCTTCTATTACTCATTTCCTTGCATCTGTCCTGATTTAAAATACTTATTTATTGCGAGCAATCAATTTTTGTGAAAGTATTGAAATATTTTATATATTTTTAACCATGATAGAGAGGATAAAAAGCGATCCATGTCATCAAAGTTTGTTTTATATCTTGTGTCAGGGCAAAAGGGGTTAATTCAAAATGGCTACTTCTCATAATCTTAAGCTGAATTATTTCACTCTTTCTCACAAATATTCAGGAAGAAGCATGCCCTGATATGAATAGTTAGAATTTAGATTTGTAGATTCATTCAGTTTTAATTTTTAAGCAAATTATATAACTTTAAAAATAATTATGATGCACTTGACTCCTTTGAACCATCAAAAATCAAGACTTAACTCCTTTGCATCGACATCGAAGATATAGTAGGATACTTTATGTTAACAGTTTAATACCTAGATTAAAGTATAGCTTTGTAAATAGAAGCATTTATATTTTAAATTTGTTGAGATGGTATTTTGTGAAATAATGCATGTGATATATGAATACAAAGTAAAGTAAATTTATCATACCTCAAAAAATCCAGCAATAACAGATAGAACATGACCCCATGCATTATGATATTGATAGCTCAAAGCCTCTTCGACATGATGGAACATTTTATGCACCACATTATTTACAGGATCTTCAAATAACAGTTGTTGGAAAACTTCACTACTTGGATTAACACAAACCTGCACAACACTCTACAAAAATAAATGAAAATATACACAAAATAAGTTTAACAATAAGCATTAGTTACATTTATGCTATTTTCAAGATAAAGGGCCATAACATTTAAACAAAATTTGTAAGTGAAAAGATCAGTTAAAAAGTGAATTTATTTTCTAGAAATCAAGATAAGACAGTTAGGTGTCATTGGCCTAAAAACACTTTTCCTCCGTTGTTAAAATATTCTTGGGTGTAATTTCAAATTTATTGTGTTTATGTGAAATGAATACATAGAAGGGTCTTATGAGCGTATGCCTTTCACTATCTGTCAATCATGAGAACTGCCTCAGACACTAATTCTGCCCCTGTCTGTTACTATCGAAAAGGACCTATCTTACTTTTCATACAGTTGCTTGAAAAAATGTATTCAAATTTATCACATTTGCACACTCAATGGCAAATTGAGAATTTTCTTGTAGCCGAGATCTATACTAGTAAACTACCTTTTTCCACCATCAATATTTGCAACAACAAAAAATTAAATTATGTCATCTCTGAGTCATACTTAAATTAAGCAGAGCTCTATATTACTGCTCTAGACACTAAATCTGCCCCATCTGTTACTGTAGAAAAGGACCTATCCTACTTTTCATATGGTTGCTTGAAGAAATGTATTAAAATTTGTCGCATTTACACACTCAATGGAAAATTTAGTATAAATAAGATTTCTACTTGTCGCTGAGATCTATACTAATAAACTACATCTTTCTTCCATCAATATTTGCAACAAAAAAATTAAATTATGCCATCACTGAGTCACTCATACTCAAAACAAACAAGCTCTACTTTTACAACTACCAACACCCAAACTGGAAAGGCCTTTTGCTTTTTTAGAATCTCATGGTGGTAAAACGACTAAGGTGTGCTTTTGTCATGCATTTTTTGAAAATAAAAATTAACACCAGTAAAGCAAACAAAATGTTATATATTTTTGATGATTTTACTTCATTTTCATTTGGAGTAGAGTAAAATTGGGTGAAAGTTTTCTGAACGCAAAGTGTTATGGCACGGTAGTCTTAATTATAAAATTATTTTCTCGGGTCAAGTGGGAGCTTGATGCAGGGGACAGCCACAAACAGGTGAAAGTTGGTTATTATAACAGCGACTGTGGACCAAGAGCAGTTCTATACTCGTGGTCCTGACAGGTTGTGTTATGCATCACATATAAACAATGGTGTGCCAGTATAATTAAATTTATTGCTATCACCAAATCGTATGATTTTCTGCTCCTTTTCAATGATCCTCTTATATTTATATTACCTTTTTTACTGTTCCTTTTATCAAAATAAAGTATGTATAATTTCCCTTTTAATGTGAGGAGACACCACCTGAGAATCTTGGTTCACTGGAAATTGTGGAAACTGCATCCAGAGCCAGAAGAAAATAATGAATGAATATTTATTCAGTCTTTAATTTTTGTCCATTTGTAATAACAATTACAAATTTTAATACGAAAAAAAATATATATATAATTCTCTTACGTGGCACGCAAAAAAAGACGTCATTTGTTAACGTGTTTAGGCAACATTGTACGATTGTTTGTTTACCACAAGGCCTCGCACATCAATTGAATTTATAAGCGTTATGGGATGAAATGTTATTGATTTTTTTTTTTAGTTGAGCTGTTGCAGTTTATAATAGAAATTAAAGAAAGCAGAGTATCTTTTCAGGGCCATTTTAAAATGGTCCTTTTCAGGGCCAGCAATTATAGTTCAACAAGACACTTGCACTACAACTTTCGGCAACAAACTCAATGAAAAAGTGTGGATGGTTCAAGTGCTGGGGAAATGTACACAAACAACATGCTGGGTATTCAATTTCCAAAGAAGCGCTCACATTTCGAGTCCAAATTTGCTCAAAGTTTTCATTTGAATTGGCGAGCGTTAGCGTGCAGGGGGCGGGCCCCCAGTATATATATATATATATTTTGCAGTTCTCAAAATTCACAATATCTATTTTGCTGATAAATACAGTGGTGAAAGTCATTGGCTTTGTAAATACACAGTGGTGTATGTCATTTTCGTCACCAGTAAAATTGTAATTATAGCACAAATGCAATTCAATCTAAGCCTCTATGTTAAATTTGGATCCAGGTGACATCCCTATAATGATAACATAACACCATTTTTGTCCCTGAATTTACTACATTACCTTTTGTGTCATTAACATTTGTTAATTTCTGGTAAATGTGACTTACACTACTGTAAATTTAACCAGTCCATATTATGATAATTTGACAAAAGCAGTGATGGATAATGAACATTTAGCATCAGTGGTCACTATTGTAAATTTTATCAAAAATTTGAATATTGTCTCAAAGCAGGAAATTCCTTTATCACAATCAGGAAATCAGTAACCAATATTTGCTTAAGCAATGTGATTTTTCAAAAATATAAGCAGAAAATGTTGGAAAAGACAAACAATTGCTGTAATTTGAATTTCCTTAGATCAATGGAACATGAGGAATGGCTCAAAGGAGCACAACAAAATGTATTGTAATTCTTTCAGAATAATTGCAAAAACTCAGAAGAGCTAGTATGATTAAACTTTTATTAAAATCAGTTCCTAGAATAAGTGTTCCAGATGTGAAAAATTCACAACAGGGCTACTCATTGTAGCACAATTAAAATTAATTATACTAAAATGATTATGCTTTGCTATATATCCTGACTTGTTGCAGTTATATTTGTGTTCACTGATGAAAAAAGGCTTCTAAAATGTGAATTTGTTTGGAGCCATATTACTATGCCTATATCTGTCAACCTTCAAGTAAAAAAGTCTGGAAGATTTTTTTTGATATAAAAAGTAATGCAAAACTGTCAGAAAAGAAAAATGCCTAAAAATAATTTAAAGCTCTAGATTAGCGACAATTGGATTGAATATTACAATTCAAAGCAGAAAAATATATTTCTTTGAAAAACTGTTATATGCTTGGCAGTTCAAATTTGGCGTAACCAATTTCGCGTTTTTTTTACACAAAACGGTACAAATACAAAGTGAAAATGAACTATTAAAACTATTTTGAGTGTTGTATAGGTATATTTTTCTTTAAATTAGAGCCATAGATTTCCATGACAATCTTGCTATAACTCATTCCAATATTTTTTTCATGATTGTCACAGCTTGGTGCCAAAACTTAGAAATAAGCGTCACTTGAGCGTCCAGAAAACCAAGAGGTTTTTTAGTAGGGGAAAATCCAGAAAAGATGTGGATGTCCAGTTGTTTGATGAGTATTTAGGAATAATTTGTCATTAAACCAGTAAATAAATATAGCAGATATGATATAAAATCTTAACATACCTTTAAAGTTGATGCAACAATATGCATGACATCTTCACTATCATTAAGCCAGCATTTCACAGCAACAGAATAAAATTTTGGCAAATGGGAAAGACACAGCTTTTCATCCAAACTTTAAAAGAATATGGGTTTAGAAGTCATTAAAAATAATTTTAATATAACTAATAATACTAATTACAATAATATTAGTTTAAATTATGTTTACCCATGAAGATGGATCAGAGCTGCCTCCATTAACTGCAACCAATATATCAAGCACTCAGAATCTTTAACATTTGGCTGATAATCATACAATGCCTGTAAAAATAGTGAAATCAAAAATATTTAAGATGTATAAAATGACAAATAAGTTATTTTACAAAGATAAGCTTGGTAAAACTCAAGAACAAGATACTGGCCATTTGCCAAATTGGCAACTAAATTTTTTGTCGACAAACGGCAAAAAATGGGCCTACAACAAGTTACAATATTCCATAATTATCATGATGGGTAATAGTAGTGTTCTTGAATTTTACCATAAGTTAATATAAAATTAGTTACAAAACTGCTTACAGTGATGATTCGAGCATTCAAATCAACTGGGAGATTGTTATGTTGTCGGTTTATGTCAAACAGGCCTTGAAAACATTTAAGCCCACATAATGTCACAACCTACAAAATTCAACAAATTAGAACAACATACCAATACATATTTAATCCCATAAGTATCAGGTTTTGCTGAAAATAAATTTGGAAGTGATAAAATCAGAAGGGAAATGGATACAATGATTCAGAATATCTTTAGATAAAATAATTTCATGATTGAGATTGTCTTGTTAAATTTTCTCACATACTTCAAAAATCACAATTTCTTCTCTATACTTATACTTTACAAGGGAAAATACCCAAAACTCTACTGTACTGTTAGGAGTCCAGATATAAAAAAAACTTAAAAAATCAACAGTAATACATGCAATAATACCCAGCTTAAACTTAATCCTCACATTTCATAGTGTAGGAGTGCTTTAACTCCATAAGAAACATAATTAATTAACCACATCCATCGATTGAAAGCATTCTAGGAAAGATTATACAGATCAACGTCAAAATGTGTTTGAAGGTATGCAGGAAATAATCTTTTAAACTTCCCAATAGCAGGTTGTCAAAAAAATAAATATATAAATAAATAATAATAACAATAATAAATTAATAAAAGACAAAGAAATATGGACACACAAAAGAATTAAATA
This sequence comes from Metellina segmentata, assembly GCA_947359465.1. Lineage (NCBI taxonomy): Eukaryota > Metazoa > Arthropoda > Arachnida > Araneae > Tetragnathidae > Metellina > Metellina segmentata. Next base: position 99,816,413 of record OX375880.1, on the reverse strand, counting down.
TGTTTACAAACAAAGGAAAAAGTCTATCGACCTATTCCAGCTCTTGCTTCTCACTAGTTATCATTCTAAGCAGATGCATACACAAATAGCAGGAACCTAAAAAATTATATATACTTACAGCATTACTTAATGTCATCACTTTGAAGACTGTTTCACAGCACTTTTTGATGCATGTCTTTGGAAATACAATTATAACTTCTCTGAGAAGAGCTAATATATAAAACACATCTCTGGATGCTCCCGGTTTACCTAAGTGAAAGAACATATTAAATTACTTAATATGAACCAATTTTAAATTAATAAAAAGTATACTTCAGAAACAAATGAGATTTTATAAACACTAATTTTAAAACTCTAATTTTTAAGTACATGGGAAGGTTTTTATGAAGTAAAAGCTTTCAAGCTGATTCAAGGTTAGAATTAGTATAACTGCATGTTACTAGTAAAACTTTTTTTTTGTCATTTTTTATAAACAAGAGTTAAATAATAATGACAAAAATTTCATAACCACTTGTCAGTTGATTAGAAGTTTTATGAAACTAATTAAAACTTTGAAGAAAAATAATTAATTTATTATTGCTGGTTTATAAATTCTTAGTAGAGAATCTGCTTATATCCCCCATAAAAGAAGGATTAGTAAAAAATTTGTAACTATACGTGATGCATGTACATTGGGCGAGAACCTTAACCTCAACTGTTGATAATAATGTACTAATACATAACAATGTATTTGGTGGGATTAATATATAATTTAAATTTAGAGATCTAGATTGGTAATGAAATATACATTTCAAAAGTAGGTCAATATGAGAGTTGGAAGTATTCGGAAAAATAAAGGAATTCTCAGGAAATACGAGAGTGGATCCTTCTAGATTTTGCAATTTAATTTAGTTTTCTTAGAGTTTGGATCCTAGATGTGCACACATGACGATCAGGAGTTGATGGGGAAAAAATTAATGTCAAGGGTCCTTCATCATTTTCGTGAAACAAATCAATCATTTCAATATTTTACCTTATTATTACCAAGATTGACCTACATTAAATTTGGGTAACTTTCAAAGAAATTGCAGTGGTCATCAATCCAGCAGATCCATTTGCTGATTGGATAAATGCACACTTCAGGATAAAAAAAAAGTACTATTTGCTACTCCCAGTATGCGAGTTTATTGCACTCCTGGAAAAAGACAGTCGACTTGGGATAATTTTATTTTTGAATATGCTTGAAAGTATGCAAGAAGGCTGCCATAAGCAAAAACATGAATAGCGTTTGTCATAAATGTTTTACCACAGCCAACTTTTTATCAATACTATCACTTTCGGCACGACAGCAAACTTGGAAAGAACCTGCACTAGACGCCAATTGTTAAAGGAACTAGTTTATAGGACCACTAGTCTAATAATTAAACTCCTTCAAAACCATGATGACTGCCTTCTCCCTGGAGCCACACTAAAGCATGATCTCACATTTGTCGAGATTCTTGTTCAAAAGTTGTTAACTTGAAATCGTGAAAATACCTTTAGAGTAGAGGTGCACAACCTGCGGCCCGCGAATCATCAATTTGCGGCCCACAAACTAATTTTGACTAAACTTCCATGGCATTAAGAAGCAAATTGACTGACAAACATTTGGAATCAGTCTTAAGAGTTTCTACTAGCAGTATTGAACCTAATATACTTAAATTAGTTAGCAAAACTCAGTATCAGCCATCCCATTAGCAAGGTGTAACATAATTATTGTTTATGGTTTAGAAATTTTAATACTAAATATATTTGATGCTGTAATTTCTATTTCTAATTTTACTGATATCATTAAAATTTCTGATACTCATCTTTATTGCTCAATGTACTACTACTGTTATTAAATTTATAACCTAAAATAATTTGCTGAAGTACATATCACATTCTTAAAAGTAATTCTGAATGATTGATCATTGCAAATGTTAGTAAACTTCTTTTTTTTTAACTATTCACAATATCACTCATTTAGCTCTGTAACAAGCTCCTAGATTTTTTGAGAAAACATTTGTAAGTTTAATCTTAAAAAAAAAAAAAGTTATTATTTTTTTTACTATACAAATTAAGTGTAATAACAGCTGTACATAATTGGGTAGTAACACTTTCATTGTGTCTGTGCTGTAACTTCATTTGCGGCCCCCCATGTCTCAATCAACGGTGTGAGTGGCCCTTCTCCCAAAAAGGTTGTGCACCCCTACTTCAGAGGGCCAAGAACACTATACATGTATACAATTTTAAAGTATTTTACGAAAAATATGTAGGGTGAAAACTATTTACCTCCACTATTTTCAAGTCGTTGGACACAAAAGTCTGAAACAAGTGTAGACCAGGGATGAACAGTTGACGACTCGGGTATATGGTCATTTAGAAGGTTACGAATTATACGATGAGCTTCCTTGCGAACCTGCAGATGGCAAAAATTTATAAATGAGAATAACATTTTTTAATATCATAAAATCCTGAAAATAAACTTCCTAAATGTTAAAGACAAGGGGTGGGAAACAGATGGGATGCCCCTATGGCACACCAATGACTTTTCCCAGCATGAGAAACTAAGAGCTCACCAGAAAATATAATCAATTAAGTATCTCACTTCTTTGCCGAGTCACAAATTTTAGCTTCATCGATAGAAATTCAAAAATAAAAGCTTCTGAACCTTTCTTTTATCTGTTTCTAATACCTTTTTGCTGCTATTTAAAATTGCATGGTTAAATTGTGTGGCAGCCTGAATTGCATAGTTCAAAGTTATTAATAAAACATAAATGCTATCATCAGGATAGATTCGGTAGAACCTTAAAGTAAAAATTCTGCCATTATATTGTACATTCATGTTCTGGTTTGGGTGTGTCTAAAGTGTTGATGGATGAAGACAAGAATAACTCAGGTTCAAAACAATGATGATATATTCTATGATTGAGTATATAGCTTTAGGCTCTTAAGCCTAACTAAAAGAGACATTGAACGAACATGTCAATGAGAGCTTTGCAGCTGGTGACTTTGCTCTTTTTCTCCACTACTCTGCTTGTTGCACCTGCGCTCTGTCTTATGTACTCTGTGGCGCTGGCATCGCTACGAGTATCAACAGTTCAGGTGGTTTGGTGGATGGGGATTCGAGTATGCTACATTCATTCAATCGTATGACTCAATAAACACTTTTACATTGATCTTATTATTTTATCACTTCAATCTGATTTTTTATCATCTGAAAAGGTTCTTCTAAAACTTTCAATTAAAGATTTAGCAATTTCAACATGCACACTAAAATCTGTTTGAGGCTGAAAATTATGTATATCAGAAAAATTTCAAATGCTATGTAAGATTGAGTAAGATAAAACCAATCATATATACTAGGCATGATTTTGTTAGGCGTTGTCAAATCTGAAAAATCAGCCAAGCTGGTTACTTTTGCCATCCTTGGGTGCATTTGGTGAGTTAAGTCCACAAATAGTTTTAAATTGTCCTTTTAAGTACTTCAAAAAGAAATTATAGCTTTTAAAAACTCATTTTAATTATATATTATCTTAAGTCTCATAAAAAAAAACCTTGCTTTTTAATATTCATGACAAGGGACTAGTACAATATTAAAAAAATATACATAAAAAAATCCCCATTTGGAAAGAAATTTCAATTGAAAACTTTCATATACCACTTTTTTTTATTTCCTTTAAGTCATAGGGCCTTTTACACAGATTTATTATTAGTGATTTTATTTTGAAAAGTAATAGTAGAATAGAAAAAAATAGAGCCACTTACTTTAGGTTTATGATGAGTTGTGAATTCTAAAATAACAGTTAATTCATTGGATGTATCACCCCATTGAGTCCTCAATTTCAGAAATGTGAAAACAATGGTCAAAATCTAGGGAAAGTAAGACAAGATTATTTCTGTGAGCCTATTCTCAGCATGTAAGTGAAATAAAATCCATTCAAAAGGTGAAATACTTACACTTTTTAGCAATGCACAGTGGTCGGAATTCAAGTATTTGATCAATAACTTTGTGAAAGTTTCACAGGCTTCCTTGCTGTTCAACTTCAAAACTGACTGATTAACCCTGAAAAAACATAAGTGTTAGTAAAAATAACAGTTAAATATATAAATAAAGCATAAGACTTCATTCATCTAAATCTACACCCTCACCGTTTCACAAGCATGCAAAGTAGGCACACAACAGCAGTAACTTCCTCATCTGTATCAACCACATTAAGCGTAGTCATCTGATAAAAGAAAACAAAATCAATACAAAAAGATAACCAGAAAAGTAAATATTTTACAGTTTACAATTAAGTGAAGACATGTTAATTAACTGTGCAAATTTGGTTTTTTACAGTAAAATTGTTTTAACAGGCTACATATAAATATGTGATATACCTCATGTAACCTTTAACCTAAAAGAACCAAACATAGAAACAAAGTAAACCCTCAATATATCATATGTCTTGTGGAGATCAGGATAAAAGAATGATATAACTGAGGACTGAGAAAAATACACATTTGAAATAAAAATAAACATTTAAAATTCTGCAGTTTTTAAAAAACTAATTTATGTAAACGTAGTTTCCCACAAAATTTATGAAATATTCTCTATTTTATAAAAGGAAGTGTTTGTCTGTGTATTCCTATACACAAATTAATGAATAGGTGTCCAGACGAATGTATCGTACTTAGTCATGAAATTTGGCACACAAGCATCTGAATGCACCTTAAAGCCTCAATGAGCGTAATGACGATTTTTTAATTGGTTCATTTTTGACACAGCTTGAAGAATTTCTTCTTTTCTTTAAAAGATTATGTCTCATTTTTTTTTGTGAAAAAGTCTGAAATTAATTTTGTCATTTTCTTCTCAATAGAAGAATGTGCATTTTTTAAAGTCTGTCTTTGCTGACCAGCATCATCTGAGACTTTTGCTGCTCCTTCAATCATTGACTGAGCAGGTGCTGCTTTCTTAAAATCTTTATTTTTTTATCGCCTTCTTGAGCCTATCATTGGCTTCCTTTAATAATTTTGAAGCACTGTCCAATATCTCATTCTCTTCCTTACACATAATTTTAAGTTTTCGTTCATCTTCTTCTATCACCTTTCTTTTCTTTGACAGCTGCTATAAATTTTTGTTCTCTGCTTCCAGTCTACCATTTTCTTTCCTGTCCTTCTTTAATTTTTCTAATGCCTTACGTTTTATATCTTCTAAACAGGCATTGTAGGCTTTATACGAGGGTTGCTATTTATATTTCTGGCCTTGGCAACAGTAAGTGTTTCTAGGCAACCGCTAACGTTTGCAAACTATAATTTAATATTTTAAACCATAATTTCTTTAGAACTTTTTGTCGTTTTAGCGTGATTTGTGTTGTTTACAGTAAATTGAAAAATTCATCTTGGGCAAAAAAGTGCAATGGAACTGACCCGTGAACATTTTCGTGTGATTATTTTTCCAAACTTTCGACGTGGATTATCAAGACAAGAGTACTTTGATGAACTTAATTATTTATACAGCGATAAAGCACCATCCTTAGCACTGTAAAAACTGGTATAACGAATTCAATCGTGGTCAATGTTCGCTCCAGGATGAATTTCGTGAAGGTCATCCAAAATCGGTTGTTGTGCCAGAAAATATTGATGCTGTGCATGAACTGATAAAGCAATATCGTCATGTGACATACCCTGAGATTGAGGCATCTTTGGGCATTAGTATGACAAGCATCAATAAGATATTACATGAACATTTAGCCGTTAAAAAGATTTGTTCGCGTTGGACCCCGCATAATCTAAAGATGGCTCGTGTCGATTGGTGGAAGGAAATGTTGAAAAAATACGTTCAAGGTACATCAAAGGCTGTGTATAACCTCTACACAAGTGATGAATCATAGATCTTTGCATATGGGCCTGAAACAAAACAGAAATCCACTGTATGGGTCTTACAAGACAATCCAAATTCAACAAAAGTTGTTCGCGGAAGAAACACATAGAAGCAAATGGTTGCCTGTTTCTTCGGCATTACCGGTCACGTGGGGACAGTGGTGTTAGAGCAATGCAGAACGGTCAATTCTGAATGGTACACAACCATTTACTTGCCAGAAGTCATCAGAGAATTTCGAAAAAAGCAGAAGAAGAGGCGAATCATTTTTCACCACGATAATGCGAGCTCTCGCACATCGGCTCAAAAAAAGGATTTTTTGACCGGTCGAAACATCAAATTGATGGGTCATCCGCCGTACAGCCCTGATTTGGCACACAATGACTTTTTTTTATTCCCGCACATAAAAAATATATTATGTGGTCAAAACATGTTTTATCTCAAAACGCATGTTTTGGAGATACCTCGATCGGAGTGGAAAAAGTGCTTCGACAATTGGTTCAAACGCATGCAAAAGTGTATTGATCTTCATGGAGAATATTTTAAAAAACAATAAAACCAATTTAGATCATAAATATTTGTTTTTTCATTAATAAGCCAGAAATATAAATAGCAACCCTTCCCATATCCATTAGCTTTGATGTGATTAGCACAAAATAAGGTTAATTATCAAAATTTGCCAAGCTACTTTTAAACGTCATCAATGCATTGAGTGTGCATTTTGACATTAATGCTCTGTCTCCTGTCAAAGCTCTTCCTGAGGCTGAGAAGCTACGTTAAATGATAGCACTAAAATGAGAAAGTGACAGAGCAGCCTTCACTAGCTTTGACACAACTGGGTACTTAGGATTCACACCACTAATGTCTCACAGGCTGAAGAACTGGTTGCAGTAAACATCAATTGGCATCATTCTAGATCCTTTTTGCTTAAATTCTCTTGGGAGTAATTTCCACTCAACCAGTAGTATGTCTGTCGGGACATCCCATAGTATTGCTCTTGCAACTTCTAATACTTGTCGAACACTCTCGCCACTGATTCTCTCAAGAGGACCTTGACAGGATAAACCTTTAAGGAGAGATGAACTGAAGGAGGACTTCTTCAAAAGATATTTAACACTGGAAATGTAATGCTTCTGAACCCTTAGGAAAAAAAAAATAATTTCCTTATCTTTCACATTTTGTAGCGCTCTAGAAATTTTATCTCCAATCACAATATCAACCAGAGGCAACAGTTTCTGAGGACATATATCTTCCAATTTATCGATTTTCAAATCTCGAATAAATTCCTTTGTAGATCCTACCCAAAATTGTTCTTTTTTTCTTCGGCCTTAAGACTTTTTGAAAGTATATAGTGATATTTAATTTTTTTGTAATTTTAAAGTTTCTTGCTTTTTTTTTTAAAGCTTTGAGACTTTTTGAAAGAATTCTAATATTACTGTTTAATTTGGTAAATTTATTTTTTATTATTTTGTCTGTGATTTACATTTGTCAGAATCACAGGGAGGTTTAGCATTTTCACAGGTTGCTAGCACAGTGGTCAAATCCACTGAGCCATAGCTGGGGATGCTACTTTCACACAAGCAGACTATAATGTTAGAATTCCTTACATACAGCAATATTTATTAAAAGGAAAAAAACAAGTAATATAGCTGAATGCACAATTTAACAATTTTACTGAGATGCATTTTTCACCACTACATATATAGTTGGATTGATGTTCTGCACTGTTCACAGCATGCTTAAAGAAATAAATAAGTTTTAAACGTATCCATATATTAAAGAAATTAGTTTTGTAGTCATGAGTTATACATTGAAATGATGGGTCAACTCCTAGTTACGTTTCATTACATAAGCACATGAACTGATAGATAATATTAAAGGATTAGGTTGCTACTTGTGTTATCCTTTGCTATAGGAGGTCTAATTAGGCAGGGTCCTACAAATTAAAGTGGATTCTGAATCCTTGCAAACATCTATTAGACCAGGATTCGAACCCATAGCCTGTTAAGACGAGAGTCAGTGCTAAGTACTTGATTACAAGCATAAGAGGTGGTCAGATGAAAATGACCACAATGAAGATAACTTTTTATAGTATCTATTTAGAAACAGTGGTTGGTGAGATAAACATAAGAAAGAAATAGTTATAAAACAAAGAGATTTTCCCTACTAAACACTTACTAATGCTGCAAAATATTCAGTTTCAGTTTCTTTTCCTCCATTTGATTTCAGTATTTCAGATACAGCTGCAAGAACAGAAACCATTTCTTTGTGTAAAAATGATCCAGAATTCCAATTCTTAAGCCATCTAAATGAAATAAGAAAAGCATTTAGTAAACAGGCTTATTTTAGCAACAGTTTCAGCTGACTCAAAATAAAATGAATCACATTGGCTCATGAAACGAAATACAGCAGCACAGCTTTGATATAGACTTTTGTGACAATGTTTTCTGAAGCAAGTTGTGGCAGACGAAGACAACCCCATTTTGTTAGAATTATTACAAACTTCTGATTATTTATTACTGTAAATCATTACGTTTTTTGATTTTAACATGTTATAAAAGTCTATTCTGCTCTTTTTGACATTCCTAAAAAAGTCTGGTTCCATTAGACTTAAAAACTAATAAATTATTTATTTAACTTGGACAAAATTCAAAAACAATAGTTCAGAAAAAGTAGATTTTTTTTACATAACTTATTTAGTGGAAGAAAGAATAATCAGCTGTGTGAATTTCTTTTCTATTAAAATTTACAAACTCCTATTTTCTGCTAAGCCTAAAATGTCCCCCCCCCCAGAAAAATTCTTTTGGTGACATAAAAAGCATGCAAAAAGTACTGTCATTTAAAACGTTTATATCGAAGCTGTACCAATACAGCAACTCGAAAAATATTCATCTGTAGAAAGAGAATAAAAAATTTTCCCATTGAAATAGCTGCAGTTCAGTATATAGTTTTCATCTGGATAAAAAAGCAGTTCACTTTTGCTTTTATTTCTTTCTACGCAATCCCAGCACTGTAGATTTTCCCCACTTGAAATTTGGTAAAATCCTAGATATCAATATTTTGTTGCCAAGTTTTCAAAATTACAACAATGGGCCCAAAAGAATGCTATATTGCATTGCGAACAAAATACAATTTATAACTTTTGTATTTTTTTAACTAGGCAATATTTTGTCGAAAAATAAAAAGTTAAGATACAATATTTGGCGATTTTATCACGTGGGATTTTCCATAACAATTTCAAAATTTGATATAACCGAAGGTGAATTTCCGAAATACATGAAAAATACACAGTGGTTACTAACTGAATTCGTGGCAGAAACAAGGGCTTTTCCATCGCTACTACAGGGTGCTAAAAGTGTCCAATAATCAGTTCCAAGCACTTCAAATTTCCTGTTCGCAGTGCCATTCGTCTTCATTCTCTACACGATTTCTATCCAGATTCTCAAGTTTGGACCTCAAATCAACAAACACTTGAGACCAGATGCTGTCTTGAAATTCTGCAAGTTGCACCCATTGGATACTGTACCATATGGTACTAGCCGACCCTTTTCCCTAACACGTGGACGCTGGAATGTTTCGGAATGCGAAAACAACTTTAGTCTTTGCACGTGCGGCTCCTCGGCGGCCCATTTGATCCATACACAGCTGGAGTTTCCGTCGGTTCCCCAATCTCAGGTCTGGGATCAAGTTTTTGCGGTGGGGGACTCAAGTCGGCATGACAGACGGTTTTCGCATCTGTGTGGGGGTGTTTCTGTTCTGGAGAGGACATAAACATCTCTAGAGGGCTCGGAATTCACCCCCCTCTCGTTGTCAGCGGCGGTTCTGCGAAGCGAACGTGGATTTTGAGAGGATTCTGACTCGAGCTTCGACGAGAGACAGACGTCTGTTTTGCCAATTTTGTTACTTTGGCTTCAGGCAGGTTTCGGTTGTCAATGGCTGTGCCCATAATTATCTTGTAAATATTTAATTTATGTAAATAAATAGTTTAATTTTAAACCAGCTGTCCGTCAAATTCTTACATGACGGTACAGCTTATTAATTTGGTGGCAGCGGGGATGTTAGATTAAAACAGCCTCGACAAGTAAATCGAACCTGCTGTTTTGCCTGAAAGAGAAGGCCGATAGAACTTCGTAACCAGAAGTTCGGATTGTCACTTTCGCTGAAACCATAGAACTTCGAAACCAGAAGTTCGAATTTTCGCTGGAGACCGTTTCCCTTGTCTTAGAGAAAGCAAGAAGGAGGTACCGGAGTCACCGACCCCATCCATCACCGAAACGGAAACTCGTCGCAAGAAGTTCTGGTTTTGGTTTCGAGTTGCCGGTCCTTTTCAACGGAGCGTGAGCGGAATCGACGGAAAGTTCGACAAGTCCTGTTCATCAGGGGAATAGTCCAGAGGTCATCTTGACCGTTTAATATAGGTTCATCGCGAACCGTTTTTTTCGTCAGTGGCGCAGTGCTATTTGTGCGCGTTGTGGAAGAGGTCGAGACGACCTACACCCGTGGGCTTTCAGCCGAAGAGTGTGTTTGTGGGCTTTTTAGCCGAAGATAGTGCAGTGAGGTGCAGTGTTTCCACCCGTGGTCCAGCCTGTGGACAGTGGTCCAAGTCAGCAGATACAGGTTAGTGCCATTTCCCTATTTTGTCACTGCGACTAAGTTTCAAGAATTGTGTAATAGCTAAAATTTTGTTAATATCAATTAGTGTGGTCACTCTAAAGGAAATTGATTTAGCTTAAGTATCTTGAATCTGTATTGTGTATATGAGAATTGCTAAATTATGGTATGGTATGTTGTATACTGTATGCCGTAAAAAGTATTGAATTGGGTGTTGTGCAAAAGAATTGAATTTTGTTTTTTGGCAATTTTGAATTTTTGAAATGGCGTACTTGGCCAAAGGTAGGAAACAAGATCTAGAGGAAGTAGCGGAATTTTTGGGAGTAACGTTTACTCCGGGATTAAGGGCATCCCAACTTAAGGAGTTAATCCTCTCGCACGATTCCTACGATGAGGAATACGCAAAAGTGGCGTTAGAAAGGATTATACAGGAAAGACGGGAGAGGGAGAAAAAAGAACAAGAGAGAGCGGACAGGGAACAAGAGAGAGCATACAGGAAACAAGAGAGACAGTATAACATTGAGCTTTTAAAACTACGGATTGAGGCATCCCGACCAAAAGCCCAGGGAAGAACATTTTTCCCAGCGATGGTAAAGGAGAATTACCCACCGTCCCCCACTCGAGAGAGGAACGATTTTTCCCCGCCTAGTTCCCCGGGAGGGAAATTTGACACTTCTGACCGGAGACTTATGCCGCGGTGTTTTGAGTGCAACGCGAGCGACCATTTGAGGCCAAATTGTCCGAGGTTGAGGAAAATGGTGTTTGTAGAACCGATAAATCGACGACTCGGAGGGGAGGCCGAACATGCATTACTGATGCCGTATCTACAAAAGAGATCTGAGCAAAGTCATACAGTTGAAACCCGCTTGCAGAAGTGTGGAGAAAATGTTGCGGCCCCGTTGGCGATAAATAAGACCGACGCGGAGTTGATATCGGGCAAGCCTATTAGTCTTCCTATGACAGAGGTTAACGACCAGAAAAAAGAACTAAAGGGGCAGAGAGACGACGATGTTTCTGGAGGGGAGAAAGTAAGTCCCCAAGTAGCCAAGTTATGCTCTCCGAGGGTGGTAATCCAGACCGACACAAAGGTGCGATCGAAAGAACCGTTGGTTCTTCCAGTGGGGGTAGCAAGTGAAACGACGGGAATGATTTTCCTGGAAATACCGAATAGCAGTAAGGGAAAGATAACGGAAGGTGGCCCAGGGTGGTTAGAAGAAGAATTAGAGGTGTCCGTTTCCGTTCAGGAGGAAACTTTTGAAATAGGTCACGTGGGCCAAAAGGGGAAAAGAAAAGAGTTGCTAGTGAGTGAAGCCAAGACCTTTAGCATTAGGTTCCGGAGCCGGATCAGATTGGGACCCACAACTTACACCGTTAGTATTTTCCACGGTACACGTGAGCAGCGTTTACGCCCCGGCAGAATTGGTGCACGGGAAGAGTATAAAAACCCCAGACACCTTGCGGTATGAGAACTGGTTAGGACCCCAGATAAAATTGTCACGAGATTGGCTGGAATGTGAAATCGGGAGGGTATTGATGATTTTGGCAATACGTCGACCAAAAAAATTGGAAATTCCGCGATCGAACAACGATCTGGGAAAGAAAAAAAAAACACTTGAACGCCGACAGTCTGAGTCGCGCTTTTCACGAAAATTCAAAGAGCTAAATAAAATGTAATTGAGGAAGATTTGTGTTGTATAGTGTAATATTATTGCGAATCATGTTTTGAGTTGAGTGAAATGGAGATTTTTGTAGTTATGGCATTTCACTTAAATGTTTCTTTTTCTTTATGGATCTTTCTGGAGATTTTAAGTGCTAAAATTGTGAATCATGTTTGCTCGGAGTAAAATTGGTAGCCTTGTAATTATGAAATATTCATTCAATGATTTCAGTATCTTTTGCTGAGGATTTTAAATGTTAAAAGTTGTAAACTATGTTTTGCGTATGGTGGAATTGATTTCTTGTATCTATGTTCTTCACTCGAGTACTTTTCGCTGAAAGCTACGTGCAAATTTAAATTATGTTTTGTGTAGAGTGGAAATTAATTTTGTGTTTAGGATGTTTTCACTCTGTCATTCTAAACCACTGTCGAAGATTTGTAGTTTTAAAATTGCAACTCAGGACGTGTGTTGAGTGAAACTTAGGAATTTGGTTTTCGCTTAACAAGATTGATATTTTATATATGTTTTGGAGTATTTTGGTTGGTTTAATGAAAGTATTATTATAGTTCGTATGGTTTGTTTATTCTGGGTTCGCTTAGCGAAAATATTGAATTTAGAAATATGCTTTGTTGTATTTTTGTCTGGTTAATGGAATTTGTATAGTTCGTATTGTGTATTGAAATTTTGGGTTTCGCTTAACGAAATTCTTATATGTGATGTGGTTAATGTGATTTGGTTTTAGTTTTAACGAATTTGGTATAAGTCTTAAAGTTTGGTGTTTATTTTGTTTTTGAACCTTGAGTAACCATACTGTAAGGGAGTAGAAAGTTACTCCGGTATATGAATTTTAAATTGATTGGATTTAACTTGCCTTACACATATTCTTGAGTCACGGTTTCAGGATATGGTGGTGGTAAGTGATCTGTTATTCTGAATTGCCAGTGGGTGATAATCCGTGCGTCTGTGGATGCGTACGTTGAAAACTTTTCACCTTTATGAAAAGTTTTTTCAGTAGTGGGGGCGGTTGTACCATATGGTACTAGCCGACCCTTTTCCCTAACACGTGGACGCTGGAATGTTTCGGAATGCGAAAACAACTTTAGTCTTTGCACGTGCGGCTCCTCTGCGGCCCATTTGATCCATACACAGCTGGAGTTTCCGTCGGTTCCCCAATCTCAGGTCTGGGATCAAGTTTTTGCGGTGGGGGACTCAAGTCGGCATGACAGACGGTTTTCGCATCTGTGTGAGGGTGTTTCTGTTCTGGAGAGGACATAAACAACTCTAGAGGGCTCGGAATTCACCCCCCTCTCGTTGTCAGCGGCGGTTCTGCGAAGCGAACGTGGATTTTGAGAGGATTCGGACTCGAGCTTCGACGAGAGACAGACGTCTCTGTTTTGCCAATTTTGTTACTTTGGCTTCAGGCAGGTTTCGGTTGTCGATGGCTGTGCCCATAATTATCTTGTAAATATTTAATTTATGTAAATAAATAGTTTAATTTTAAACCAGCTGTCCGTCAAATTCTTACATGACGGTACAATACCATATAATTCCAAAGTACTGTAGACTACTATATGCACATACTTAATTAATTTAACTGTCTGATCCAGGCTTCTAAATTGATAAATAATTCGCCGAATTAGTCAAGTAACAAGTTTAAAATATGCTGGTACTTTATATACATATGCTCCATTTCATTTTGTACAATTGTGTTGGCCTTCTCAAAATACTTTTTTATTTGAGGGAAATACTAAGTTTTAGTATCTAACACTGTCTTTATTCACTAGCAGTGCATATTTCTTCTACCTATCCTCTCAACATAAGTAACCAATCGCGCAACAAGCGAAGTAAGTGCAGCATGAGCCGACTCTTCTTGGGCATCCATAAACAATCTGTAACTTGAAATGTCTCTATGTTGTGTGATAAAATCCAGGGAGCAAAAAAAAAAAAAAAACGTTTAAAAGAAACTTCATTGAAAACATTACATCGAAATATATCGTAAATTTTAGAAGTCTGTGGGCATGCGCAATGAGCAGGATTTTATTTCCCATAGGGATCGCCTAGCAGAATATAGAGACGCTTGTCATTTCGTTCGGATCTCTCGTGTGATCGACCGAAACTTTTTGTTTGTTTACACTTTTTTGCATACAATTTTTTAACACGCTTTTCGTCAATTTTCTGAGAATGAAAACTTGAATACTGCTTCCGTATCCAGAATATTTTCGGGCTCTGTGTGGTAAACGTACACTAACGTAAGATTACTTGATTTTTTTTAAATCAATGTTTTTTACACCCTGCTTTTAAAATGCATAATCGCATTTATGTACCCTAAGTTTTAAAAAAATATGTCACTAAAACTTGCAGCATTTCACATTTTCAGGTTTTTTTTTTTTAATTTCGATTTTATACTAAAACCATGTGTTCCTGCATTACATGGTATTCATTAATTATACTAAAACACAGGCCATTGGTATTTTATATTAATCACTGATAAAAATTTTATTTTCAAAAAACACTAAAATAAACTCAAGTTTTAATAAAAGATGCAAGATATTCATCACAGTAAAAATTATTTGTTTTTTCAATTCTCGAAATTATCCCGAGAGCGTTCAGAAAATTTTGCAAACATACATCAGACTTCTTTAGAAGTTCCAAGATATTAATTTGCAATGCTTGTTACCAAATGAATCAAATGGAGAGTAAAATATGACAACGATCAGGAATGTTATTGTATTGTTTATATGTGATTAAAGCTGTTACTTTGCACAGAAGACCATACCACAAAAAGAACGATTATTTTGTAGAAAACAGCCAATTATAAAATGTATAATCGTTCTCTCATTATCGACAAGTCATGCCGGGTGCTACATCGGATTCGCTAAAATTTTCAGTTTTTAACATTGTTGATCGTTTTCTATCCGCTAATCGTTTCCCCAGCTTCTGCACTATTTACGTCACCCCTTAATGGAAGATTCAAGCACTGGAGAAGTAGAGTCCGTGGGCATGCACAGCGAACGATTTCTTGTTTCTCATAGGGATCGGCGAGCAAGCTAGAGACGCTAGTTAAAAAAAGTGGCTTAAGTATCCGTTTCGTTGAAAGGTTGCAGTTAAAAAAAACAAATCTTAACCAGTCATAGCATGTATACAGGGTGGTCCCGAATTCATGGTACAAACTTTAATGGTAGGTACAGGACATTGTAACAATGATTTATTGTATAGGAATGTATAGTCGCAAGTGACGCGGTGAGGCGAAAACAGGGGAAATAACGGCCAAAAGGAAAAACAAAGATTTTATTGAAAGCGTTGTTGACAAGTGTCATGTTTACAGTAATTGTTCAAAATTGCGTCCACCAGTATCGATACATGCTTGACAGCGTCGGTGGAGCGATTGGCGTACACGTTCAAAGATGCCTGGTATTTCACGCACACCTGCAGCAGCTACAGATAAGCGAGCGACGAGATCCTCATCTGAGTCAACTGGAGTCTCATAAACAAGATGCTTTAGATGTCCCCATAAAAAGTAATCGAGGCTCGATAAATCGGGAGATCGGGGTGGCCAAGGGACTGGTCCACCACGCCCAATCCATCGAGTACCAAACGTGGCATTCAGGTAATTCCATACATCAATGCTGAAGTGTGCTGGCGCCCCATCGTGCTGAAACCACATGCGGTTACGAATGGCGATCGGAACATCATGCAGCAGTTGTGGTAACACTTCTTTCAGAAAAATAAGATAGCTTCCGCCAGTGAGCCGCGTGGGTAGTAAGTATGGGCCAATCAAAAAGTCGTTCACAATACCAGCCCACACATTAATACTGAAACGCATGTCGACGCGTTGCATGTGGATTATCGGTTGCCCACACATGGGAATTGTGCGCATTAAAGACACCCTCGCGTGAAAATGTCGCTTCATCTGTAAATAGCACATAATCTACGAAATCCGGCTGCAACGCACATTGCTGCATCACCCACACGCAGAAGTTCACGCGGCGAGGATAATCTGCCGGATTCAATGCTTGTACTTTCTGAAAATGGAAGGGGTGTAAGCGATTTTCGTTTAACACTCTGCATACAGTCTGATGACTCACACCTACGTCACGCGCAACAGTTCTTGTGCTTGACTCGGGTCTATCAGCCACAATGTTCAAGATGCTTTCTTCCAGCCTTGGAGTGCGTACAGCTCTTACTCGACCAGCGCCATGTCTGTTGACGTTGAACACACCTGTTTCACAAAGTTGACGATGTAACCGTTGAAAAATTCTATGATCCGGCATTCGTCGATCAGGATACTCCGCGCAATACATTCGTAACGCAGCTCTGCCGTTACCATTTGCACAGCCGTACATGTAATGCATGTCTGCTTTTTCTGCATACGTAAAGTCACCCATCGTCTACGGCAGCACAATTGTGAATGGCGCTTTTCCCTACTGCGATGCATCATGTTCAACAGCGGCTAGACATCTACTGCCCTCTACCGGCAATGATACCAACCGATCACTCCATTTCTCTTTCCTTTTATTTCCCCTGTTTACGCCTCACCACGTCACTTGCGACTATACATTCCTATACAATAAATCATTGTTACAATGTCCTGTACCTACCATTAAAGTTTGTACCATGAATTCGGGACCACCCTGTATATGTTATAGAATATACTCTGAATAGGGTTGCCTTAAAAGTGGTTAAAAATTTTTAGCAGGGTAAAACTGATTAAAAACACGAGTTACAACATTTGCCGACTTATCGCCAAAGGGGTATATACTACATGCCACCCCAAGGGCCTATAATAGCAAAATTTCATAATTTTACCTGGTAAATGTGGGCAAGGAACAGTTTGTGAAAGCTGTCATAGCAGTTTCACCTCCAACACTCATACCATCATCTTTAGGATCGAAAGGGCTTTCAGCTGTTAATTTATTGTGACGTTGTAACATCGACTCCGTCAGCATTCCACCGCCTGTTAATAAACGAAACAGGTGAATTTAAGACACAAACAAGACGTTTGTTCATGGAAATCAATTACAAAAATTACTATATTACCTGGATTACCAAACACTCCACGCTTTTTTGCCGCTTGTCTGTTCTTATTGAACTCTGGGTTAAAACTAGAACTTTGGCCTTTCTTCCACAATTTTCCTTTACCTTTGGTGGCTTTTTTATTCGCTTTCTTCATGATTCTGTCTGTTTGGGTTCTAAATCTGAATATTCTGCTTAAAATTTGAAATCAATGCGTTAGGTTTAATTTAGTACAAATTAATCGACCATGCCGCGATGTTTGAAAACAACGTGAATGAACAGTGAAATTTTAGATCGCGGTTACAGTTGCGGCAGGGCGAAGACAGTTTTAGGAATTCTACTTAGTTCAAAATGTATCTTATTCAAATATACCTTGTGCCAGCTCAGGTGTTGCTTCGTCATCTGACCGTGGTTCAAAATTATGAGGTGTTGTCCTCAGATCTTTCCCTTAAGAGAGTGATCCCGGACCGTCGTCAATAGCCCGTTGTGTTGCTCTAGTACGATGTTAACTAAGAAATTACCAAATATACCTTATAAAGCAAAACACACCAATGTATCAAATGTCCAAAATTATTATGTATTGATTGAAAATTCAGTGTTTCTTGTAGTAATATTCGCTATCATATCATGTGGTTTAACCTTGTCCCAAAAAATAAAGTGAGCGTTGAGCGCGCAAGCGCATTAAAATTATCAAACAAAAATAAAATTATTTAATGTCCTTTTAAATTGGTCGAGGTTGGCATTGAATGTAAAATTGCTCCTTGTAACACTATGGAAATTAATAGATATCCAAAATGTTGTGTCCTTTGTTGTAATTTCCAAATACTACAGATAACCTTGTGTCTGTTTTAAAATATTTGAAATGCCTGTTTACAAAAAGGTTCCAATGGCTGAATGCGTAAAATGCGGCTTAGGCTTAGGTAAGTTTGTTTACTTTTTAATTTTTGACAGCTGTTAATGACTATCAGTTATATTTTCGTCATCAAGATTGAGTAACTTTTTCCCTTCATTTGCAGACGATAAATCACATGTTCTTCTAATGTTTTGCAAGGTCGTGTGTTTCATATCAATGAATTGCCAAAAGATTTGACTGAAAGGTGCTTTCTTCTCAAAAGTTTCACTTCGAAATGCCTCAGGAATAAATGTTAGTGTAAGATAAAATATTTGAGGAATTTTTTGCTTTTGAGAAATTTTAATAAATAAATAAAAATTAGCTGAGTCAGGTCGCGTACAAAACTAAGAATTTTGCTGTTTCTAAACTTTTTGTGTTTAATATTTCCTGACGAGTTTACATATCCGTTCCAAGACAACACAAACTATATATGTAGGATGATTAAGGATAGCTGCCTTAAAACCATGTCAGCTCTTTTACGACATGTAAAATGAATCCTTTCTTCTGTTAATAAAATTTAAGAGATCATTCTTCTTTTGTAAAGTTTTAAGGCTTTCAGTTATAGTATTTATTGTTGGGTCAAAAGTTGCTTAAAAAATTTCATTGTATATAAAGAAATAAAAAAAAGCTTTATTGTGTGTCCTTATTTTTTGGCATTGGATCAGACAGATCTTGATCCAACTGTCTAAATGTTAAACATTGATTTGAAGTGTTGCCAATATCAGTATCCTAGCTTTAATTTGTTAGTCACCGAGTATGTATTGCTCAGTGCCAGAAAAGATAGCCATGAGTGCATGACCAATCATAATGGTCAGCACACATGGATTTGCTTCTAGCAGCCCTTTCTTTTGATCAGTTTACTACCTTTCTGGAAGTGAACCCATCCAAGATTATCTGCTTTCCCACCTAATCTGTAAACATATGTCTCAAAGGCAAACATTGTTTCATGTATCCGGAACACCGAATGGACATTAAAAAGGAATGAAAGTAAGTATTTAGGTACATTGTATCTGTAAAGATTACGACTGCATAGCTGATATTAAACTCTAAACTAAGATTTTGAACTAGACTGACCAAATTTCTTTGATGTAAACTGGGCATTTGGATGGCAAGGATTTTATAATAGTCTGCAATAACAGAAAAAGCAAAATCATAAAAGGTTTTGCACAAACATTTTGAGCTAGCAACTAACAGCTCTCGATATGCCAGCACATAATTTACAATTACAGATTGTGAATAATATTTAAAATTGACAAATATTATAAAAATTTATTAAAAAGAGGATTAAATTGTTTTTTTAAAACAATGGGACAGCCAGGAAATACGAAAAAAAAAATGGTATGTATGGTCAGATTATTTTTTACACTAAAGAATATGGAGGTTAAATAAATCAATTCTTAGTTAAATTATAATTTTTTAAGTTCAATTAAATTAATATTGCATTTAAATGTTAAATCCTTATTTAAATGGTATATATATATATATATATATTCTAATTGTTTCTCTCTGCTTAGGTAATGAGGATTTAAGACAAGGAATTATGCCTCCTGGTCCTGTTTTTGCTGATATGATACTACGTGAATTCCAAGATTTGAAGGTGATGAACACTTTGCCCTCACAAAATGAAGAAAACAGAACTTTATCACACAGTCCTCAAAGCAATGAGGAGCTGACTTCTCAAATTGATAACTTGGCTAATAAGATGGAACCAGAGAAAGAACGTCTTGTGGACGACATGTCAGATGAATGCAAAAGTCTTAATGAGAAAAGAACTGAGTATGATGATAATGCCTCTGCAGAAAATACCCAAGTGCCTTCAGCTGAAAGTTTGCTGTACTTTTTACCTGTTAATTACAACAAACGAAATCCTTGGCGTAGAATCAGCGGTTTCCATGTTTCTGGGCATGTAAGTTTAAATGCTGGTTTTAGTTATTTATATAAAATTTTTGTTTCTCTAGAAAAAAAAAAGGAACTAGAGCTGTAAATTTTTAAATATTCATATGGGAAAAGATCATGTTTTAATTTTGTTTACATAATTGAAGTTTGATACCGTACAAAGTCCCAAATATGGACGTCCGGAATTGTCCAAAATACGGATGTTTTGCTGATTGGCGTTTTTTTTTTGTTCCCGCTTTTACATCTTTCCAGCAATTTTTAAAGAACAAGGTGTTAAACCTGAACCTAACTGATGAAACAACGCAAAATAACGGGCATGTTCAGAGTAAATACTACACAAAAAATTAGAAGATTTGCAAGTAAAATTTGTTATTCCTAAATATATGTCTCCTATTTTACAATTGCAAACGCAACATTCGTGCAGGATTTTTTTTTTTTGGGGGGGGGGGGAGATTAAGATGTTTTGCAAATAATCTGAATAAATCCGGAATGGTCGAGGTCCAGAGGATTCGTCAAAGGTGGGGTGGGTGGTTTAGATTTAAGCTTTTTTTTTCAAATAATCCAAAATCTGGAATGGCTGAGGTCAGGAGGATTCTGGATTTTGTGCTTTGTTTTATAATGATTTTGAAAATTCTAAAATAACTTAGGATAAAATGCATTTTGTACAAATACAGTAGAACTACAATTATCCGGATCACTTTAAGAAAAAAAAATCAGTGAAATCCACATTTTAAAAGTTTTTTAACGGTGAATTATAAAAACTAAGAGGATGAAGTGTCGGTTGAAATCATAAGAAACATAGTAAAAATTCACGGATGTTCTGAGTGGAGTGCTTCGGACCCTTGATTTGAAATTATCAGTGACGCTGAACTTATTCAAAGTGTGAGAGAAGAACTCATTGATGATCCGGAAGATGACGACGACCTTGCTACTCAACCAGACACTGGACCGTCAGCTAGTAAGGCGCTCGAGTGCCTTGTCACAGTGCTAAAATGAGTGGAGCCGTAGCCTGAGTGTGACCATTTACAGCTACTCACCTCGAGTGCATGCTAAACTTGGCTGCTTGAAAACGAGTCAAGGCAGCATAACCACTGCCTTTGACCGATATGTTCAAGCAATGATACATTTTTAATACAGTATGCAAGTACAAAATGTAAACAAAATTGTTTTCATAGTCATTAAATTACAAACATATTAAAGCAGAATCTACATTAAATTACTACAATTACAATACAAAAGCTTGTCTTTTTACTAAGTAATAATCTTTTCTTTGTGAATTATATTAGTAAATGTCAAACCTGACACTTCTCAACAAGGTTCAAGTAGGGAAAAGAGACGGTTCTTATGAGGACAAATTCATTTGGCATACGTCCTATTTGGTATAAGTCTAAGGATCTGGAACGAATTAAGGACGTATACCAAGGTACACATTATACTGGATGCCCCTCACTTCCTATCTTATTTAATAAACCCTACTGAAGATAATCAACTGAGCTAAAATAGAATGGACCTTAATATTCCCCAAAGAAAAATTTTCATCTAGTGTCATGCTTGTAATTATAAGAAATTAGAGAGAACCAAATAAGTATTTTGATTTCTGCTTTTTAAAGACATTGTATTCCCGATATCTCAGACTGTAGACTACTGAAGTTATTTAACTATGTAGATTTCTAAAAAGTAAAGTGGCCGGTTGGAAGAGTAACGTATTAGCAACCATAGGGTTGCGAGTTCGAATCCAACGAACACTATCGTGTACAAAGGGGCTGGTGCATGTTAAATCTATTGTGGCCTCGAATGTCCTCATGTTAGCGTGGTGAGGAAGTTTGGAGAGTGGGGTGCCAGATCAGGTGGTTCCTTGTCATTTGACTAGGGTTCAAAATTAAGTGGTCTTAAATCTCCCTAGGGATTGATCCCAGACCGTTGTCAATATCCCATTGGTGTTACTCCAGTATGACGTTAATTAAAATATCTATCATCTGAAAGTAAAGAGGATGATTTATGTATATGCCTTTATTTATTTACCAAAAAGGATAAGTTTATCACATGATAACTATGAGAAAGGATAAGTCGATTTTAGGCTGTTATGCTGTGCAATACCTATTTACCATTTATGTTTTAATTTCAGGAACTAAGAAGTGCTACTTACCCAGCCCGGTCCAGTGTTCAAAAGCTCAGATTCGCCCAAGCCAAGAAACCTCTGAGCTATTTATATTCATATTTCTCTGTTGAAATATCCGACTGTGATGATCAAAGCGGCATTACAATAGGTGTCAGTCGAAAAGTAGGTTTTGAAACAAAATTTTCATGATTTTTTTTTACACCGTGCTTGTGAAATGCAAAGTAATTGTCTAATTTTTACTGAAGCAAACAACTCTACACAGAACATTGTTATCTATGTTTTATCATCTACATTTATGTCGGGAATAGTATTGGGTCATCTGGAAAGCTCTGTGCGTTTTTTAAGATAAATATACCAATGAAGCAGTACAAAAACATAAGAAAATTTTATTGAATCACACAAGCCCCATTTTGTTCTAAAACTTTTTGCCATCTTTCTGGCAGCTGGAATATTCCTTTTAAAAAAATCACTAGGCTTATTTGTAAAGAACTTATCAAGGTGCTGTTTGACAGTCTCCAAAAAATTTAACTCCAAGCCATTATTTGAATTTTGAAGTGACCTGAAGAGGTGTATATCTGAGGGGCAAGGTCTAGTGAATATGGGGTGACACAAAACATCCTAGCTATATGCAATAAGTCTGACATTCAGCGAAATGTGAGCATTGTCATGCTGGAAGGCAACACCTCAACGATTGTCAGTTCTGGCCTCTTTGCTTCGATTTCTGGTTTTAATACTGCCATTTAAGAACTATATTTTTTCGAATTTTTTTATCTGATTTTGTGGCAACAATTCATAATAAACAATTCCTTTGTAGTCCCACCATACAAAAAGCATTACTTTTTTGGGATGCAATCCCCTCTCCATGTTACTTGGGAAGGTTAATTTGGCTTACCCCATGATCTTTTCCTTGTAACATTCTTGTATAGCATCCACTTCTCATCTCCAGTAATGAGCCGTTTCAAAAAAGGAGCTTCTTCATTTTCGTTTCAGCAAAGAATCGCATGCCGAAATTCAAGCAAGCATATTCTGCTGTGTTAATGTATGGGATGACCATACACTGTAGTGGCTTACATATCCAATCTTCTTCAGATGATCATGAACTATACTTTTTGGAATATTTAGACTGTGATAGTTCCTGAACCGTGTAACGTGGATTTTCAGTGGTAGCGTCTTTTAATAAGCCTTTTTTTCCTTTAAAATAAAAGAGCATAATATGACAAAAATGAACTTTCTGGTTCTCCATTCTTAGCAATGCAGTGAAATAAAAATTATCACAACACATGCTATAATTATGCAGTGTCAGCAGAAAAGACCAAATTTAAACATCTGCTTCAATCAAGGCCACTCCTTATCAATAGTAGCAAAATAACTAAGCTACCTTCGATTTGAAAACACACAGAACTTTCCGGATATGCACTGTCATTTGCGATTTCAAATAAAATGATGACATATCCAAGTGACAACATATTATTAATTCAGGCTTATTAATTCACTATTCATTCAGGAGTGTTTATAATGGCTGCTTTGTTTTTAATTTTTCAATTCCTTTTCTTTAGGACTATCCTAGTAAAATTGCCCCTGGTAAAACAGCTGGCTCTATTGGTTATTGCTCAGGTACATTTTTTTTTCTTATATTTTGTTTTGTAATTCAAATTTCCCAATGTCTCTTTGTGTAAATGTCATTTCCCATTAATGTTGTTTGCTTACTATTTATTACAAATCTTTAATAAACATGCATACAATGATAACAGTCAAATTCAAATTTAAAAAAATTTAAAAAGCAGCCTACTTTATAATTTTAACTGCTTAGTTCTACTCTTATCTGATTATAGGTATTATGTCCAGTGACTGAAATTATTTTGTTTCTCTGTTTAGACTTTAGTGCTCGGTTAGTATAAAAATATGTTGTATATTACTATTGTTTTATATCGCCAGTTTAAGTATACAGTAGTGGCATAAATCGTGGAAATCTTTTGGAAAAAGTGTATTTCTGAGGTTTGATGTCTCATATCACAACATTTTCTTCGTAATACCATAAAATTATATATCATTGGAAAGATAATTTTATCAAAAAATGTAATGCAATAAAGTTTGTTCAATTATCTGTATTCTATCAAAAGTTATAGCCAATTAACCAGAAAAAGACAGGAAATTTGTCAGTGTGTTATGTGATTGCTATCAAGTTGGTTGAATTTTTTGTGTTTTTTCATTTAGTGAGCTTGTTAAACGTAATAAAATTAAAGAAATGGCGAAAAGAGTTGACTGGTCACCCATAAAGTCATGCAAGATAGTACTATTAGGTGAACCAGGCTACAGTTATGAAGAAATTAGAAGAAAAACTGATGGAAACTTAACCAAAGATGGCATTACTAAATTTTTGAAGAGGTATATGGAGATTTAGTCACTACAAAACCAGACTGGTAAAAACAGGAAAAGGTGCACAACAGCACGTGATAGAAGAATTAAGAGACTGCCTAAAGGTGACAGAAGAAAATCATCTGGTTGGACTGGTGCAAGGAATGTTTGGTGCTGACTGCAGGAATCTAGTCTAAATGCTAGAAATTCCACACAAAAAAGACATTTTTTATCTCGAACAAAGGTTGAAAAGATTAAACTGGGCTAAAACCCATATTAACTTGCTTCTATTAATTGCTATTTATGATAGCAGAACAATGGGACAGTGTTATTTGGAGTGATGAAACCAAAATCTCCTAATTTGGTTGTGATGGCATAAAATACTTGAGAAGAATCAGATTTGCATCCTGATTGTACTACACCTACCGTGAAATACCCAGTTGGTGTTACGATCTGGAGTAGTGTGATCAATAGGTGTGAGTGAAAATATGTGATTAAAGGGAATTTAAATGCCCCCAAACACATAAATGAAGCTCTTGATCCCAAACTGAAGCCTTCCAAATGTGATATTTTCCAAGATAATGAAGCATTTATATTGGCAACATGATTCCACTCCATGTCATGTTGCTACTGTGTGTAAAAAATGGTTTTAAGATAACCACTGATGAACACCTTGAAATAGCCCAGAATCTTAACTCAATAGAAAGTACGGAGCAGACTAAAGAAACTTGTGAGTCAGAAGCAACCCAGCAATAAAAGCGAATTGATAGAAGCAATAATTCAATATTGGTTTCACATTATAACAGCTGCATAACTAAACAAAATTGGTTCACTCCATGGGAAGGCATTGTTAGGACGTAATTAACACAAAAGGTTGCCATTTAAGTAGTAACAGACGTTGAGAATTTTTGTTTTTCTCATTTTTCTGTGTTTCACTTTTCTTTATAACTGCTAACTTTATAACTAATTAAAAAAATTAATAAAGAATCCTTCACAAAAGTTATTGCATTGCATTACATTCTTGATTAAATTATCTTTCCATTGATACATAATTTTATGATATTACTAAAAATAAATGTTGTGACATGAGCCATGTATATTGTATATGAAGGATAGTGCCTACTTTGGGAATGGTTGAGTGTTAATGTTTGTACAGATTGAAACAGACGGGGATTTAAACAAAACACAATTTAGCTGAAGGAAATCGTGGCTCAGTGTTCTATGCTGAAAACTCGCTTTGTGTGCAAATTGAAACCGAAATGTTTTTCCTGTTTTCATCTAGTCTACCATAAATCTGTGCATGCATAATTAAATGTCACTTATACTAAATTATTTTACATCAAGAAATGAAATGCTTATAAGATAAGGGGATTGTTTTAAGCTCTACAAATATTTAAAATTCTCTTCTTAGATACTGGTTCTATTTTCATTCGTGATTCTATTGAGTTAGATGGAATCCAATTTTCCAAAGGTAAGTTTTTGTTAAAAGAATTTTAATATTCATTATCCTCTTCACTACCAACCATATAAAAATTGTTTAAAAATCTCTTTTTTCTTCTGATAAATACTATAAAATACTTCAAAAGTTCTCAAGTAAATTCCTATTTTAGATGGTGGCATCATGGGGGCTAAACATTTTAGGTACACATGTGTACCTCAGGTCTCAATTATGCTGAAAACAAAATAAAATGATACCATATTTGTTAAATTAGAAAAACTATATCATCACATATTTTAATAAATTATCAACTAAAACACATAAACTAAAGGATTTAAAAACAAATGAAATTTACTTACACTTTTACAAGAACGTTCAGTTGCCGCGCTATTTCTTCCAAATCGCTTTTGACTAATTAACATTCCACAGGAACTACCGATTTATATAGCCATTTATCGATGTCAATTGGAAGCTTAGACGTCTACGCTCGTGTACCCGAGTTCTTAACTACCAATTTTTTAGGAACGATTATTTTTTTAGGTGAAAGACTCGAGGTCCACGTATGTGGACCTAGGTAGCAAAGAGGTTATTATATTTTATTGTATTTACTGTGCAGAAATAAAGTTGCAAATTTATATGAGATTCTTAAATTTTTTTTAAAATTACGGAATCTTAATTCACAGGAAATATTCAGGGGATTTTACGTTTAAACATATTTTACCCCCTCTTTTTGCTGTATTATCTGCTTTGATTTTTCAAGTAAAAAACATGTTTGAAAATAGTATTCCTGATAAATTTATTGTATGCTAGAAAAACTAGTTTGAAAAATTTAGAAAACTAATATATTTTTTGTTTTTAAATCACTATTGTCACATTTTGAGATAAACTCAACATTTCATCTTTGAGCTGTACACTATTTTATGAATTTTAGACACCTTCATTTGGCTCACCTTTTACTGATTATATAGAATTGCAGGGTGGTAACAGAACCGGGAAATCAGGGAATTCTCAGGGAACTTTAATTCTGGAAATATCAGGGAATTCTCAGGAAAAATTTCCAAATTTCACAAAAAATTAGGGAATTTTTTAATTTTTTTTGAAAACGGCAACTATTGTTGTTTGTGGCCTATTAAGAGATGCTCGATTACTAGTACTTTTGAGAGTCAAATAAATCGTTTTCGCCGAAAAGGTAATTCGAATAAAGAACACTGGCGTCGTATATTTCGAATCCAGCGAAAGCCGCCCCCGTGGTTTACGCTACTTGAGCATCTCGTCGTCGTGAGGCCAGCGATACAACTTATGGTATACAATTTTAAATTTGTGTAACTAATGAAGTTTTGTTTTGCTTGCAATTACATTTTTGTAGAATTTTTTTGGTAAAACTTCAGTCTACGTTTATAGCGGTGTAGCAGCCTTGGTGCACTTCTAAATTCGCCAAGGAAAGAATTATTTCAAATGAACCAATGAAATCAACCGACAGTTCAACGAATTTTGAAAGAACTTTAAGAACTACTAGCCAATGCGTGGCCAGCACGGCGTGACAGTTCTTTTTGTGGGGTCAGGTGCGAACTAATTAGGTGCTGCTTACTAACCCTGTTGTTTTCTAAGAATACGGTTTGAGAAGCAAGCAAAATGAGAATTCGTAACTTATTGGATAACAGCCATCATGGCATTGCCCGTAGTGTTCGTTTGCTTCGCAAACCAAATTGAAATTCGTAGCCTATTGGAATGAATTTCCATTTGGTTTGCTCGCAAACCAAAAATTATGAATATTGTGAACTATGATTTGCTTCGCAATTTGGTTAACAGCCATAACGGAGTTGCGCATGGTTTTTGTTGGTTTGCATCGCAAATCAAATGGGAACTCGGCGTGACGTCACAATCTCTTGTGACAATATAAATATTTAGTTGAAAAATGATTTATTAAAAGAAAATCAAACGTATTCGGTAAACGTATCTATCTGGTGTCAAATTTCAAATCATTTGAAATTTTTAATCTATCTTCAACTATCCCGAATTTACGAAAAAAAGAACTAAACAATGCCAGCCAAAATGTTTTATTTTTTCTTTTCCTCTTTCGCTGAAAATCTCTCTAAACGTCACAATGTCTTACAAAAATGTTGAAGATATTCAATTTAAAAGTTATTTTTATCTTAAAAAATATATATATATTTAGGTATCTATTTTTAATGTGAAATTTTCCGCAGATTTCAAATCCGTTGAAGTTTTTACTATAAATTTAACGGTCTAGTAGATAGAAAAAAGAACTAAATAACTCCAGTTAAAAGTTGATTTGTTTTTATTGTCTGTTGTAACATCATTCCTCCGCGCAAAATGATAACGGAAACGAAAAAAATAAACTTAGAATATGTGATCTTCTATGCTGTTGCATTCAATAGTAATTACATTTAATCAAATTCATTTCATAATGTTTTTTTTTAGATTGAATTTTAAAATTCGCCGCGACCCAAAAATTGCAAAACATTTAGACTACCTGTGATGTAAGTGCCATAGATTCGTCAGGACTTAGTGTTCTGGAAACAAACAGACAGACTGATAAATACTTCAGTTTATAATATTAGCGATTCAAAATGAAATTTTAACATTCTGACTACGGCTATCGATATAACATGCGCGATTCTTATAACTTTCAGTGCACAACTGATGTAACGGCCGTAGTCTAAATTATTTCTTGGCGCTATTCTTATAACTTTCAAGGTACAACTGATGTACTGGCCGTTGTCTAGATTCTTCCTTGGCGCGATCATGGTACAACTGCTGTACTGGCCGTAGTCTAAGGCCCGGTGCACACAAGTACTAATTTCGCGCCATTTGCGATTTTTATTCTATCGAAGAAAACGTGTTTATTTTGCTCATTTTGATGTAAAAAAAGTGTATTTTGAAACAAAATAGACGTTACTGGATCAACCATTTATTAATTACTTCAGACCGGAGAAGCGTGTGCGGCGAGCTGCTGCGCCGTGGGGAACCGCGGTACAAATTGCACGCACAGTGGACGTACATCGCCGCCGGAGGCATGTGTGCACTACTCCAATCTAATGTATCTTAGACCGCACTTTCTTTGCGGTAGCGGCGTCGTACGTTGAAAAACCGGATGTGTGCACCGGGCCTAAAGGTTTAACTTTTCGCTTGCCTAGGTTGCCATGGAAACCGTAATAATCGTAATGCAGGTGGGTTGCCTTAACCTGTCTTAACTCGCTACTAGAAGTGCGCAAAAAAACTCAGCACAGATCGTTGCCACCACTTTAAACGTAAACTGAAGCTGTACCAATTTTTTATGTATATTTGCATTTGATGTTGATGTATATTTGGATAATGTAGGGACAGGTGCAAAAAGATCATAATCAAAATATATTTATTCCCCCCCCCCCAGTTTTTTCAATTGCTATTGTTAAGAGTTCCTATTAAGGGTTCTAACCCTTACAATAACGATTAAAATATCTGATGAGAAAAAAATACAAAATATTTGTGGAGAGTTATCCTTTTACCCCATCGACCCTAAATATGTAAAAATATTGTCGTGTGGGTACTGTATATCGATACCAATTACGAATACCGACATTTCTTAAGGGATTTGTAAAATCAGGGAAATTTTTGTCACACTATCATGGAAATCAGTGAAATATCGGGGAACTTTTTTTAGAGGATTTTGTTGCCACCCTGGGGTAGAACACTGCAGGTCTTTTGTCTTATTAATTGAAACGGAATTACTAGGTTCTCTTTATTTTTCTAATTTGTTATAAGTGTCCTACTTTTACATAACCGTTTTCCTTTCAATGTTTTTGTTCTTTGTGAAATTGATAACTGAATTATTTTTAGGTGATGTCATTGGCTGTGGCATAATCTATCCCTCCCATTACAAGCGTTATGCAGATTTATCCACAGATGACAACAGTGATGGCATGACAGATGTAGTGCTCACTTCTCTTCTGAATAAGAAATCTATGGATTTTGTATGCAATGTTTTGAATCTCAATGCACAAAAAAATGACTCTACTGACTATGATAGTGCTTGCAGTGAATCGCCATTTGATACCAGAACTGGGGATGAATCTGAATATTATAATGAAAATTTTGTTGAAAGTCGAACACAAGTGGAGGTAAAGCAATTTTTCTGTTTACTTTTGTATGTAGTTTTCTTGTATTATAAAAATGAGTTGTAATATAACACTCAAGGAGCAACTTTTTTTGCAGAATCTTTAAACTGCTCATCTGTTAATTTGGAAACATTTGTTTTGTGTTGTAACCAGTCTCTATAATGCATTAGATGTCTTACAGTCTGATAAAACAAAACTATCATGGCTTATAATACGACATTTTGGCACTATCACTTTTTCGGGTGTTTAAGTTCTTAAGTTCCACTTAGAGAAAACAATTTTTAGTGTGCAATTAAAAAAAATCATTTTTTCCTCTAAAAAAAGTCAAATGTCAACCTAGTACATATTGTGGAATTTTGTCTTGTGTTGGAACTTGTCCAGGCTAGTTTCCTCGACGGCATGTACACCATCTGAGCGTCATTCAGAAGGGGGTGGCAATTCCCCTTCTAAATGACGCCTGTGTTTCCGCCAAAATCAAACCTTGTCCAGGCTAGTTTCCTCGACGGCATGTACACCATCTGAGCGTCATTCAGAAGGGGGTGGCAATTCCCCTTCTAAATGACGCCTGTGTTTCCGCCAAAATCAAACCTTTTTTATATTTATTTTGATGTGATCGTAATGTGATGATACGGTTGGCGCCGGCTGCTATAATATTGATTTTGGTTCACGAAAAGAATTGGAGCCTCAAGTATCACCAAATAAGATAATCTTATAAATAAAATAACTAATAGCAACCCTCTAAATACAGAGCAGCAGAACATAGTTTTCTTCCTTCGTAATTTCTATAAAGGCAGTGGAACGCTGTTCCATCAAATTCTCCCACAACCCTTGGTTACATAGCCTGGTGCTAAGGAATTCGATATAGGAAGAAGAGAGTCAACTTTGAAGCTTCAGGAAGATGTGTCTGAACTAGTTTTTTCTATTCACAGATATTAGTGGTTTTAATCAGTGGCCTGATTGTTGGTCAACATACAAACAAACTCAAAGAGACTTGAAACTTCCCACTCACTTTTTCCTCAAGCATTGTTCAAACAGGTGGCTAAGCCTAAAGCCAGTGGCTGAAAGGTTACTTGAACAGTGAATTGCAGTGTGAAAGTATTTCCTTCACTACATTCCAACAAAGAAGCCAAACATGATACAAAGACTAGGCTACATGAAAATTGTTTATTTACTTAGAAGAGAAACTATTAAGGTAGGTTGAGGTAATATTTGTCGTATCAAGTGCAAGTATATATAATAGTGTGACCAAATTTCTTCAGAAAAAGGTACCCCTAATGCATAACCTTCATTCTCAACTAAAATTGGCCGACCAACCGGTATAGTGGTTAAGGTGTTAGCCTCTAGATAGGAAGGTTCCTGGTTCGAATCCGGGTCCGGGCATGGATGTTTGTAAACGTATGGTGTAGAGGCGGCTGGTGCACCTTAAATCTGTCGTGGCCGAAAGTCCTCACGTTGGGTTGGCGTGGAAGTTTGGAGAGTGGAGTGCCAGCTCGGGTGTTGCTTCGTCATCTGACCGTGCACGCAGCACCATGTGGTCAGTATTTGAGTTTCGACACCTGCTTATTGTTTGGTTCTGAGTGAAGACATCGTAATCTAACCGTGGTTCAAAATAACGAGGTGTTGTCCTCGGATTTTTCCCTTAAGGGATTGATCCCAGACCGTCAACAATAGCCCGTTGTGTTGCTCTAGTACGACGTTAACTAAAAATTACCATTACCATCAACTAAAATTGTTGATAAGAACAATTTCAGATATGTGAAAGCTTTGAATGTACTCTTTCTTATGGTATAATTATTTAAAAAATTGGTTCATATATAAATTTCATGCGATGAAAAGTATAATTTTGCGCTAGGGTGCAACATTTTTACCGCGGAGGGGAAATATTACACCCTTCTAACTGGTTTTGGGGTGAAACTGGCTGTGACATCATGGAAAAGGAAGATGCTTGCGAAAGGAGTGTTGGTTTGCTTAGCAATCACCGGGGGTTGGCGAGAAGAGGGCAGAGCCCCCTAGTTACTTAGATTGTCTGTCTTGTGCTTATGGCAACTTGACCAAATATGGCTGTCACGATTCTTTCGTTCAGCGGATTTCCTAATCCTCTGCCTTGTCGTCCCCCAAACATTAAAACTGGTCCATGAGCATATTTCAAATTTATTAAAACCCATCTTGATTATTTTCTATACAAATAGTATATACAGTATCATTCAGTCTATCATACAAGGTCGGGAAAAATCCCAATCCATCTCCAGCACAAAATCAACACATCTGCTTTCCTCGCTGGCCTTCCTGCAAGTCCTTCTTTTCTCCCCCTTCTCCAAACGTGTTTCTTTCCCCATACCGGAGGGCGAACCCCCGCGGTGTCCACCGGCCCTACACAAACCTGATGAGGCGATGGGGAACAAGGGCCCTTTTGCCACAAAATCCAAAACCAAGCAATCATTTTTATTCCCAACCCAAGCTAGTTACCAAACATTTATATTTATTGGGTCTGAAACACCTTAAACAGGAGATTTCTTGGTACTATGATAAAACTAAGACCCTTGTCTCTTATTCATTAAAAAGTTAAACCTGGTCCTATTATTTTTAAAAATCTCTCATCACTCGAATTTTCGAAACAATCACTCGCATACTGCAATACGAACTTGTGAAACAGCAGTTTTGAGTATCAATAGATTTTAGAATCGATAAGACTGCCTTGATCTTCAATTTTTCTTAAATTGATTGGCATCTCAGTTTTCTGCTGAAGATGTTATTTAGGCATTCTGGGTCTCAGCTTTTTGATGCATTCAGACTCAACAGAATGTTTCCACTGTAAAATATTTATTCTCGGGAAAATGCATCAAAAACAAAAAGGGCATCCTCTCGCAGCCTGGTAAAAAGGGCACTGCATCTGGACATGGTTCAGAAGTTGAGAAACGCTGATCTAAAATTTTTTTTTAATTCTCCTGAAATTTCGGTTTTTGAAAGTGCACAGATCTTGTAAAAATAATTCTGTTTTGTTCCTGTTTTTTAATGTTTTATTTTTATTTTTTAGGTTTACTTCACCTACAATATGCAAGTCCTTGGTAAAGTTATGTCACATATTCCTATTGGTGGTTTTTATCCCACTATACATGTCTTTTCCTACAGTGCAGTGAAGATGAACGTCGACTTGAATCCCCCGTCCTCTTAACGCCATTTAAAAGTTGTATCTACTGCCACTCTTTATCTTGTAAATAGTTTACTTCACTTCAGTTTACTCCTCGACGGTATGTTTGATCGCATAAATTGGGTAGCATTTTAGATTTTGGTTGAGTTCACTTGTATCTCATGTATTTAACTTATTGCTCTTTACTTTGTGTGTGTGCTATGCACTTTTTCATGCCTGGTGTTCCTAAAGCAAGCTTTATTATATTTAGGAAGGATCTGTGATTTTTTGCTACATGTATTGTTTTCAATAAAGTAAGGTACACAAAATATTATCTGCTAAGGAGAAAATGTGATGAAACCAATTCTGAAAGTGCTGGTGTCCTCAAGACCAATGTCCATGTGGCCCTTTCACAGTGCAAGTAGAAGTGTTTCAAATTCTGTTAGATTTTAATTTGTGAAAAAGATCTACTATTTTAAATTATATATTCGAAGATTATAGAATGAATTGTTTATCTAGATATTAAATCACCATGCCTATACTGTAGGCATGGTCAAAATTATAGGAATTTAATTATTGTGTGTCTCTTGGGATATTTTCACATTGTTTTTGTTATGATTCAGTATAAGAGCTTATACTATTCATTCATATTTAGTTTCTTTGATTTTCTACAGAAATTTTTAATAAGTTTCTTGTAGTAATTGGTCTAAATGTATTTGATTATGAATTGGGCTAAATGCATTTTATTGCAAATTATATAGAATTATAGCATTTAAGTTTTACAGTATAATTTAGATCAATGTTTCCCAAACTGGGATTACTATTGGTACATTACATGAGCAATTGACATTATCCGTGTGATAGTTTACCAAAGGGAATTCGAGTGATTTGCTGTAAGTGAAGGCTTTTGAATATTAAAGCCAGAGTAAATAATGATAAATCTGCCATTCGACTTCCAGACAGTATGAAATTGGAATTTGGCCAAGTACATTTTCTGTCCACTTTGGAAACACTGATCTAGTTTGTTGTACATGTAGCTGTTGAGAGATTGTATTATAAAAATTATTCCCTTATATTACTAAACTAAGCTCAGTATATTTTATTCAAAGCATACCAGAAACTAACTGTAAAATATCTGGAATTTTGTTTTGATATTGAGCATGATTTTAAGCCGATGTTTGAAATGTATAAAGAAACCATTTTGAATGTGTTTTAGTCAGATTGGAGAGTTTTCAAATAGTTGATAGATATTTTCTGTTTAGATGTATATTTTATCTTTTAAGAGTGTTTTTTTTTCAATCCAAACTATTTCATTGATATTACTCAAACACTGATATATTTTATATGTGTGTGCATGTAGATGTGTATCTACTGTGTATCTAACATTGCATATCTGCCAACTTTTCCTGGAAATCTTCTGGCTAAACATTTAGTTTTCCAATCTTTTGGAAGGTAAAATATTTTCTGGATTTCAAATAAAGAACTTTTCACATAACGGCAATTTCAAGTTAAAAATTGGTCATGTAGCAATAATATAGAGCAGGATTACTTTTTCTTTTCTGACTTGCCTTCATCAAACTCAATTCTGCACATTTGTTGCTAATATGGTATTTTTAATAATCGTATTTTCAGAATTATTTTTAGGTATTTTTCATATCACTCTTCCAACAGGTACATGTTGGTATTTATGTTGTAAAACTTTTACAGGGCTTTTCCTTGGAGGTTGGCAGGTATGAAAATTGGATTTAGATATACAGTAATACCCTGAGGTTTCGGGAAGGGGGAACTGACGATACATGCTAAAGTCAAAGTCAGTGTACAGCTTCCATCGGTCATAGAATCGTAACTGTGCATGTAGATTTTGCGCAAAAAGCGTCCAATACGTATCGCGGCAAGAAAAAAACTGAAGCCTGCAGGCGTTAGTGCAAATGAAAAAAATCAAGAACCGCATAACTCAGAGTGCGTGTAAGTCGGGGTATTACTGTATTAAGGGAACTGACATAAAAACTTGTGATTTCAGCTTTAAAAAAAATTTAAATTCATTAATTTTCTGCTACTTGTACAGTGAAACAAGAAACCCTTTGCAATTTTCGCCTGTAGATTGCGTTAAAATATACAACGATTTTGCAACAGCTGCTTATTAGAGTGGTATGTAAATATTCTGGAAAACAGCAGAGTACTATGCATTTGCTTGTTAATTTTATGCAGCTTATTAGTATTCAAAAGAGAATATTTTTATAAAACTGTATTTTATAATGAAAATACACGTATGCTCAGAAAAATGAGAACGATTGCCAATACTTGTAATATTTGTTTAGCCATTGATTGCACCACGTGCAAAATACTTTTTGCACTGTATTTGTATATCAACGAAGTTTTATATAACTGGCTGCAGTCTCTTCAATTTACATATGCTGATGCTAAGCTTTATTTTTTATTGCTATATTTAAGATAATGTTTGAATTAAAACTTTTGTAATGAGTTGACTAATTTAAAATTAAATTTATACACTGCATTTTTCAGAATTCAATTCAATAGTTAGCTTTATTAAACTTAGATTTTGATGTTGTTTTGCTTGTTGAAAAAGCTTGGTATATCAGCATTTCCTAAACTGGATCTGTGGTCGTATCACTCTCTTTGAGAAATAAAGATGGGACCTCAGGATTGTCAAAATGTCCAAGTACATTGAAATTGATAGCAGGGGCATTCTACCAGAATAAGCCCATAACTCAGAATTTCGTGTTTAAATTTTTCTCATGCAGCAAAGAAAGGATCATAGAGCAGCGATTTTCATGCTTTTTTGTCTCATGGCCCACTTAAACTAATTACTAACTAATTAAATTCTGCAACACATTTCCTTTTTTTGCCAGTCTGACAAAAAATAATAGTAATTATCAACCCTTTTTGCTTCAAAGTGACTTTCCAAAAATTTTGGTTCTGAAACCGTTAGTTTACATTAAGAAAGAAATAATACAAAAAAAATTACATGGATGTTACTTGAAATTATTTGTGTGAACACACTAGGCCCGAGTTCAAAACTAAACTGTTGAAATGAAATAAATCTTACTTAATTTAAACTATCACCATCTGTGTACACACCATTACCATTCTTGGCGTCACATTGGTTGGGAAATCACTGCCATAGAGCACCAAACTAAACCTAAACCTCGTGCAACGTTATCTACAAGTGCTTTTTGTGAGTGCTTACTGTAGGCTGCATATTTGGAGGGAAGGATTTGAAATAAGAAGGGAACTGACAATAGTGCATCTTTTTTCCAACAAGTCTTCTTAGTTGGGAGCTAATTCTGTTGTTGAAATCCTAAAAGTATCCATCAAGTTCTTATTTTTAAAATTAACCTGCAACTTGAACTTATTTTGGTTTATAATTAAAAATATTTGCTTAGACTAATGTGCTTCCTAAAATGCACAGTAATTAAAAATTTACTATCAACTGTCTAGAAAATTTGTCTAGGTAGTTGATATTAAATTTTTAAATTTACTTTTCCCTGGCTTTCTTGAAATTAAACAAGCAAAATTCTTTAAGCTTTGATTTGTTTCGATTGATGATCAATTATTGTCCGTTGCTGGTCAGTGCATAGTTGGTCCGAGAAATGATTACTTTTAGTCTAGTAAAAAAAAAAACTTGTTTGTCTCAGACATACAACGTAAACGCCCCGTCTTTAGAACTAAACTTGCAAACCTTTTCCTTTTTCACCGATATTCATAGAAAATATACTGTTAGAAATCTTAGAGCTGAGCCTTAATGTTTAAATGCAGAATGAAAATTTTGGAAAAATACAGATCCACAAAATGAAACGTTTGGGAAACGCTGTGCTATATTATTGTTTTCTTGATCTAAGACGTAGAATGTGACTTAAATGTCAATCTATTGCTAGAATATCATGTTTTTCTAGGTTTGCTTATGGGAATTAAGAATTTAAAAATTGAATTCAGTTAAAAATTATAATTTTTAGTGAAGCATAATTCTTTAAAGATTCTTTGTAGAATTGTAAAGTTTGGAATTTTAATCCTTTATATTAGTTAAGGTACATATGTATTTGTTTTCCATTTATGGAAATTTAAATTTCATGATTATTAATAATGTAGTTTTCCCACTGAAAACATGTTTTTTTTTCACTTTTGGTTCTAATTTGATCAAATAAAGTAAAATTTATCCTTGAATATTTTGTTTGCCTTTTCATGCCCGGAATTTGAATATAATATTTTGATTTGATGATTGTAGTTTATCTACTGTGGAATAACAACCTAACGGAACCTGAAATATATTTGTTTCTAAATACTGACCCATGTTGCTGTTTATACGATTTGTTTGTGATCTATAGGAGTAGTCTACTAGAAAGTAGTAATTTGATTTTAAGAAGAAATTGAATATACTTTAGCTCTACACAATTTAAAAGTACAAATTTAAATGCTGGTTCTTTTTTATGAAATTTAATTTGAGATTATTGATTTAATTAATAGAATTGGGTTTTCGAGGGAAGAGTGGATTATGTCTACGTCTTCCCTTACAATATAATGATATTTTACTTTTTCAATTATTTCGTCGCAGAAATAAAAAATTATTTTTGGACTTGTGATCTGCTTGTTAAGGGGTCTCTGAAGAATCTCTTCTAGCTAAACGTTTTGCAGTTCCACCAATACCGTCGCATTCTGACTTGCCATGACTAGCGGCAAAGAAAGACCACTGTGCATCTATTTTGAAATCTTCCTGATGATGGCAGAGATTTTGAAAGTTGAACTTATTTTTTGTACTGTGCTGCACAGCCGTCACTAAAGTAGTGTATCTGCTTGATGTGAGGATAATTATCTTTTATATACACTCTGTAACAAAAAAAAATCGACGCACCAAGAAGGAATCATCCGATTGCTTTGAAATTTCGTATGCAAAAATGTTTTAACCAAATATGCAAATAATTAAAATTTGGTGTCCAATGAATGAATAGTGCGATCTCCAGTGTATCGGAACTGCACATCCAGCAGATGTATATAAGGAGTAGTTCTTGAACAGTTGTTAAAAATTTCTGCTGCATTGCGATACCTTTCAACGGCTGAAAAAATGCCTCGCCGCAGGATTCGAGCAACTTTCAGAGTTTGAAAGAGGTCGTATCGTTGGATTGAAAGAGGCAGGTTGGGCAAATAGGAGAATCGCTCGTCATGTGAGTTGAAGCGATGTGGCGATTAGAAGATGCTGGCAAGAGTGAGTGGACAATGGCAGATTTCAGCGTCATGATGGTAGCGGTAGACGTAGGGCCAAAACAGATCGCGAGGACAGAATGATTGTCAGATCAGCTGTCACAGCGCCTGATTCATCGCTACCAACCATCAGTCGTGCGACCCACACACGAGTGTCCTCCATGACCATTCACAGACTGCTGAGAGAGCGAAATCTACGCTCGTACCGATCGTTACACCACCTGCCACTCACGCCAGCACACTGTCGAGCCAGATTACAGTGGTGCTTGGCTCAATCAGGCTGGAATGTTGCTGACTGGGAACGTATAGCCTTTAGCGACGAATCCCGCTTCCAACTGTGTCCTGACGATCATCGAAGACGTTTCGGGAGACGCCCAGGGCAGCGTGCCGATCCTGCATCCAGGCTAGAGGCGGATCAACACCTTATTGAGCTCGTTACTGTAACTCTGAAATAAATCATTCAATTGTTCTGAAATTTTAATCATTTTCTATTCTGTACATAATTTTCCTATCCACCAATTTTTGTTTCCAGATAACTCCTTGGTGCGTCGATTTTTTTGTTATAGAGTGTATTTCAAAATTATTTCTTGAGTTTTTGAATACCATATTCACATGCTTCAAATTGTCAGAAACAATACAATGGGATAAGATCATCTTATCTCCGTCAGGACTTTTATAATGCACTACCACACGATTTAAAGTACAAGATTCGGAAGTCCAGTGGTACCCTTGTACCTCATCTTGGATGATGAATGAAAATTTTTCTCTGAAATCTAGTAGAATAACAGCAGTTTAATGGAAGGTATTCTTTTAATTTTTAAAAAAAGACTGACTTTGCTATGAAAGAATGAGGAATCAGATGTTCTATTTTGTCTGTTAGATTATTAATGAACTCATCTAGTGTTGAAGTGGTTTTGATCAAGTGGGTTCGATCTGTGGAACTCCATTGTGAAAATTCAATGGGGTCACTTCCATCAAAATTTTCAAATTGAGATTCCAAGTGGCTAACAAGTTTATCCCTTGTAGGACATTTATTACAGTGTCTGAGCATGTATTCCCTCTGGATCCTCAGAGTAGAAGCTTCATTATG
The DNA here is from genome assembly GCA_947359465.1 of Metellina segmentata. Classification (NCBI taxonomy): domain Eukaryota; kingdom Metazoa; phylum Arthropoda; class Arachnida; order Araneae; family Tetragnathidae; genus Metellina; species Metellina segmentata. The sequence continues at coordinate 99,777,019 of OX375880.1, read as the reverse complement.
TCCTTATACTTGTCTTCTATTCGTGCTGCATGCAGAAGTAAAATGGCATTCTGGTGAATGGTACACACATATAAACTGTGGGTTCCACTAGAACCTGCCAAAACACCACTTTGGCCTCAAAGCACAAAACTTTGAGAAACCTACTTTAACACTGGGATATTTCTTGAAGTCTGCATACAATTCTCAGGTTGCTCAATATTAGCAGCTTCCTGTGATACTTTTTTCTGATGCCGACCACATCTTTCATTCCCGGCATTATTCTAGACTGCTCGTCACTGATAAAATTCTAGAACCTTGCTTTACAGTTTCAGATGGAAGCTTTTTCCCACCTCTGGGATCTGGTTCAACTAAAATTCCTCTTTCTTTAAAAAGCTTCTGTGCCTGGCGAACTAAATAGTCAGATGCACTAAATGTTTCTTGAATTTTTTTTGTGGCCATGAAAGAGAAACAGGGAATGGTTAGCATTTGGATTTGCTTCTTCCTGGAGATGCATTGGATGGAATTTTTCATCCCATTTACAAGTTTGTCCATGTCACTCACTTTACCTTTAATCACCATCTCTGCTTCAGTCTAGTTGGGATTTCAACCTGTAGCACTTTTTGCATTTTATCACGAACATTTTCAATCTTCCACTTTCCATAACGTGTCTTGCAGTGTTCAGGTAAACCATATGATTTTAAAGGGGAACAACCTGCCTCAGTAAGAGACGTGTTCAGCTTTTCTATGATTTCTCTTCTCTCCAAACTGGTATTTTCTTAACATCCCAATATCTTTTGGTTGAATGTAACTAACTTCAACATCACACTCTTGATCTACATCACTGTTATAAATAATTTGTCTACATTTACTGCACAAATTTTCACCTGGCTTTAATTTAATTCCTTTTTCTAGCAAATCTTTACACTGCTGTAATGTTACAGGGCATAGAGTTTTTTTACTAGTTTTTTGTGCTTTTTGAAAGGATCCTTACATTTTTTTTGTGGAGAATTTCGAATTTCTTCAAATATACATTTTGATGATGTAAACAAATTGTTTCCAAGTCTTCAGCTTTAGCTTCAGTTCTTAAATAAAACATCTCTCTATCCTCTTCACTTAAACAACTAACATTCTCAATCCCTTTACTGTGACTGAAAGTTAACATATGGCATTCACTAGCAGTTAACTCTCCCACAGTACATTTTGAATCTTCCATCTTATTCCAGTTAACAGCCGACCAACCGGTATAGTGGTTAAGGTGTTAGCCTCTAGATCGGAAGGTTCCTGGTTCGAATCCGGGTCCGGGCATGGATGTATGTAAACGTATGGTGTAGAGGCGGCTGGTGCACCTTCAATCTGTCGTGGCCGAAAGTCCTCACGTTGGGTTGGTGTGGAAGTTTGGAGAGTGGGGTGCCAGCTCAGGTGTTGCTTCGTCATCTGACCGTGGTTCAAAATTACGAAGTGTTGTTCTCGAATCTTTCCCTTGAGGGACTGATTCCGGACCGTCGTCAATAGCCCGTTGTGTTGCTCTAGTACGACGTTAACTAAAATTACCATTACCATCTTATTCCAGTTAACAAACACAACAAGATCTAGCACACAAAAAAATCAAAGATTGGATAAATTATAAGAGTACACCACATTGATTTGCTCAGACAACAGAAGTAGATTGACTGATAAGCCAAGTCTACTGTAACGATCTCCCGACAGGTGTTATGGACACATAAGAACAGTTCTTGTGTTTTGGTTGCTATTGTTCTAATAGACGAACATCAATGTATGACAGTGCCTGTGTACTGATACGATCAAGAATATGAAATGTTAGGTGCTGTTCTGAAAAAAAAAACCACGAATAAGGCAGATTTGTTGTAGACTTTCGGAAGAGAGACGCGTTTTTGCACCGGACGGTGCGGAGTGTATATCTGAATTTTGTATTATATTGTAAAAATAAATGTGCGTCTCCAATTTAGGTATGCAGTATCCCTCTATTGGCAACTACTATACACATTGTCTATCTAGTTAAGACATCGCTCGATCACTCTGACATCTACATTCTCTGAGATGCAACCAAAGAGTCACTGCATGATGAATCATGCAGTAGTCACATGTATCTAAGGGGCCTCCGTGACTCATCTGCATTACATCACCCCACTTCAGCTATCCATGATACATCCACACATTGAATAATAGCATAAACAACTTGCATATAAAAGATTTTTCTGAATTACCATCTGAAAAAACATCTAAAAATATCTAATATTTTTAATATTTCTGAAATTAACAACTAATTTTTAAAATAATTCAACCCAGATTTGATGTGCTCTCATAGTTGTATATAATACTCACTTTTTAATTCTTTGGAATGTTCTAGCTTTGTCTTATTACTTTACTTGCCAGCATTTAAAGTTTCTGACTGAATTTTTTTTAATTCACCAATAACCAATTTTCTTAATTTTAAATATTCCAAAACCAAAAACAAGTTTACACTTATGGAACAAAAACCTATGATAGGCAATATTATGTTACTTTTATGATGAACAACTTTATTTCAATTATTTTTTCTATTACAGCTATGGATAGTAGAGGAAAGTTGTACAAAATTGCTACCCAGTTGCCACTTTTTCCATACAATGTGCAATAAACGTAAAATTTTCATTACAAGGAATAAAAAAACCAAAAATTTCATTCTTTGTTGAGAAAGAGCATGTCTTTGCAATATTTTTCAACATAAAAGGCTTTTGATTCCCTCATACCCTAATGCTGAAAATTTAGGTTTTCTAAACCTAGTTTTTCCACCAAAAAAACTAGACTACAAGTTCATTCATAAATTTTTGTTAGGCATTTATAAACATTTTTGAGTGCTGTTGTATTTTTTTTTCTGAAATTCTTAGCATCTCCATTGAGCTATGTGTAAAATTTCAAAAAAAAATCTGATCATTGGTTATGTATGAAGTAAAAAAAAATAAAATGAATACAAATGTATCTTCTGCCGAGAGCCTCAAGACTGACACACAACACAGATTTAACAAAACTTCGAAGTGCTATAAAATTAAAACCGTTTGAGATAGAGAAGAAACATTTTAGGGGATTTCATTCAACCATAAGGGAAGGGTGTACAACAAGTGGTATCAAAATCTGAGACGGTGGGTGACAAAATCTTCTTTTTCTGCATTGATTTGGTGCGGAATGACCCTTTTCAAAGAAGGTGTGTATTCAAGATCAAATTAAGGGGTTAGGTACCTTTTAAATGTCAAAATATGCAAAAAAATCACTACATTTCGAATCTTAATATCTCCATGAATAAATTATTTACATAAATGAAATTTTGTATACAGATTTTAACTACCTTTATCTTTTGTAAACTATTTTTTTTTTAATTTCTACCCCTTAAATATATTGTAAATTGGACCAAAATGAAATGCATTGTTTTTGTTAGAATATTATATGGTGCATTGCGGGGAGTATTCTGGGCAAAATAATTATTATTCTGAGCTGAATTTTTTTATATACTTAAAAATATATAATATAATTACAATGACGAACTCTTGTATTTTTTTTTATAATTTCTTACACAAATTTTTTTTAGTAAAAAAAAAAGTGAATTTTTTTCTTTTTTTTAACACAAAATTAACCTTTTTTTAAAAACTTTCAACAAGATAGACAAAAAAGTTGGTCATTTTAAACATAGATATGGTTTACATAATCAATTAAAATTTCATGTAATTCTAACCAATCATTCCAGAGAAATCTTGCGCGCAAGTGGTAAAATCACAGTTTTGAGATGTCGTTAAAAACAATTCGCTTGTGAAATTCTTTCGCATTAAAGGAAGGAAACAAATGAAACTAAAAGTAGAAGTCAAATACATTGTTCCCAGATAAAAAATATAATTAATTAAACAATGTACATGGAGATGGCTTTAGCAATATAGAGCGTAGTCAAATTACATTTTTGTGATCACTGATATTGACGAAGTTCAAAATGTAAACAAACCATTTGGCTCTAAATGTTTGATTAAGGGCTTCACTCTTTTAACCATAACTTCCGTTCTACAGGGTGGTCCCGAATTCATGGTACAAACTTTAATGGTAGGTACAGGACATTGTAACAATGATTTATTGTATAGGAATGTATAGTCGCAAGTGACGCGGTGAGGCGTAAACAGGGGAAATAAAAGGAAAGAGAAATGGAGTGATCGGTTGGTATCATTGCCGGTAGAGGGCAGTAGATGTCTAGCCGCTGTTGAACATTCAGCACGATGGGGCGCCAGCACACTTCAGCATTGATGTACGGAATTACCTGAATGCCACGTTTGGTACTCGATGGATTGGGCGTGGTGGACCAGTCCCTTGGCCACCCCGATCTCCCGATTTATCGAGCCTCGATTACTTTTTATGGGGACATCTAAAGCATCTTGTTTATGAGACTCCAGTTGACTCAGATGAGGATCTCGTCGCTCGCTTATCTGTAGCTGCTGCAGGTGTGCGTGAAATACCAGGCATCTTTGAACGTGTACGCCAATCGCTCCACCGACGCTGTCAAGCATGTATCGATACTGGTGGACGCAATTTTGAACAATTACTGTAAACATGACACTTGTCAACAACGCTTTCAATAAAATCTTTGTTTTTCCTTTCGGCCGTTATTTCCCCTGTTTTCGCCTCACCGCGTCACTTGCGACTATACATTCCTATACAATAAATCATTGTTACAATGTCCTGTACCTACCATTAAAGTTTGTACCATGAATTCGGGACCACCCTGTAGAGTGAAATTTTACACCAGGTTTGTTTTAAAACGTTGCTAAGAAACAGCAATTAGATCATAATATTTGTGATTTTTTTTTTTTTTTTTTTGAAAATTTAAAAGGTACCTAACCTTTTAACGAAGAAACAAGCACTGTTGAATTAATCGCGGTTAAAAATATTGGTTTGTTTCTAAGGTAATTTTTTTTACTGAACAAAAACTATTTAGAACAGGAAATCTGCTTAGTGTTGTAAAGCCACCAGCTGACATTCTAGGTAAATTCAGCCAAATAATTTTTCTGAGTTGAATTCCAAAATTTTTTTACTGTGCTTAGCAAGTAAAATAATTACAAGTCAAGAAATTGTCTAAATCTGAAAATAAATTCGAAAGGGATAAAGCGATAAATGCACCTGTCTCGTAATGATATCACCATTTAATGTAAAGAAAGAACCAACTAGACAGGAAATCACAATTTTCCAAAAAATTTACATATGCCCTGGCGTGAAACAATACTATACGTGACCCCTTAAAATATAACCTTTACCAATTTTCTGAACATTCCAGAATAACTTCCCTTTTTCTTTGTTTTATTAGCCGACCAACCGGTATAGTGCTTAAGGTGTTAGCCTCTAGATAGGAAGGTTCCTGGTTCGAATCCGGGTCCGGGCATGGATGTTTGTAAGCGTATGGTGTAGAGGCGGCTGGTCCTCACGTTGGGTTGGCGTGGAAGTTTGGAGAGTGGGGTGCCAGCTCAGGTGTTGTGTTGCTTCGTCATCTGACTGTGGTTCAAAATTACGAGGTGTCCTCGGATCTTTCCCTTAAGGGATTGGGATTGGTCGTCAATAGCCCTTTGTGTTCCTCTAGTAGAACGTTAACTAAAATTACCATTACTCTTAAGGGATTGATCCCGGGCCGTCGTCAATAGCCCGTTGTGTTGCTCTAGTACGACGTTAACTAAAATTACCATTACCACCAATTACCAACTAAGGCAGGTAGGTATTTTTAACACTGTCGCAGTGTTGCAAAGAGTAGAAAAAACCCGGTTTATTCCCGGGAATAAACCCGGTTTTTTGGGAAGGGAATTTTAAAAACTTTCAGGAATTTTGAAATTTCGGGAATTTTGAAAATTTTTAATGTTTTGTCTGGAAAATTTTGAAACAATAATTTTTTTTAGAAATTCCTTAAATAGTTTATAACAGCAACTTCAAACGTGTACTCTTTTGATGGGCTCTAACAACTGTTTGCACTGACCATTTCAATTTTAGAAAATTTTCGTCTTAAAGAAATACAATATCATTTATGCCTAAATTTTGCCATCTTGCAATTTACAAAAATTGAAAGGTAAATATTTATGAGATTTTGTGGATATTACTAGTACTATTAGGAGCATGCGAAAACAATATTTTTGAGCTAAATCTTTTTTGTCAATGAGCCTAAAGAACAAACTTTTTAAGTGAACCCTTGTGTGCATTCAAACCTTTGCTTAATTCTGACTATATATTCTGAACCTTTGAATAATTCTCTGGATTTGCTATTTCCTATTTATACTGTCATCGTTTTATGCAAATTAATATCCCAGTGAATTAATAAGTTTCTTTGACTAGCTCTTTGAATGTGAATATATTCTAATTTTAAAACTAGCAATTGTAAAACTATTTTCCCAACATAAAATCAGGTTTTTACTATGCATAAGTTTAGTTGGGAATTTAAAAATCTAATTTGATATTTATTGGAATTCTGAGCATTTTGTTTTTAAATTTTGATTTTGGTGTTTTTACTCAACAGTTTCATGCATGAACTAGAAACATTGAATTTCATGAGTACAGATCAATCTATATAAGTAATACTTATAATGCAATCAATGCTAAGAGCATCTCAGTGAATTTTAACCTGCTATGTTTTGTACCTTTGACACCAGGTATACTTCTCCCCAAGGACTTTATTCGCTATATTGGACGGCAAGACAGCGTATGGCCAAAAGGCCTTGAGCTGGGCGTAGGATAAAAAAAAAATTTTTAATTGGGAACTCAAGCATTTAAAATTTTATTTAGTGTTCTATTTAATACTAATGTGATGATTTGTGTTCCAGATAATGGTAAGACCAACTTCAACAGTGTGGAGTCATTACACTTCAGAGTTTGGTCATGGCAATAAAAATACTACTAAATGCAGATATTGCCACAATAAGTATCTGGTACCAAATGCTACTAAGATGGCAAAGCATTTAGAAAAATGCGTTAAAAAAAACCCAAATAATGTCTTTCCCTATATATTCTTTGGCAGATGCCGATGAACCTTCAGTTGTTGCGGGATCCCAAGATGTAATAACGGACGTTGAAACTATGTATATGGATCCAGGACTATCAGAATCCATAAATAGATCCTCTTGATATTGCGTTTTTTTTTCAGCTATTAATCCCTCATAAAAGGCTTACAAGTGCCGGTGCCAAATTGAATCGCCAGTAAAGTAGAGAGTAAATTGTAACTGCTTTATATAAAGACTAGCCGGGCTGCGCCGGCTAGCGCTCGGCGGTGTGTAATAGTGCTTTTTTTTTTTAATTTTTACTCACCGTAATTAAACGTGTTTTGATTTGTTTATTACATAAATTTTTATGAAACAATTCTTTAAATCATTGCGTATTCAATCAAATATTTAAGAAAATTGATCGAAATATACATATACCGCTACAAAATTACCCATGTCTAGTGATATTTTGCAGGAAATAGACATATCATTAAATTATAGCTCTAAATAATATTTCTGCGGTACAGCTACACTCTACGTTTATGAGTGATGGCAACGGCTTGGCGATTTTTTTGGCGCACTTCTAGTAGCGAGTTACGATAAATTAAGGCAACCCATCTTTCGTTGCTGTTGTTGTGGTTTTCACGGCAACCTCGGCAAACGGAAACTTTCAATTTTCATTTTGAATATTCTAGAAAGTTCTTCCAAAATCCGTTAAAATCGTTTGATTTCATTGATTCGTTTGAAATTTTTTCTTTCCTCCCATTGGTTATTTTGTTTTTAAAATATCCTTTTATTGCATTGGTCCTTTTAAATCGTTTTCTGTGATACCATTGGTCCATTTATTTGTATTTTGACAGTTGTGGAATTTTTATTTTGTTGTAATAGTTTTCATGACAGGATTAAGAGTTTTGTTTTTTTGACCATTTTCGTTTTCATTATTTTTTTACGAGAGAATTCTGACTTTATCAGGTATTATTTCTTGCTTTTTTTCTTTTGTAAATCTTTTTCCTTTTTCAACATGCTCACTGTATTTAGTGTAATTGATAAGTTTCAGGTTATTCTTACCATTCGTAGCTTAGTTTCTCTGCTGGTTCACAAATGTGTTTTGATATGTGCTTAAGCTTACTACTATTTGTGAAAGTTTTTATAAATATACTTTTTAAAACGTTCTGAAATATGTTTAAAAAGTGTTGTAAAAAGAAAAAAAATTTGTGACATTAGAGTTAGGAAATAATTCTTTACTTGGCAACTTTAGAAGTGCGCCAAAAAAAAATCGCCAAAGCCGTTGCCATCACTCATAAACGTAGAGTGTAGCTGTACCAAAGAAACACGTACGTATCTATTCAGACGTGTTGAATTTCGACTTCCTGAATATATTGTGAAATAGAATAATGCGGCAAAAGACTTTCAACGATATTGACAAAGACAATAACGATTTATTAACAAAAAGAACACATATTTATAATACTTGGGAATCCTCAAATATGTCCGCAACATTTCGCAGTCAAATACCCAAACACAGAATTCTAAATCAAATTAAAAAAGTAAACATTAATTCTGACGTGGCCAGATGCCGGGTAGCAAAATTACGTTTAAATTACTTTTACATCAAAGGAAGAAATAAAAAGTCAGTTCAAACATAAATATTACAATTTAATTCCTTATTTTGCATAGAAATTGACCTCGGCTATTTGAAAACAGCAAGAATTCAAAATATATGGATAATTTTATTTACGTTGATTGTTGCCATTCGACGATACACAAATAACGTCGATTTTGGGTCCACGTACGTTAGTGTTTTATATATATAGATAATATGAGAAATGTTTACAAAAGTATTGTTTTTGATGCAAACATTAATCTTATTTTTTGCTGCTAGGTCTCGGAACAAAACCATCACATCAACATGTATCTAGATTTGGATATAAATGCTGATGTTGTTTATACAATAAAAATAAACCGATATTTTCCCCCCAAAAAGAAAATTTTAATTTTATTGCAACAATTTTCCAGGTTGTAGTTTTATATATATGGGGTTTTCTCTTTATAGTTTTACTTATCATCAAACCAAAAGAAGCCACACAATGTGAAAAAATGGTTGGTTTAGTTTATTCCCAATGTTCCCCAAAGTTCCGGGTTTATTCCCCAAAATTCTCGTGTTTATTCCCCTGTTCCAAAATTCCCGGGTTTTTTGCATCACTACACTGTCGTACTGGAGCAACACAACGGGCTATTGACGACGGTCCGGGATCAGTCCCTTAAGGGAAAGATCCGAGGGCAACACCGTTGGGTTGGCGTGGAAGTTTGGAGAGTGGGGTGCCAGCTCAGGTGTTGCTTCGTCACCTGACCGTGGTTCAAAATTACGAGGTGTTGTCCTCGAATCTTTACCTTAAGGGACTGATTCCGGACCGTCGTCAATAGCCCGTTGTGTTGCTCTAGTACGACGTTAACTAAAATTACCATTACCATTACCCGGACCGTCGTCAATAGCCCGTTGTGTTGCTCTAGTACGACGTTAACTAAAATTACCATTACCGAGGGCAAAACCTCGTAATTTTGAGCCACGGTCAGATGACGAGTCAACATCTGATGTGGCACCCCGCTCTCCACTTCCACGCCAACGTGAGGACATTTGAGTCCACGACAGACTTAACGTGCATCAGCCCCCTTTGTACACGAAGATGTTTGTTGAATTTGATCGCGCAACCCTCGGGTTGGGAATCCGTTACTCTTCCAACCGATCCACCGCGGCAGCCGAAAGATCTGAGGATAACGTCTCTTAATTTTGAACCACGGTCAGATGACGAGGTAACACCTGAGTAAACACCCCACTCTCCAAAATTCCTCGCCACGTCAACGCGATTAGTAATTGGTAATTATTAGTTAACGTCCTAATAGAACAACACACGGGCTATTGACGACGGTCCGGGATCAATCCCTTGAGTGTAATTTGGTAATTTTTAGTTAACGTCGTACTAGAGCAACACAACGGGCTATTGACGACGGTCCGGGATCAATCCCTTGAGTGTAATTTGGTAATTTTTAGTTAACGTCGTACTAGAGCAACACAACGGGCTATTGACGACGGTCCGGGATCAATCCCTTGAGTGTAATTTGGTAATTTTTAGTTAACGTCGTACTAGAGCAACACAACGGGCTATTGACGACGGTCCGGGATCAATCCCTTGAGTGTAATTTGGTAATTTTTAGTTAACGTCATACTAGAGCAACACAACGGGCTATTGACGACGGTCCGGTTCAATCCCTTAAGGGAAAGAACGGAGGACAACGCCTCGTAATTGTGAACCATGGTCAGATGACGAAGCAATATCTGAGCTGGCACCCCACTCTCCAAACTTCCACACCAACCCAACGTGAGGCCACGACCGATTTAAGGTGCACCAGCCGCCTCTATACCATCATTGTTCCCACTCCTTTATCCAAAAAAAATTGAAGGACTTTTAAGGGCTTTTCAAAACCAAAAAAAATATTTTTCAAGGACCTTAAATTTTACAATTAAAAAAAAAAAGTCAAAAAAATTAAAAAAAAAAAAAAAAAAGACATTTTTTAAAACTAACGATAGTTAAAAACAGAAAGGTTATCATACATTTTGGTTATAATTTAGATTTACTTTTCTCACAGATTGTTGTTTAAGAAACAAAACAAATCAAAAGTTTTGACTGGTGTTAGAAACTTAGACTAGAGAATAAATAAAGCCATATCTTTGCGATCGTTAAAGATGGAGTAAAAATTTCAAAAGATTTGAAATCTGCAGAAACTTTTACAACAAAAAAATATCTTAAATATGATTTTCTTTAAATTTTTTTTTTTTTCAACTGTAACTTTTTTATTTTTGCAATAAGCATTTGGCTTTATTTCTTTGGATGCATGCTATGTTTCTAATGACGTCCTGACTGCTAAAGCTACGGTTTTCTAAGAAAGCGGTGCTGTTATCTAGCGGCCGAGATACGACATGATGTGGTGGGCATAACAAAGCAGCGTCTTAACGGAGACCAGAGGTGCCAACTTAGACGGACAGTATACTGTGGAAAACGGACAATCTAGACGTAGCATTATTAGTATATCACGTAGTGTCAAAGCGCAATGCACTGGCTTCATTCAGAATGACACTCAAATGGAACACCTGCTGCGAAGGAAATTAGTCTGGACAGGTTGCAATGCAAGACAAAATTATACAATTATCTAATAGTTAAAAAAATCAAGTACTTTCAAGGACTTTTCACCAAATTCCGTAATTTTCAAGGGTCCCTAGTAAGGAAAAAAATATTCAAGGACCGTGGGAACCCTGACCATACGCTTACAAATATCCGTGCCCGGACCCGAATTCGAACCAGGAACCTTCCCATCCAGAGGCTTACACCTTATCCATTGTACCGGTTGGCCGGCCAACGCGATTAATACAGATTGAATAGGGGCATTGTTTCAGCGGATACGATTGGTGCTTCAGGACAAACATCGCGAAGTGTGAATACGATTTTATTTTTATGTTCTCTACCTTCGGTTTTTCGGACTGCGGTAGCCCAGTTGGAAAAACATCGTGTACCGTCATGTAAGAATTTGACGGACAGCTGGTTTAAAATTAAACTATTTATTTACATAAATTAAATATTTACAAGAAAATTTAAAAAGATAATTATGGGCACAGCCATCGACAACCGAAACCTGCCTGAAGCCAAAGTAACAAAAAGGCAAACAGAGACGTCTGTCTCTCGTCGATTCTCGAGTCCGAATCCTCCTAAAATCCCCGTTCGCTTCGCAGAACCGCCGCTGACAACGAGAGGGGGGTGAATTCCGAGCCCTCTAGAGATGTTTATGTCCTCTCCAGAACAGAAACACCCCCACACAGATGCGAAAACCGTCTGTCATGCCGACTTGAGTCCCCCACCGCAAAACTTGATCCCAGACATGGGATTAGGGAACCGATGGAAACTCCAGCTGTGTAGGGATCAAATGGACCGCCGGGCCGCCGATGAGCCGCACGTGCAAAGTCTGAAGTTGTTTTCGCATTCCGAAACATTCCAGCGTCCACGTGTTAGGGAAAAGGGTCGGCTAGTACCATATGGTACAACCGCCCCCACTACTGAAAAAACTTTTCCCAAAGGTGAAAAGTTTTCAACGTACGCATCCACAGACGCACGGATAATCACCCACTGGCAATTCAGAATAACAGATCACTTACCACCACCATATCCTGAAACCGTGACTCAAGAATATGTGTAAGGCAAGTTAAATCCAATCAATTTAAAATTCATATACCGGAGTAACTTTCTACTCCCTTACAGTATGGTCACTCAAGGCTCAAATACCAAATTAAAATAAAAACAAAATAAACACTAAACTTTAAGACTTATACCAAATTCGTTAAAACTAAAACCAAATCACATTATTCACATCACATATAAGAATTTCGTTAAGCGAAACCCAAAATTTCAATACACAATACGAACTATACAAATTCCATTAACCAGACAAAAATACAACAAAGCATATTTCTAAATTCAATATTTTCGCTAAGCGAACCCAGAATAAACAAACCCCCCATACGAACTATAATAATATTTTCATTAAACAAACCAAAATACACCAAAACATATATAAAATATCAATCTTGTTAAGCGAAAACCAAATTCTTAAGTTTCACTCAACACACGTCATGAGTTGCAATTTTAAGACTACAAATCTTCGACAGTGGTTTAGAATGACAGAGTGAAAACATCCTAAACACAAAATTAATTTCCACTCTACACAAAACATAATTTAAATTTGCACGTAGCTTTCAGCGAAAAGTACTCGGGTGTAGAACATAGATACAAGAAATCAATTCCACCAAATACGCAAAACATAGTTTACAACTTTTAACATTTAAAATCCTCAGGAAAAGATACTGAAATCATTGAATCAATATTTCATAATTACAAGGCTACCAATTTCACTCCGAGCAAACATGATTCACAGTTTTAGCACTTAAAATCTCCAGCAAGAATAAAGAAACATTTAAGTGAAATGCCATGACTACAATAAGTGGTTAAGGTGTTAGCCTCTAGATCGGAAGGTTCCTGGTTCGAATCCGGGTCCGGGCATGGATGTTTGCAAACGTATGGTGTAGAGGCGGCTGGTGCACCTTAAATCTGTCGTGGCCGAAAGTCCTCACGTTGGGTTGGCGTGGAAGTTTGGAGAGTGGGGTGCCAGCTCAGGTGTTGCTTCGTCATCTGACCTTGGTTCAAAATTACGAGGTGTTGTCCTCGAATCTTTCCCTTAAGGGACTGATTCCGGACCGTCGTCAATAGCCCGTTGTGTTGCTCTAGTACGACGTTAACTAAAAATTACCAATTACCGACTACAATAATCTACGTTTCACTCAACTCAAACATGATTCACAATTATATTACACTATACAACACAAATCTTCCTCAATTACATTTTATTTAGCTCTTTGAATTTTCGTAAAAAGCGCGACTCAGTCTGTCGGCATTAAATGTTTTTTTTTTTTTCCCAGATCGGTGTTCGATTGCGGAATTTCCAATTTCTTTGGTCGACGTATTGCCAAAATCATCAATACCCTCCCGATTTCACATTCCTGCCAATCTCGTGACAATTTTGTTTGGGGTCCTAACCATTTCTCATACCGCAAGGTGTCTGGGGTTTTTATACTCTTCCCGTACACCAATTCTGCCGGGGCGTAAACGCTGCTCACGTGTACCGTGGAAAACACTAACGGTGTAAGTTGTGGGTCCCAATCTGATCCGGCTCCGGAACCTAACGCTAAAGGTCTTGGCTTCACCCCTTCACTCACTAGCAACTCTTTTCTTTTCCCCTTTTGGCCCACGTGACCTATTTCAAAAGTTTCCTCCTGAACGGAAACGTACACCTCTAATTCTTCTTCTAACCCTGGGCCACCTTCCGTTATCTTTCCCTTACTGCTATTCGGTATTTCCAGGAAAATCATTCCCGTCGTTTCACTTGCTACCCCCACTGGAAGAACCAACGGTTCTTTCGATCGCACCTTTGCGATCGCGGTCTGGATTACCACCCTCGGAGAGCATAACTTGGCTACTTGGGGACTTACTTTCTCCCCTCCAGAAACATCGTCGTCTCTCTGCCCCTTTAGTTCTTTTTTCTGGTCGTTAGCCTCTGTCATAGGAAGACTAATAGGCTTGCCCGATCTCAACTCCGCGTCGGTCTTATTTATCGCCAACTGGGCCGCAACATTTTCTCCACACTTCTGCAAGAGGGTTTCAACTGAACCACTTTGCTCAGATCTCTTTTGTAGATACGGCATCAGTAATTCATGTTCGGCCTCCCCTCCGAGTCTATTTACCGATTCAATTGACATTCTTTTCCCCAACCTCGGACAATTTGGCCTTAAATGGTCGCTCGCGTTGCACTCAAAACACCGCGGCATAAGTCTCCGGTCAGAAGTGTCAAATTTCCCTCCCGGGGAACTAGGCGGGAAAAAATCGTTCCTCTCTCGAGTGGGGGCCGGAGGGTAATTCTCCTCCCTTACCTTCGCTGGGAAAAATGTTCTTCCCTGGGCTTTTGGTCGGGATGCCTCAATCCGTAGTTTGAAAAGCTCAATGTTATACTGTCTCTCTTGTTTCCTGTCCGCTCTCTCTTGTTCCCTGTCCGCTCTCTCTTGTTCTTTTTTCTCCCTCTCCCGTCTTTCCTGTATAATCCTTTCTAACGCCACTTTTGCGTATTCCTCATCGTAGGAATGCGAGAGGATTAACTCCTTAAGTTGGGATGCCCTTAATCCCGGAGTAACCGTTCTTCCCAAAAATTCCGCTACTTCCTCTAGATCTTGTTTCCTACCTTTGGCCAAGTACGCCATTTCAAAAATTCAAAATTGCCAAAAAACCAAAAAAAAAAAAAATTATTTTGCACAACACCCAATTCAATATTTTTTACGGCATACAGTATACAACATACCATACCATAATTTAGTAATTCTCATATACACAATACAGATTCAAGATACTTAAGCTAAATCAATTTCCTTTAGAGTGACCACACTAATTGATATTAACAAAATTTTAGCTATTACACAATTCTTGAAACTTAGTCACAGTGACAAAATAGGGAAATGGCACTAACCTGTATCTGCTGACTTGGATCACTTGGCACCACTGTCCACAGGCTGGACCACGGGTGGAAACACTGCACTGCACTGCACTATCTTCGACTAAAAAGCCCACAAACACACTCTTCGGCTGAAAGCCCACTGGTGTAGGTCGTCTCGACCTCTTCCACAACGCGCACAAATAGCACTGCGCCACTGACGAAAAAACGGTTCGCGATGAACCTATATTAAACGGTCAAGATGACCTCTGGACGAACCGATGGGAACTTTTTCCCAATAATAACCGATCAAGATGATCTCTGGATGAACCAATGGGAACTTTTTCCCAATAATAAACGGTCAAGATGACCTCTGGACGAACCGATGGGAGCTTTTCCCAATAATAAACGGTCAAGATGACCTCTGGACGAACTGATGGGACTTTTTCCCAATAATAAACTGTCAAGATGACCTCTGGACGAACCGGTTGGGAATCTATTCCCCTGATGAACAGGACTTGTCGAACTTTCCGTCGATTCCGCTCACGCTCCGTTGAAAAGGACCGGCAACTCGAAACCAAAACCAGAACTTCTTGCGACGAGTTTCCGTTTTGGTGATGGATGGGGTCGGTGACTCCGGTACCTCCTTCTCGTTTTCTCTAAGACAAGGGAAACGGTCTCCAGCGAAAATCCGAACTTCTGGTTTCGAAGTTCTATCAGGTTTCAGCGTAAAAAACAATCCGACAGCGGAAATGACAATCCGAACTTCTGGTTACGAAGTTCTATCGGCCTTCTCTTTCAGGCAAAACGGCAGGTTCGATTTACTTGTCGAGGCTGTTTTAATCTAATCAACCCCGCTGCTACCATATTAATAAGCTGTACCGTCATGTAAGAATTTGACGGACAGCTGGTTTAAAATTAAACTATTTATTTACATAAATTAAATATTTACAAGAAAATTTAAAAAGATAATTATGGGCACAGCCATCGACAACCGAAACCTGCCTGAAGCCAAAGTAACAAAAAGGCAAACAGAGACGTCTGTCTCTCGTCGATTCTCGAGTCCGAATCCTCCTAAAATCCCCGTTCGCTTCGCAGAACCGCCGCTGACAACGAGAGGGGGGTGAATTCCGAGCCCTCTAGAGATGTTTATGTCCTCTCCAGAACAGAAACACCCCCACACAGATGCGAAAACCGTCTGTCATGCCGACTTGAGTCCCCCACCGCAAAACTTGATCCCAGACATGGGATTAGGGAACCGACGGAAACTCCAGCTGTGTATGGATCAAATGGACCGCCGGGCCGCCGATGAGCCGCACGTGCAAAAACTGAAGTTGTTTTCGCATTCCGAAACATTCCAGCGTCCACGTGTTAGGGAAAAGGGTTGGCTAGTACCATATGGTACAATCGGATTAGCACCCGGAAGGGTGCACTCTCGTGACCCAGTCTAACTAAAGACCGTCGTGTACACGGGGGCTGGTGCATGTTAAAACTGCTGTGGCCTCAAATGTCATCCCGCTGACGTGGTATGGAATTTTGGAGAGTGGGTTGCCAGCTCAGGTGTTGTTCCTGTCCTTTGACCGTGGCTCAAAATTATGAACTCTCTGTGTGGTTTCTACGAGATATCTCGTCATCAAAACTGCGGACATTTTGGTTATGAACACATCAAGATGTGGTCCGTTTTTTTCAAATCACGAGATATCTCTTCCATCAGGATCTGATGAGGCTTGCTAATGAAATACCTCGTAGAGGGAATCAAAAGGAGGTTTAATTATATTAAACGTTTACTTGTTTGTTTACGCGAATGACGCACCTGAAGCAGCGATTTTTTCGTGTCCCCACAAAGAGCAGGCTGTTAATGAAACTCAGTGTTGCACATTTTTATTGTGTTTTTTCTACGTGTTCGGTGTCTACCATTGTGGACATCATTACTGTGATAGTCATCAAACCAATCATCTAAATGGACATTGCGAGAGTCGATGTCAGAAAAATCGCTCTCTAGAATTTTACTCTTTTGGGTCTTTCCTCTACCTTTTATTTGTTATTCCTTTCGCTCTATTGAAGTTTCAGCGTTTTCTTTCTCTTGTTGGCTTTATATGGCTATACTTTCCCAAACTTTTTCGTTTCGACGTTCCTTTTTCAACAGTTTTCTTCGGAGATTACAATCGCAACTTATTTTTCATTGCAAGTGTAGCTTTGCCTATAATTTGTTATGTTAATCGAAATATTCATTTAGCTGTAATTCAAAACGCTAGTTTGTGTGTGGTGGAATTAAAACAGCTTGAAAATGAAATTACATAGCTTGTTATTAAAATGAAATAAAAAATAAATTGACCATAAACAGACTAGACTACACATTATTATAAGTCTTCTGGTTCGAATCCGGGTGAGTGCATGGATATTTGTTAGCGTATGGTGTTGAGGCGGCTGGTGCACCTTAGATCTATCATGGCCGAAAGTCCCCACGTTGGGTTGGAGAGTGAGGTGCCAGTTCAGATGTTGCCTCGTGATCTGACCGTGGTTCAAAATTACGTGGCGATGTCCTGAAATCTTTCCTTTAGGGATTGATCCCGGATCGTCGTTGATTGTCCTTTATGTTGATCTAGAGCGACGTTAATTAAAATTATCTTAAATACTATTCTAAGTCACTAGCTGATAGGCCTGGGCGATGTTCAGATTTTCACATCACGATACATCGACATTCTAACATCACGATACCGCGATGTATCGTGATGTTAACCATGCATTTTATACATAGTGAAAGCAAAACCTTGCTCCTACATAATATATATATATATATATATATATATATATATATATATATATATATATATATATATATATATATATATAATTATATTTTTAATTGAGTTATTAGTAATATAGTATTAAGTGGAACCAAGTTCTTTTACATTTTTATTTTCACGCTTGAAAATGTGTGTATAAACTCTCTATGATTCCTTAAAAATTTCGAAAGAACTTCTTAAATACTCCTAATTTTTGTATTCAAAATTCTGTATGAATCCTGGTAGGGTAGAATTAGCTCCCCCGCAGTTTGAAACTTTAATTTTCAATCTTTATATGTGTGCCACCTGCCAGAATATTCTCGAAAAACAACAGTGCAGAAATCACGAAAGATTCTCTTTAGCAGGCCTGGTAGAAAATCGCACATGCGCATAAAGGAACATCGGAATCGTTTTGTCAGTCTAAACCAAAACCCAAATTTCCCCAAATGATGCTAAAATAAAACACGAAAGGGCATTGTTTAAACCAGAGAAATCACGCATGAACTAAGATAACATCCAAATTATTACCGCTGAACTACAACATCGCGACACCGTGATATCTGTGCTGTGGGATGGCTGCGTGAAATCGGGGAATATCGCGATATCACGATGCATCGGCAGCTTGAAAATCGCGAAACCGGTATGGCGAGGACGATCCGATACATCGTCAGCGTGATAATCGCGAAACCGATGTGGCGATGACGATCTCACACTCACACCGATTGGCCTAGTATGTTCCACACACCATATATGCTCAAGTAGATTAAAAAATAGCTTATTTAGAAGGGAAAAAACTTAAGCATCAAAATAGAAATAAAGGGGCATTTGATTCCTCTACGAAAACATCGAAATCGTTGGCGCTGAGCAACAGGAGACATCACGATTGCATAAAACCGTGATATTTGTGCTCTGGAATTGGCTGCGTGATATCGCGCATGCGCTTTGAAAACATCGAAATCGTGATATTTGTGCTCTGGGATTGGCTACTTGACACCGAGAAAAACCGCGATATCGCGCATGCGCTTTGAAAAAATCGACATCGGGAAAAATCGATATATCACGATATATCGCCATCGTCAAAATCTAGCAACCGGTGTGACGATGTCGATCTCACACCGGTTTACCACGATGTATCGATACATCGCCCAGGCCTACTAGCTGAATAATCCAACGTTACTCGGGTTTCAAATATGACCTCGTCATTTCCCTGTGTTAACTCAAATACACAAACCCTGTAGATAGTGTTTCCTTGTCAATGTCCATGTATTGCAGGAAAACAAACTTTAGATTTTGAAATTGGGGCTTCGAGAGGCACTTTTAGGAATACCCGTGTGCCAATTTTCATGGCTACAAATTGGTGTGATAACAGGAAAGAAATAGCCTATGTTTTTTGCAGTGTTCTTAAGTATAAGTGTACCAAATTTGGTGTGGATTGGTGTGGATTATAATTAGAAATAATCACTAATGAGAAGGTTGCGCCTGATGCTGTGCTAATAATTTGTATAAAAGGCTCTATGTTCATAACTACTATGACTACAATTAACAATAGAAAATGCAATGCTATGAAGAAAGCATCCACTAGCCTTGAAATTTGCACAATGCGGAAATCATGGAAAAGGCATGCAAATGATTAGCCCTTCAGCGTATGTGCAGTATATTATTTTTTTGAAATTGTGTGTTCTCGCTGTACCTGTGTATAGGAAGCTTAATTATGCCTTTTTATCGTATCAAGATATAATTAAAAGAAATCGGTGCTCATGTTGGACGAAATAAAGCCACAGTGATGCGATTATGGAATCTGTAGATGCATAAGGAACGAACAGACCAAAATGAACGATTGTAGCAGCCATGCCGCAATAACAAACGAGAGGACAGATAACTTGTGAAAGGTCATTAGGGAAAGTACTGCAGTATCAAGGAACCTAGCTCAAGAGCCTGTGCCAACACGCACAATTTGACGTCGTCTGCAGCAGCGGAAAGTTGTTTCAAGGCTTCGATGCTGTGACTACCTATATGTTACACTGCAAGTATTAGCGGCTGCATGGTGCGTAGAACGCTCCACACACGGTCAAGCGAATGACACGACATCGTCTTTTCAAATTAATCTTGATTCTCTCTACAGCACTACGATGATCCAAGTATGGCACAACCGCGGAGACATACTGCACGATTCTTGCATTATGCATCACCATGTCTGTCCGTCACCTGGCGTTCTGATATGAATTCTACTCCTACATCCGACCAGTACGCATTACGGGTACACTTAACACCTTTCGCTACATCTCTAAAGTTTTAGAGCCCGTCGTTCTCCCCAATCTTCAGGGTTTGCATAACAATTCCTCAATGGCCATCAGGTTTCATTTCTTCCATAGCTCACCCGTTTCCAGGTCTGTCGCCCATCGAACACGTCTAGTCGATCATGGTCCAAAGACTAGCTTTGAGCTAATCAACCGTGGCTACACCTGACGAACTGACTACATGTGGAAGCAGCATGGACTTACACACACTTCTAAAGCCTCTTTTCTTGCTGAGACATGCAGCAGCAATTACTACCGCCCAAGAGGGCTACACAAAATGATGATTTTGTCGAGTTCCGCAAGTTCAACGGAGCAGTAATCTCTACAGTTTTAGAGTTTGTCGTCTTTCCCAATCTTCAGGGTTTGCACAACAATTCCTCAATGGCCATCAGGTTTCATTTCTTCCATAGCTCATCCGTTTACCAGGTCTGTCGCCCATCGAACACGTCTAGTCGATCATGGTCCAAAGACTAGCTTTGAGCTAATCAACCGCGGCTACGCCTGACAAACTGACAACATGTGGAAGCTGCATGGACTTACACACACTTCTAAAGCCTCTTTTCTTGCTGATACATGCAGCAGCAATTATTACCGCCCAAGAGGGCTACACAAAATGATGATTTTGTCGAGTTCCGCAAGTTCAACGGAGCAGTAATCTCTACAGTTTTAGAGTTTGTCGTCTTTCCCAATCTTCAGGGTTTGCACAACAATTCCTCAATGGCCATCAGGTTTCATTTCTTCCATAGCTCACCCGTTTACCAGGTCTGTCGCCCATCGAACACGTCTAGTCGATCATGGTCCAAAGACTAGCTTTGAGCTAATCAACCGCGGCTACGCCTGACAAACTGACAACATGTGGAAGCTGCATGGACTTACACACACTTCTAAAGCCTCTTTTCTTGCTGATACATGCAGCAGCAATTATTACCGCCCAAGAGGGCTACACAAAATGATGATTTTGTCGAGTTCCGCAAGTTTAACGGAGCAGTAATCTCTAAAGTTTTAGAGTTTGTCGTCTTTCCCAATCTTCAGGGTTTGCACAACAATTTCTCAATGCCCATCAGGTTTCACTTCTTCCATAGCTCACGCGTTTACCAGGTCTGTCGCCTATTGAACACGTCTGGTCGAACATCGTCGACCGACGAGCACACATCTAACCACCCGCTGCTACGCCTGATGAACTGACAATATGTGGAAGCAGTATGGGCTTACACAGTTCTAAAGCCTCTTTTATTGCCGAGACATGCAGCAGCAATTATTACCAGTGTTGCAAAGGGTGGAAAAATCCTGGTTTATTCCCGGGAATAAACCCGGTTTTTTGGGAAGGAAATTTTAAAAACTTCCAAAAATTTTGAAATTTCGGGAATTTTGAAAATTTTTAATGTTTTGTCTGGAAAATTTTAAAACAATAATTTTTTTAGAAACTCCTTAATAGTTCATAACAGCAACTTCAAACGTGTACTTTTTTGGCGGGCTCTAACATCTGTTTGCATTGACCATTTTAATTTTAGAAAATTTTCGTTTTAAAGAAATAGAATATCATTTATGCCTAAATTTTACCATCTTGCAATTTACAAAAATTGAAAGGTAAATATTAATGAGATTTTGTGGATATAACTAGTATTAATAGGCGCATGCGATGGCAATATTTTTTAGCTAAATCTTTTTTGTCAATGAGCCATAAGAACAATATTTTAAGTGAACCCCTGTGTGCATTCAAACCTTTGCATAGTTCTGACTATATATTCTGAACCTTTGAATTATTCTCTGGATTGGCTGTTTCCTATTTATATTGTCATCGTTTTATACAAATTGATATCCCAGTGAATTAATAAGCTTCTTTGACTAGCTCTTTGAATGTGATTATATTCTAATTTTAAAACTTTAATTAGCAATTGATAAAGCTATCTTCCGAACATAAAATCAGATTTTTACTATGTATAAGTTTAGTTGGAAATTTAAAAATCTAATTTGATATTTATTGGAATTCTGAGCATTTTGTTTTTAAATTTTGATTTTGATGTTTTAACTCAACAGTTTCATGCATGAACTAGAAACATTGAATTTCATGAGTTCAGATCAATCTATATAAGTAATACTTATAATGCAATCAATGCTAAGAGCATCTTAGTGAATTTTAACCTGCTATGTTTTGTACCTTTGACACCAGGGATTCTTCTCCCCAAGGACTTTATTCGATATATTGGACGGCAAGACAGAGTATGGCCGAAAGGCCTTGAGCTGGGCCTAGGATAAAAAAAACCCTTTTAATTGGGAACTGAAGCATTTAAAATTTAATTTAGTGTTCTATTTCATGCTAATGGGATGATTTGTGTTCCAGATAATGGTAAGACCAACTTCAACAGTGTGGAGTCATTACACATCAGAGTTTGGTCATGGCAATAAAAAGACTGCTAAATGCAGGTATTGCTACAAGAAGTATCTAGTACCAAATGCTACTAAGATGGCAAAGCATTTAGAAAAATGCGTTAAAAAACCCCAAATAATGTCTTTCTCTATATATTCTTTGGCAGATGCCGATGAACCTTCAGTTATTGTGGGATCCCAAGAGGTGATAACGGACGTTGAAACTATGTATATGGATCCAGGACTATCAGAATCTACAAGTAGATCCTCTTGATATTGCGTTGTTTTTTTCAGCTATTAATCCTTCATAAAAGGCTTACAAGTGCCGGTGCCAAACTGAATCATCAGTAAAGTAGAGAGTATATTGTAACTGCTTCATATAAAGATACTATGAAATGTTTACAAAAGTATTGTTTTTGATGCAAACATTCATCTTATTTTTTGCCACTAGGTCTCGGAACAAAACCATGACATCAACATTCATCTGGATTTGGATATAAATGCTGATGTTGTTTATACAATAAAAAATAAAACCAAAAATAAAAACAAAATGCTGATTTTGTCAAGTGCCGCAAATTGAACGGAGCAGTAATTCAACCAGTTCACCTTTGTACTTGATGTTGGTTTTCATACCTCGCTTCGTTCTTGGTGTTGCATTTTGGATGGTCAGCAGTGTATTTGCAGCGAGATCCTCTTTTTAGTTAAGACTCGTTACCACACCAAATCCACGTAAACAAAACAGGACGATGGAAATGTGATAAAAATTTCAAGAAGGAAGTGTGTTCAAATACGTAAGTTAAAGTTAGGAGAGTCTGCGCACAATTGAACAGAATAATAAAAAACAATCTAATTATCAATTTTTTGCTAAACTATTCATGAATAATTGTGGCTTTATTTGTTTTTTATGCATTTCCATTGCTATTTTGTTGTTATGCTTTAATCTAATACAACAGTTGTAATAAAACCAAGAAAGCTATTTTGCGCAATCTGTCCTTATAGGGTCGGAGAGATTGCGCACATGGATAGGAGAGATTGTTCTTGATAAAAACTACGATTAAAATGTTAACGATAATAATAACATTTAAGTGACATTATTATGAGGTTTTTGTAAACAAATATTATTGTATAAGGAGTGAATATTTCAACCTAATGATTAAAGGATCAGAAAAATAAACACATTTTAAGAAAGAAGACTTTTTAATTAAAGAAAATAATTAAAGAAATAGAAAAAGGAAGCCCAGATAGGATTACAGAATTACATTAAGTTACTTGGTAGCACGTTTAACTTAAAATTAGTCCATTTTCATTTCCAGTTTCAATGTTTTCTTGTTTGCTGACCGAAGTTGTCGTCCACAATCGATGCATTTATTGTTGTAAATTGTGCAGCTTTCGTGCAACCATCTGCCACAAGTAACACATAGATTCCAGTCACTGGCAGAAGTTGTCTCCTGGTACAGTTCCAGACATTCAATGCACTCATCCTCATTGCTCTTCGTTTTGTTTCCTTCAATTCTTTTGGATCCCACTTTCTCTGGAATATAGGCATTCTCCTTTCTCATCTTAATTAAAGTTCCTGGTGGTGCGCCTTTCTAGCGTATTGAGATTTAGCGTGGACTCCTTTAAAAATGCAGAAAGGTGGCAGGAACTGCCCTTCTGTATTGCAGCAAGCAAAAATAGTTACCATCTCACCTTTTTCGGCACTAGTGACAACATGAACATCTTTGCTGCCTTTTGCAGCAACCACTTTACCAGGGTCATTTTTAAGCGCGATTTTTTTTCTTAGAATTTTTCAATCGTCTCCAGTAATGGCTTTTCTCCTGATTCTCCGAGCCCCCATACCTAATTACATAACTTGAGCGTTAGGGTCGTGAGTGGCATTTACGACTGACGCTTTCCTTTCATAGTATCATTTGGCGTGAGAAGAGATATCACCTGACGACCTTCTGCTTTCCCCAAAGCGTTCACACCTCACGGTCGTAGGGGACCAACGAACAAAAGCAGGGGTCCGCTAGAAGGTCAGTCGCTGACAGCTCGTAAATGGTGGTCGATGCCAGGGGTCACTTAAAGGGGGATAACATCCACCATGCCGCTGGTGTAAGCGATATTTTAGTGGTAACAAAAGTTAACCTGCCGCATAGTAAAGATTAATAACAACTTTATTATTTTTTACAAAATTATTTTTCAGCAATTTAATTAATTACTAAAAATATTTCAAAAATTATGTTTTTTTTTTTTCCCAAAAATTGTTTCAAAATTAATTCATTTTTGTTTTACACATAATTTGCAATTCATGCAAAATTTCCAATAAGCTGCGTAATCTCTCCTAGCATGAAAACGAATGGGAACAATGCGCCATCTCTCCTAAGTAGCAGATACGCTAACTCTCCCATTTCGGTAGGAGAGATTGCGCGGCCTTTTATTTAAACATGGCCGCTTCTAGAAAGAACCGTTGGTATTCGCAATGTTCGTCTAACTTAGTAGCCTGATGAAAAACCGTTTAATTAAAAAATATTTTATACTATTACCATTCTATAAAATTCAGAGAAAGAGATGAAAATCCAAGCGCTTATCTTGGGAAAACAATGCAAAATAGCGATGTTTTATCCTAAACGCTCGGAACAAACAACCTGCACTTTCAAGTAGACACTCCACTACTGCTGTTGTACAACTATACGGAGTCGCTGCGCGCGTACTCAACTCTTTCCTCTCGACCCTCTTTGTGCGCAATCTCTCCTCGCCTTACCTTACATGCTTACATTCGCTTGTAACGAAACGTCGTTTTGTTTTTATACCGATTGGTTGTAACTTGCCTTTTGTAACGCGTAATACTTGCGATAATTCAACACTCTTGTGAGTGTACCTGTATGGTCTAGTGGATAAGTATTTGCCTAAAACAATTTTAGATGACACATTTGTTTGCCCACTCTTGTTCCTCCCCACCTTCTATTTGACTTGAGACCAGCATAGCCCTCTAAGATTCCTTTACTGCCCACGTTGGGAAACAATGATCTAAACATTATCCCAAGGGCGTTCCTGAGTATTGTGAAGAGAGTGCACTGGCGAATCCGAGAAAACGCACACGGAATGCGAAGAAATTTATCAACCTTCTGTTGCAATAGGCAGAGCATGTGGGCGGAGTCGCTGTCGAAAAGGCATACGAATCGAATTGGGCAGATTAGCTATCGGGGCGCAGACTAGTATTTTTAGTCACGTTGGATAATGACTTCAGCCAATCAATGTTTCTCACATTGAGATTCACGCTTTCCCCCACAACCACGTGACAGATCTTCGAACCGAACGACCGGAAGAAGCTGCGCTCACATGCTCCGTCTATTGTATTGGAAGGTCGATGAAACGGTTATCTCTAATATCATAAAAGGAAGTGTTTGTCTGTCTGTCTGTTTGTTTCCTGCACGCAAAGTACTGAAGAATCTATAGTACTTACAGTAATGGGATTTGACACACAGATAGTCCGAATTTTTTGCAATTTTCGGGTCGCGACGAATTTTATAATTCAATCTAGAACATTTTAAAATGAATTTAATTCTTATTGAATGCAGCAGCATAGAAGATCATAGATTAAAAATATTTTTTTTTCGTTTCCGTTTTCATTTTGCGAGGACGAATGATTTTCCAGCAGACGATAAAAAATAAATAAACTTTTAACTGGAGTTTTTGTTCTTTTTCTATCTTCTTCACTGTTAAAGATAGAGTTAAAATTTCAACGGATTTGAAATATGTGGAACATTTCACATTAGATCGGTACCTAAAAATATAATTTTCTTTAAATAAATAAAAATTTTAAATTGAATATCTTTTGGATTTTCGAAAGAGATTGTGACGTCACGTCAACCCTTGCCTTCAAAAATAAACATATTGCATTTTCTGCCCTCTTACGATTTCAGAAAAAGAAAGTAAAAAAAATAATAATAATAAAAAACATTTTGGCTGGCATTTTTTAATTTTTTTTGTAAACACGGAGTTTGTTAAAGATAGATTGAAAATTTCAACGGATTTGAAATCTGCGGAAAATTTGACTTCAGATACAGGGATTGGACAAAATAATGTGAACACCTGTGAAAAGATAATTTTTTACATTAATAGGCCGTTGGTCCTCCTTTTCCATGAATTACAGCTTGTATCCGACGTGGAATTGACAAATACAAGTCACGTACAACATTCAGAGGGATGCGATAACACTCAAATTGCGAAAAGTCCCTAATTCAGAAAGTGTCCTTGGAGGGGGGAATCGAGCAACTTGTTTTCCAAAATACCCCACAAAGATTCAATTATATTGAGATCAGGGGTCTGAGGGGGCCAGATGAGGTGCTCTATTTCATCGTCGTGTTCATAAAACCCGTCTCGGGCAATTCCACAGTTGTGAATGGGGGCATTATCATCTTGGAAGACTGGTCGTTTATCAGGAAACACAGTTTCCACCATTGGGTGAAGATGGTCGGCCAGAAGACTGACATAATCCTCTCCTGTAACACGCCATTCAGAACAACAAGTGGGCCAAGACCACGATGTAATATCGCACCCCAGATCATCACTGAATCGCCGCCATGCTTAACCGTAGGCCGAAGACAGTCAACTTGATAGACTTCTGATGTCGTTCTCCAAACGTGAACACGTCCATTTGTCGGGAATAATGTGAACGACTATTCGTCTGACTATATTATATTCTCCCATTGTTGTTGTGTCCAATTTTTATGCTCGCGACACCATATTCGTCGCTTCAAGGCATTGCATGGTGTAATCAATGGTTTTGAAATAGCCGCTCTACCATGAATATTTGCCATATGCAGTTCACGCCGGATAGTTTTTGATGAAACTGCTTCCTGTAGATGTGTGTTCATCTCAGATGTTATCTATGATGCTGTTGCCTTGTGTTTTTTTTTGCCACAATCCGCTTCAAAACCCTTCTGTCTCTGTTATTCAGCTTCGATTTTAGACGCTTTTTAGATGATGTTTACCCCTGTTTCAAAATTGCTGACATTACAGTCGACACTGTACTTCTCCCAACACCTAGAAGGATGGCTGTTGTCGTTACTAAAGCTCCAGCAAGACGGGCCCCAACAATCATGCCTCTTTCGAAATCACAGAGGTCAGCCATAACGCAATTTTAACACAGAAATATATTTCGCATCCAACTTCTATCACTGCTAGTAGCAGACTGATGTGTGTACTTTCTCATCCGCTAGGTGGCACCCTTCACCGCTAGAGGGCAGGAGTATACGAGAGGTTTCTTTCGAGTGCTATTTTTCACAAGTGTTCATATTATTTTGTTCAATCCCTGTAGATACCTTATACGTTTGATTTTCTATTAGTAAATAATTTTTCAATTAAATATTCATATTTTCTCAAGAGATTGTGACGTCACGCCGAATTCCCATTTGGTTTGCTTCGCAAACCAACACCACGGTCAACGCCATGATGGCTGTTATCCAATAGGCTACGAATGGCTGTTATCCAATGACGAGGCTATCACGACGTGGCCGTGGTGTTGGTTTGCTTCGGAAACCAAATGGGAATTCGTAGCAATCACCGGGGGTTAGTGAGCAGTGGCCACACTTGACCACACAAAAAAACTGTCACGGGTAACGTCGTGCTGGTCACGCAGTGGCTAGTGTTGGTAAAAAGCAGAGGCAAAGCTAGACTTGTAGGATTTGGGACAGATGAGGCTGATATCTCTCTCTGTCCAAAACAATTACGACTTTAAAAAGGAAGTAATTACAAAAAAATATGCTAATTCGTTCTATTAGTTTTGCTTCTATATTAATGCTCTCAAGATTAATTTTTTGTGCAATTATTTATTGACAGTGCATACAAACTAGCAAAAGGTAGAGCTCTGTTAATGGGCATTCAATGAGTAGTAAAAAAAAGTCAACCTTGACTTTCAGAAGTTCGAGATGAGAGGTTTTTAGTGCTTTGTCTCTTGTCTTTTCTGAATAGCAATATGGTTGTATGAAGTACGGGGACGGTAGGAAGGATTTGTAAGCGTTTTGTTCTAAGGATTGCGTGCATAACGGCTCATTCATTTCACACGCAAAGCACTGGGAAATGTTTGTTACATGGACAGTTATGTTAAAAATGACAACTTATTTTGCATTTTCCAAGAAAAACTTCTTTAAAAATATATTCCTGAAATAAAGCCATTTTAGAGTCTGCAGCTCGGGGTCGTCGTCTTCTCTCCCTTAGCTACACCACTGACTATTAAACAGGTGTCAGTATGTCTCCAAGCCAGGAATGCTTTACCGATATTTTTAACATGAGTAGAGACCGGATTTTTATGCAGTAAAAACTGCCAAAATATACCATAAAATATGCAGTTAAAAATGCTAAAACATGCAAGTAATATGCAGTAAAAAATGACGAAATATGAAAAATATGCAGGAAAACATGTCAAAATTTTTTGTTGAAAACAAATTAAAATTGAAAAAGACTATATTTGAAGGAGTACTATAGTAAAGGAACAAAATGATAAAGTCAACTATAGACATTAAGTTTCAAATACTGATGCACATTTATTGCTTTTACATTGCACAGAATTCTCATTACAGTTTTATATATATAAACTACTAATATATTAAAAAAGTCTTTAAAGTCAAAGAAATAACATTTTCACACAAATTATATCGACATATTAGAAGAATTATATAAAAAATATTTAAAAATACTATGGTTATTATGGAAGTAGTTATAACTTTATTTTGTACTTGCGAATAAAACAAGTATTTTTCCAAATTATCTTCCGTAAAATTATGTCTACGGTCACTTAAAATTATTTTATCCGATGAAAAAGAATCCATAGAACAAAGCAGTAGACAGCCATGTGCCCCATTTTGTGAGCACAGGTGTCGGAGGTAACGAAACATTCATCAATTCCTTGTAAACTACTACACAGGAGAATGATTTTAGAATTTTTTTTCCATGTCCAATCCCTTTTTCAGCAATAAGGTTAAGTGCATGGGCAAATATACGAAGCCGCATCTGTCAAAAGTAACAACACTCGATTTTCTATTCCGCTATCATTGGGAAAGATTTTAAGGCTAGAATTAATAAAACGGCATATTGTGTCGTAATTTGTTTTATCGAGGATTTTAGAAGCCAAAAGAAATGGGTGGCCAGCTTCGTGAGAACTCAATGTTCCTATTAAAGGATTAGCCACATAATTACCCCTAACATCAGTGGTTTCATCGACGACTTGGTATACGTAATTCTCGCCTATGTGTTCCCTAAGTTTTTGTAATGTTTTTTGATAACAAAGATCTAAGTGATTCTTTAGGAGAGTGCTCTCATCGAGGATATTTGGGTTCGTGTATTTCGAAAGAAATTCATTGAGGACAGAATTCCTCAGTTTAAAGAATGGAATGTCGGCCGAAATTAATGCCAGACATAAATCTTCGCAAAAACTGTCTTCCTGCTTTGATGTTGAATGTGATTGACTAAGCAAAACGTGACGCTTATAAAATCTTTGTTCGGTGGAAGAATGTGCTCCTACAAAGAAAAATTGAAATCAATTCACGAACTTAATCAAGCTTTTGGCTTCCCGTAACACTGGACTTACACCCATGAGAAACACCATGTAAAGAACTCTTGTCTTGCTTTCATTTAATTATTGGATGAACAGATAATAGGTGAAGCCGTATTACTCGAGGGTCAAGTTTATTAGCACCTGCATATTTGTATGTGTACATGTGATTTAAATTCTCAACTTACTTGTATAAAGGCAACTAGCCACTGAATGGCTACCACGAGCAACGACGTGATGTAAGTTATTAATCTGGTGTAAAATTTTCCGCAGATTTCAAATCCGTTGAAATTTTCAATCTGTCTTTAGCGATTCCGATTTTACGAAAAATAATTAACCCATTCAAAATGTTTTTTATTTTTTGCTCTCATTCCCTGAAATGGAATAGTTTGTAGAAATGTAATCTGTTTCTCTTTTTAGTAACGCGAAGGGCAGAAGATGCAATCTGTCTCACGTGACGTCACAATCTCTTGCAAAATTATAAAAGATATATTCAATTTAAAAATTATTTATTTAAAGAAAATCATATTTTTAGGTACCGATCTAAAGAGAAATTTTCCGCAGATTTCATCCGTTGAAATTTTTACTCTATCTTTAACGGTCAAGAAGATAGAAAAAAAGAACTACATTACTAAAGCTAAGATTTTGTTTTTATCCTCTGTTGGAAAATCATTACTCTGGGCAAAATGAAAGCGGAAACGGAAAAAATAAATTTAGAATCAACAACGATGAAACAAACTTGACATGATTCCAAAGCCCGATGGCATGGTCACGTGGGTAGAAAAGTCTAGTTTCTGGTGTTTCTTCTCTTTCCGGAAGAAAGGCGTTAAAAAAAACGATGGAGAATAAAACTATTAAATTCTTTTAAAAATCTTCTAGATTGAATTTTAAAATTCGCCGCGACTCAAAACTATCAAAAAATTCGGACAACCTGTGTACTAAATCTCATTGTTGTAAGTGCCATAGAATCGTCAGGATTTTGCGGCCGCAAAAAAACAACAACCAAACACTTCCTTTTATAATAGTAGAGATGAAAAGAAATAACTTACCAGTTTTAATATGTTGTTCTAGTTGATATTTCCTCTCACATGTTATAGTTTTGCCACAAGGTTGGCAATATACGGTCTGACCGTCGTACGCAATCATTCCTTTGTTATATCTTTTATTTAAATCCTTCAGCCACCCTTTGACTTTGAACGAATAATATTGTTACATTTTAGGCATGTTTCTTAACAGCAGGCAAAGCACAACTGAATTAAATTACAAATGAATGGATTGCTGTTTTGTGATTTTACATCCTTTTCTTTTTATATTCATAGAATAACTTCCTGTCTTTGCGGCCTATTCAGCTTTCGAGCCTGAATGTTTATCCTCATGTTTTAATTTTCTTCATTTTTTAAATTTTTCCTCCGAAAGTAACTTAGTTGTTTTCGCACACCAAGGCGCCCTTAGAACAGATGCTTTATATAGTTTATTGCTTGTTTAGTCTATGTGCCTGTGATTATACATCTTTATGAGAATTCAATGATTGATCGGGTTGTTCTGCAAGGCGCTTTTCTATTCATTTTTATATTTCCTGTGTTACGTAATTATAATTGCTCAGCCGGCGATGTGATCATTTGGTTTATTCCTATTATTCATTTGTGTGTGTGTGCGGAACCATTTTCAAATTCTATTCTGCTAAAAATAAATGCAGTGTCTCGTCCCGAGATGCTCTATATTTCATTGCAAAAAAAAAGTGCTATAACATTTGAAAAATTGATATTTTGGGTGAAATATGCAATAGATGCTATAACCATTTATGCAATTTTATGCAGTAACCCCTCAAATATGCAAAAATATGCAATATAAAATTCCACCTATAGTGTCCTTGAAGCATCATTCGGTTAGAAAATTTATCTGACTTGTATGTGGTGTTAAACCAAATATGCAATTGCATAGGAATCCGGTATCTACTTATGAGTTAACAATATCGGAAATTATGTGCTTTGAGGCACTTTTTTTTTTCTCCAGAATTTTTGATGCTAGCGAACAAGCGACACTCTCTTGACACTCACAAACACTTGGAGGAGCTTGCTAATGATAGAAGTTGAATTCGGCCCTTGCACGTGATCAATTAACACCCCAGAAGAAACCTTGAGTTTTCCAGACATTCTGTAAAGAATGTTTAGTGAATAGAACACTTATATAACGACAAATGAAGGTATTTCAAATACAAGCCTATAAACGTTTAATAATTTAAGCATGATTTTGTCTTGGTCACTGAAGTATTTTTCAAAGTTATGTAAGTGGACTGGCTTTCATGGAACTTTGAAAATCTAACACTCTTGACAATTGTTGTTCTGTCATCTGTCTTAAAAACTTCAAATGCGTTTTTCTCCATGATACATTTTTTCAAGATATCCTGTATTCAAATTGCTATAAGTCGAAAACCGATAAATTTTAAGGGTTGAAATTTGGAATATATCTTTTTCAAACATTATACTTTAATTTTAATTCAGCAAATTTGAAACAAATATTTACTTTTAAAAATATGACCTTTTAAAAAAAAAAGTACCTTAAAATTTTCAAAAATTTTCATTCAAATATTTTTTATTTTGTATTAAATTAATATTTTTTAAATTGCTGAATCAAAATTAAAATTTATAAATTTGTGAATAATTTACTGCAAGAATTTTGAAAATGGATCAAAAATATTTTGAGTTTTAGCAATTTAAAATGACCCCACTTTTTTTCAAAAAATTTTAAGTTGAAATTTTTAAAAGACTTTTGGAAAAATTTTGTGTTGCGATTTTGCTTATTAGTTAGATAGGTAATCAGTACAAAAAAATTCTAAATTCTAAATTAATTAATAAAAAAAAAATTTTCAATGTGTCCCGGACCCCCTTAAGACTTTGTTGTTAGATAATGCATTAAAATGCGAAAGCCTCTTTGGGTCAATATACACTATACTATGTGCAAAAGTATTTGGACAATGAAGATATTCGGACGATGATCCATCTTAGTGTGGGGTTGTTTTCCTGGTTAGGACCCGGCCCATTACTTTATGTACCTCGACGTTCTGGATAATTCGGCCTTGCCTACACTATGGCAATTCTACTGCGATGATGGTTATTTCTTCCAACCGGATCGAGCTCCATGTCATCCTGCAAAACATGTGCTGGGCTGGTTTCCTGAAAAGAGGTAAATTTTCTTGACTGGCCTGCTCAGAGCCTCGATCTCAATTCGATCGAGCATATGTGGGATGAACTGGGGCGGCTAGTACAACACCGCCGCGCACGCCCATCTTCACAACAATATCTTCTCACAGCCTTGCAAGAGGCATGGCGAGCTATTCTTGCCCAGACTTACACAGAACTTGTCGAAAGTATGCCTTGACTTTTTGCTGCTGTAATACAAGCAAATTGAGAGCCCCAACCCGTTACTTTTTCTGAAATACATGCAGTGCCCAAATACTTTTGCCCATTTAGTGTATACATTCATTGCCATAAAAATTTGCGCACCAAGAAATAATTGTGGGATCGTAACGAAACTTGGTATGAAGGTACATGTCGGCCAGATATGCAAATGATTAGTAATGCAGTGTGATTGCGCATTGCGTAATGCCACTAGAGGGCGTTGAAATGCGTTCTCCTTGGAGTATAAAACAGGTAAGCAGAGCTTGTTTGAGTGTACTTAATCTTTTACAAAGGAAACGCTCAGGTAGACATGCCGTTACGCCGCCATCGAAGACAATATGAGCAGCTGTCCGAGAGGGGAAGAATCATCGGGATGATGGAAGCTGGGCGGTCAGCTCGGCGAGTAGCTCGTGAAGTAGGCCGTTTGGATTTTACTGTGAGGAGGTGTTGGGACCAGTGGACAGAAGAGACGTCATTTACACGGCGGCCAGGCTCAGGACGCCCTCGACAGACCAGTCGTCGAGAAGACCGTCACATCATACGAAACGCACGCGTAGAGCCAACTGCCTCATTGGCCGCTATCCAGACACAGGCAGCACCTTCACTACGGGCCCCTGTGTCTTCCCGAACCATCGCAAGGCGCCTGGCTGAAGGACATCTGGTATCGCGGCGCCCATTACGTGTGCTGCCAATGACACCCACCCACCGATGCCTTCGTTTGGAGTGGTGTCGCGTTCGACGGGATTGGACTGCAACGGTCGTCTTCAGCGACGAATCTAGATTCAATTTGAGCAATTTGCCTTATTCTTTGATTTTCTAATCACTTACTTATATCAAAGTAGTACATACATGTGTAAAATTTCGTTTCATTTTACGACTTTTTCTTGGTGCGCAAATTTTTATGGCAATGAGTGTATCTGAAAAAACTATTTCAGTCATGGAAATGAACAAAACGAAAAATTGGAAACTCTGGACAAATGAAAATTTAGAATCAACGTTGTACTTGACTTCTACAAAAATCGAACCTAAAACACTTGTTTAATCAATGCCATTGTCAGTATATAATTAAATTCTTGACTTGCTTTTTATATTATTTATTTTATATTCTCTGTAGCAATATACGATACATATTCTCAAGCTTTCATGTTTTTGGTGGCCCTCCCATAAGTCACAGTGAATCTATGCGGCCCTTGGTCTCAAAAAGTCCCCGATTTAAAAGGGTTAAAGCAACACATCTTGTTGCGATTGTTGATGTTGACGAAGCGCAATGGTAGTTGTGCAGATGTGAAGCTGATTTCTCGTCTCACCCGTCGTCTGGTACTTAATTTTTCTTCATTGCACGTCACAGCGAAGAGAAATACGAGCCGAAGCGATCCAATTCCAAAACAAAACTCATCTCTCTCGCTCCTCGCCCTCCCCGTCCTCAATGACTGTGGCAAAAGAATCATTACAATAGCTTGCCTTGTGACCTTGCTCCGGCTCAATCAAACACACCCATCTACGCTGGCCGAACAAATTGATCCGTGTGCGGCTGTGTTCTAATGATGAAATATGCAAGCCACTTCCTATGCTGGTTTTGTTACCTTCTATAAAAAGCTGGCGACTCCTGTTAGCTCAATAGCCATTCGCTCCGAACGGGAATGAGGTAAGTAGATTGTGCATAACCCGAATAATTTTTTGAAGCGTCCGTCGGCTGATTGGGCGACTGACTGTGTGTGTTACCCTCGGGTTGAACATTTTGGGACGTTTTTTTTAACTCTCTCTGGCCTTGAAAATCTGAGTTAAATTCAAGTGCACCATCGCTTACATTTCTTTGGAATTTTTTTAAAAAAATATTTTGGTCATGGATATTCATCCGATTTATGCCCTAATTTCGTATTTTGGAAAAACGTTTTTGCAATAAGAATCCCAGTTAAATTCAAATTAATAGCTGTTCATATTTTCGAATTGTAGAAAAACGTTTTTGCAATAAGAATCCGAGTTAAATTCGAATTCATAGTTGTTCATATTTTCGTATTTTGGAAAAACGTTTTTGCAAAAAGAATCCCAGTTAAATTCAAACTCATAGTTGTTCATATTTTTGGATTTTGGAAAACTTTTGACAGTGAAAATCTTGTTCCCTTTGGATGACAGCTTTTCAAGACGTTTCTTTTCTTTTTGAGAAAGAGTAACTGAAAACCTCTTTGGACTTGAAAATATGAGTTAAACCAGAGATGCCAACTTGCAATGGAAGTTTTCAGTACCAAGGAAAAAATTCGTAGTTTTAAGATTTTTTCAGTAGTCAAGTAAAAATTTAAGAAGTCGGATTTAATAACACGCATATATCATTAATTCCAATATTTAGTAACAAATTTGAAACATATATGCAACACATTATATTATTTATAATTAGTAAGATATATCATACATGAAAACACTTACAAACCCATAATTGTGTATGAAAGAATTATATATGAAAAACATTTTTAAAATAATTAAATTTAAGCACTCTCTCTTATTTACAAAAAAAAAAAACCATATTCATAATAATATTTAAAAAAATGCAGAAAAAGTAAACTAATTGATGAATTGTGAAAAATAAATAAAATTGAATTTTTCCGTGGAAAAAAAAATCATTGATTCCGTAATCCGTAGTACCCGATTCACTTCCGTAGAAACTACGGAGAATCCGTAGTACTTGGAATCTCTGGTTAAACTCATATTCACCATTGTTTATATTGATTTGAATTTTGGTAAACCTTTGGATGGACCAGATTCACGATTTGGGGAATATAGTTTAGGGATTTTGATTAAGGTGTATAATTTTAGAATACTGGAAAACTTTTTAGTTGTGATAATTTGAGTGTTACATTCAAATTCAACACTGTTTTTTTTTTCTTTCGGATTTTGGAAAATCTTTTGGCAATGGAAATCTTCTCCCCCTTGGATAGAACTATTTTAGACGTTTCTTTTCTTTGTAAGAAAGAGTAGCGGAAAACCTATTTGGCTTTGGAAATCTGAGTTAAATTCAGATTGATCATTGTTTATATTCTTTTGGATTTAGATTTATAGGCTTTGGAAAAACTTTTTGTCAACGGAAAAATCGAGTTTAATTCAGATTCATACTTTTTTAGGACTTAGATTAGGATGTATATTTCTTTAAAACTAGAAAACTATTTGGTTAGTTATCTGAATTAAATTTATTATTTTTCATGGAGTATAATTCGATTTAGATTTGGATACATATTTTGGTGTTGGGAAAACTTTTTTTGACAGTGAAAATAAAAGTTCAAATCAGATTCATCCATAAAAATTTTTCTAGATTTAGATTTGGCTTCATGTGGACAGTTAATACATAATATCGCTGTTAAAATTTTATATCTGGAACTAACGAAGTGATAATTAACAGCTAAAATAAGCATAATTTTGCAATTGTGCTTATTTGAACAGTTTATGCTTCTTTATTATATACTTTATTCATGGGTTAGTTGATGATATGTACATTTTTTGTGTTTCTCGTAAGGTCTTAAAAACGTATTCTAACTTTTGAAACCATTTTTTTTCTTCTATGTAAAAGAATGACTGAAAAATTCCTTGAGTGATAATGCAAATCAGAGTTGATTCAGGCTGTTAAAATTTATTGCTGTTTGTCTTTATTTGGACAAAGAAACTAAGAATTCAAGTACATTTAGAATTTTTATTCTTACAAGAGTCAAAATAAGAAAAATTCGTTGCACTTTACCCGATAATTTTTGACGTGGTTGTTGATTTTATACAATCAAAATTAGGTACATTTGATTCTTATATTGGTTTCTCTTCAAAAAATTAATTGTATCGAAAGTTTAAAACTGTTTCTTGTTTTTCTTTGCAAAAGAGTAAAAAAAGTTTCGACAGGCAGAAAAATCGCATTAAATTTTAGCTTTGATAAAATTTATTTTGGCTTCGAATGGACAAAAATAAGTAACTCACTCACAAATTTTGATTCTTAACAGCAGTTCAAAAAAGCATAATTTGGCAAGTACTAGGGAAATGAAATTTTCATACATAATTTAGTAAATTTTCTTACAGCTTGAATAAAATGAATTAAAGTTTTTTTTTGCTTAGAAAACCTATTTATTTCTATAGTCTTGATTTTATAATTTATCAGAAAAATTTAGTTGGGAGTGCCCCTAAGGGAAATGCCTCTTATTCTCTCTTACTAAAGTGGATACATAATCTCTAATATTATAAAAAGAAGTGTTTGTCTGTTTTTTTCATGGGCGCAAAATCCTGACGATTCTATGGCACTTACAACAATGAGATTTGGCACACAGGTAGTCCAATGTTTTTGCAATTTTTGGGTCGCGGCGAAATTTTAAAATTCAAAGTGGAACATTTTAAAGGGAATTTAATGAAATTTAATCATTATTGAATGCTACATCATAGAAGAGATCACATATTCTTAATTTATTGATTTCATTTCTTTTTTGATTTTGATCGGAGGAATAATTTTTCAGCTAGACGATAAAAACAAACAATCTCTTAACTGGAGTCAATTAGTTCTTTTTCTATCTCCTAGACCGTTAAAGATAGAGTAAAAATTTCAGCGGATTTGAAATCTGCGTAATATTATTTCACATTAGATCCATACCTAAAAATAGGATTTTTTTTTATATCAATAACTTTTAAATTGAATACATCCTTTATATTTTCGCACGAGATTGTGACGTCACGGTAACTTTCCCTTTCCAAAAATAAATAAATTGCATTTCGTGCCTTTCGCGGTAAAAAAAAAAAAAAAAAAAAAAAAAAAAACATTTCCTGTCCTATTTTTGCGAATGAGAGTAATAAATAAAAAAAGTTATTGACTAGGATTGTTAAGCTTTTTTTCGTACAATCGGAATCGCTAAAGATAGTAAAAATTGTGTCCGATTTTTTTAAAATCATAAGTTACGAAGTTCTGCAGTGCAAAGCGCGATCCTTGCCACACCTTTTTTTCAATTCTAGCTACGGAACAACCTCCTTACACCGCCCCAAATTGCCACAAACATTTTATAATAACACATCTTCTATGTCAATGACAAAATATGTAATTTCAAAAGTTATCGACAGAAATCCAAATTCTGAAAGTATGTCTTGCTTTTAAAGAAATTAAGGAAGTTATTTTTGATGTGTTTTATAATATGTAATACATATTTAGACGATAATTGTATTTTACGTCTGTTTTAGATTTTACTGCAGTTTTCAAAATTTCGACAAAATGCCTGTAGAACAATTGCAATTGCTTGGAGTTGTGTTGCAGAATACTGAATATAATTCTGTACACATGGGACTAGCACTTTCAAAATGGGCACATGGGTAGAAGAGAGCATGAACTTGCGTCCTTGAAAACAACTGACAAACACTTCCTCGTTCCGATAGGGAAGGAGAAAAGAAAAACACTGGCCAGTCATCAAAATCTCTAATATCTACTATTATAAAAGGAAAGGTTTATGTGTGTGTGGGATTTGTCAGCAGACTGAACAAAGTTTAAACTGAATTCTTTTTTTTATCCCATAGACCGTTAAAGACAGAGTAAAAATTTCAACGTATTTGAAATCTGCGGAAAATTTCTTACTTTATCCACACCTAAAAATATGATTTTCTTTAAATAAATAGTTTTTAAATTAAAATTTTTATATTTTTCCAATACGAACGCCGCTGCACAGAATGATCTTTGATTCGAGAAATCAGATTTCATTTCCTGAGCTCAACAAAACAAATAAAAACATTTTGACTGGCATTCTTTAGTTCTTTTTTGTAAAATTGGGATCGTTAAAGATAGATATAAAAATTTCAACGGATTTGATATCTGTGGAAGATTTTACTCCAGATCGATCCGTTGCATTTTCTTTTCTTTTAATAAATAATTTGTCAATTAAATATTTATATTTTCGCAAGAGATTGTGACGTCACGCCGATTGGATCTCTTCGCATTTGGAAATAGGCCGAATTTGACAATGACGCGGACATCAAGGCGTTGCCCAAGGGCGATGCAAACCATACTTCATAATATTCACAATTTGGTTTGCGAAGAAAACCAACACCACGGGCAACGCCATGATGGATGTTATCGAATTTGGCCGCCTTTGACAATGACGAGGTCATCACGGCGTTTACCGTAGTGTATGTTTGTGCAAACGAAATTGGAATTCGCAGGGAATTCATTCCAATAGGTTACGAATTTCCATTTGGTTTGGGAAGCAAACCAACACCACTGGCAACGCCATGATTGCTGTTATCCAATAGGCTACGAATTCCATTGCTTCGCAAATCAAATGAAAATTCGTAGCACTCACCGGGGGTTAGCGAGCTGTGGTCACACCTGACCTCACGAAAAGAACTGTCACGGGCAACGCCGTGCTGGCCACGCATTGGCTAGTTAATTATAAAAAAACCACACAAAAACCATTAAATACAATTTTCAACACACGTAAATTCCTCCTCAGAATAACTCCTCCTTTTCACCTTTTTTCCACCCCTTTAATTTGTTTCATTGCTACAACATTGGGTCATCAATACATCTTATCATCTTTTGAATTCTCCTTTCTGGCTAAACATGGCTTCAAACAGGCCCATTCGTTTCTTGTCCCTTTCTGATCGCCAATGTAATACACCACAACATGAAATATGCACGTACAATTTTTATAGAAACACAGCCTTTTCTCCAGAGGGCTTTCTTTATCGATCTCCTAACCTTTTTCTATATCCTTACTCCCCTACTGAACGGAATTTAATCAAATTATTCTGTTAGGAGCCCCTTTGAAAAAGGAGCTCAGTCGTTCCAAACGACTTGCACTCAACATAGTAGGTTGGTTGGGGTTTTATGGCACAAGGGCCATATTTGGCCATGCTGCGCCAAACAAGGTTTATTTAGTGTACGTTGTCAGTGTTGTAATAGATGAAGCAAAAGCTCAAGTCTACAAATACAAAACAAATAAATTTCAAATCGAAACTGAAAAAGGTCAAATTATAAAATCTAGATGTAGTTCATAAACCAATGTCGGTAACGAATAAAAACAAGTTTGTGTGCGAAGGATCCATCAATAAATCCCTTAGGTTAGGGTTAGAAGCTCCTAAACGGTTTAGTCTATGATTATTAAATTTAGGGCATTCTGTTAAAATATGTTTTACGGAAAAGATAGTGTTACAGAATGAGCACGATGGGGCAGGCTCTCCGTGCAGTAAATGTCTATGAGTAAAATACGTATGTCCAATTCGAAGTCTAGTCAGTTTAACAGTAAGATCTCTTTTTAAAATATTTCGTTTGAATCCCTTTACTGATGATTGAATGAGGTGAAGTTTGCACTCAACATTGCGTTCCAAACGACTTACACTCAACATAGAACCCTCATGCACCATCATATGTCACTATGTTACACCTTTATTGAAGTATTTAACAAAAGGTCTTCCTGGACTTTTCTGCCGTCTCCACTTATGAATTTACAACCCTCCACAGACTGCCTATGCAACTCGTGCCACCACTAGAACTTTGGTTTTTATTATCATGACACACATCTATTTTTAGTAAATATCAAATTAATTTGACTTCGTACTGTTGCAACTACTTTTTGGCCGTCTTGGCTTCTCAGACGAGTTTGCCCAGGCCCTTTCTCTTAGGATCCGGTTTCCTTAAGCTGTTTCCATAAGTTGGACACGACGCTGAGCGCTACATTCAAGTCTTCTAGCAATCTGCATTTGAGACTGCACTGCTTCCAGTCTCCCGACGTTTAGCCACCTCATTCCATCATCAAAACGTTGGTGCTTACTCCTTTTAACTGCTTGCTTTTGAATTTCACCGAATGTTGCGGAAAACAAAACCTAACGAAATTCGCCGAGTTGTAAGAGCAAACGAAGCGCGGAAATCGTCACGTGCGCTTAGGAAGCCTGTTACTCTAAATTCACCGCCCTCGAGCACGTGTACGCTTACTTATTCAACACTGAAGTTTCGAGAAATTCGATCAAATATGAAACTTTTGACACCGCTGTATGTTATTTATTGGTCGTCCTGAGTTACAGAGCTCAGTTGGACGAATTCCGAAGTCCAATCCTTAACAAATGGACATTGAGGCAATCGTATCCAGTAAGAAGACGAAAGCAAAGCAACAGCTGAATCACGAGTTAAACTTCGAATTGGAGACAGAATCTGCAAGGCCACTCACAGGACTCTCCCCTACCTTTAATTGAATGAG